>BSBN01001257.1:125000-605000 GCA_027924645.1 Cunninghamia lanceolata | reverse complement strand
TTTAGGGTTTAGTGTTTATGGTTTATTGTTTAGGGCTTATGGTTTAGGGTTTAGGGTGTAGGGTTTATGGTTTAGGGTATAGGGTATAGGGCTTAGGGTTTAGGGTTTAGGCTTTATAGATTATTTAGGTTTAGGGATTAGGGTTTACAGTTTAGGGTTTAGGGTTTATAGTTTATGGTTTATGTTTTAGGATTTAGGGTTTAGGGTTTAGGGTTTTAGGGTTTATAGTTTATGGTTTATGGTATAGGGATTATGGTTTAGGGTTTAGGGTTTAGGTTTTAGGGTTCAGGGTTTAGGGTTTAGGGTTTAGAGTTTAGGGTTTAGGGTTTATTGTTTATGATTAAGGGTTTAGGGTTTAGGGTTTATGGTTTAGGGTTTTAGGGTTTAGGGTTTAGGTTTTGGGTTTAGGGTTTTAGGGCTTATGGGTTTAGGGTTTAGGGTTTATGGTTTATGGTATAGGTTTTATGGTATAGGTTTTTGGGTTTAGGGTTTAGGGTTAAGGGTTTAGGGTTTAGGGTTTAGGGTTTATGGTTTAGAGTTTATGGTATAGGGTTTATGGTTTATGGTTTAGGGTTTAGAGTTTAGGGTTTATGGTTGAGGGTTTAGGGTTTAGGGTTTATGGTTTATTGTTTATGATTTACGGATTAGGGTTTAGGGTTTATGGTTTATGGTTAAGGTTTAAGGGTTTATGGTTTATGGTTTATGGTTTATGGTTTAGGGTTTTAGGGTTTAGGTTTCAAGGTTTAGGGTTTAGGGTTTAGGGTTTAGGGTTTAGGGTTTAGAGTTATGGTATAGGGTTTCTGGTTTATGGTCTAGGGTTTAGGGTTTATGGTTTAGGGTTTAGGGTTCGGGGTTTAGGGTTTATCGTTTATAGTTTATGATTTAGGATATAGGATTTAGGGTTTAGGGTTTAGGGTTTATGTTTAAGGGTTTAGGGTTTATGATTTATGGTTTAGGGTTTAGCGTTTAAGGTTTAGCGTTTAAGGTTTAGGGTTTAGGTTTTAGAGTTTAGAGTTTAGGTTTTAGGGTTTAAGGTTTAGGGTTTAGGATTTAGGGTTTATGGTTTATGGGTTATGGTTTAGGGTCTACTATTTATAGTTTAGGGTTTAGGGTTCAGGGTTTAGGATTTATGCTATATGGTTTATGGTTTATGGTTTATGGTTTAGGGTTTAGAGTTTATGGTTTATGGTTTAGGGTTTATGGTTTATGGTTTAGGGTGTAGGGTTTAAGGTTTAGGGTTTAGGGTTTAGGGTTTATCATTTAGGGTTTAGGGTTTAGTATTTAGGGTTTAGGGTTTTAGGTTTTTAGGGATTAGGTTGTAGGGTTTAGGGTTTTAGGGTTTTAGGGTTTAGGGTTTTTTCTTTAGGGTTTAGGGTTTATGGTTTATTCTTTAGGGTTTGTGGTTTATGGTTTATGATATATTGTTTATGATTTAGTGTTTAGGGTTTAGGGTTTAGGGTTTAGGGTTTAGGGTTTAGGTTTAGGGTTTAGGGTTTATGGGTTTAGGGTTTAGGGTTTATGGTTTAGGGTTTAGGGTTTAGGAATTAGGGTTTAGGGTTTATGGGTTTAGGGTTTAGGATTTAGGGTTTAGTGTTGAGTGTTTAGGGTTTAGGGTTTAAGGTTCAGGTTTTACGGTTTATGGTTTAGCGTTTAGGGTTTTGTGTTTAGTGTTTAGGGTTGAGGGTTTAGGGTTTAGGTTTTAGGGTTTATTGTTTATGATTTAGGGTTTAGGGTTTATAGTTTATGGTTTAGGTTTAAGGGTTTAGCTTTTAGGGTTTAGGGTTTAGGGTTTAGGATTTATGGTTTACGGTTTATGGTTTAAGGTTGATGGTTTATGCTTTATGGTTTATGATTTAGGGTTTAGTGTTTAAGGGTTTATGGTTTCGAGTTTAGGGTTTAAGGTATATAGTTTTGAGTTTAGGGTTTATGGTTTAGGGTATAGGGTTTAGGGCTTATGGTTTATGGGTTATGGTTTAGGGTTTAGGGTTTAGGGTTTAGGGTTTAGAGTTAATGGTTAGGGTTTATGTTTTATGGTTTAGGGTTTAGGATTTAGGGTTTACTGTTTAGGGTTTAGGGTTTAAGGTTTATGGTTTTGAGTTTAAGGTTTAGGGTTTATGGGTTATGGTTTAGGGTCTAGGGTTTATTTTTTAGTGTTTGGGGTATAGGGTATAGGGTATAGGGTTTAGGGCTTATCGATTAGGGTTTACAGTTTAGTGTTTAGGGTTTAGGGTTTAAGATTTAGGGTTTAGGGTTTATCATTTATGGTTTAGAGTTTATGGTTTACGGTTTATGGTTTATGGTTTATGGTTTATGGTTTATGGTTTAGGGTATATGGTTTACGGTTTAATGGTTTAGGGTTTAGGGTTTAGGGTTTTGGGATTAGGGTTTAGGGTTTAGGGTTTTAGGGTTTAGGGTTTAGGGCTTATGGTTTATGGTTTATGGTTTTGTGTTTAGGGTTTTGGGATTAGGGTTTAGGGTTTAGGGTTTATGGTTAAGGGTTTATGGTTTAGGGTTTAGGTTTATGGTTTAGGTTTAGGGTTTAGGGTTTAGGTTTATGGTTTAGGGTCTATAGGTTTAGAGTTTAGGTTTATGGTTTATGGTTTAGGGTGTACGGTTTATGGTTTAGGGTTTAGGGATTATGGTTTAGGGTGTAGGGTTTAGGGATTAGGGTTTAGGGTTTAGGGTTTATGGTTTATAGATTAGGGATTAGGGATTAGGGTTTAGAGTTCAGGGTTTACAGTTTAAGGTTTAGGGTTTATGGTTTATGTTTTAGGGTTTAGGGTTTTTGGTTTATGGTTTAGGGTTTAGGGTGTAGGGTTTTAGGGTTTTAGGGTTTAGGGTTTATGCTTTAGGGTTTATGGTTTATGGTTTAGAGTTTAGGGTTTAGGATTTAGGTTTAGGGTTTATGGGTTTAGGGTTTACGGTTTATGGTATAGGGTTTATGGTTTAGGGTTTCAGGTTTAGGTTCTTCGGTTTAGGGTTTATGGTTTAGGGGTTAGGGTTTAGGGTTTAGGGTTTATGGTTAGGAGTTTATGGTATAGGATTTATGGTTTATGGTTTAGAGTTTAGGGTTTATGGTTGAGGGTTTAGGGTTTAGTGTTTAGGGTTTATGGTTTATTGTTTATTATTTAGTGTTTACAGTTTAGGGTTTATAGTTTATGGTTAAGGTTTATGGGATTATGGTTTAGGGTTAGGGTTTTAGGGTTTAGGTTTTATGGTTTTAGGGTTTTGGGTTTCAGGGTTTATGGTTTAGGGTTTAGGGTTTTAGGGTTTAGGGTTTAGGGTTTAGGGTTTAGGTTTAGGGTTTAGGATTTTAGGGGTTATGGGTTAACGGTTTAGGGTTTATGGTTTATGGCATAGGTTTTTAGGTTTAGGGTTTAGGGTTAAGGGTTTAGGGGTTAGGGTTTAGGGTTTAGGGTTTAGGGTTTATGGTTTAGAGTTTATGGTATAGGGTTTATGGTTTAGGGTTTAGAGTTTAGAGTTTAGGGTATATGGTTGAGGGTTTAAGGTTTAGGTTTTAGGGTTTAGGTTTTATGGTTTATTGTTTATGATTTACGGATTACAGTTTAGGGTTTATGGTTTATGGTTAAGGTTTAAGGGTTTATGGTTTATGGTTTAGGGTTTAGGGTTTAGGGTTTATGGTTTATCGTTTAGGGTTTTAGGTTTTAGGTTTTAGGGTTTAGGGTTTTAGGGTTTAGGTTTCAAGGTTTAGGGTTTAGGGTTTAGGGGTTTAGGGTTTATGGTTTAGGATTTAGGGTTTAGGGTTTGGACTTTATGGTATAGGGTTTCTGGTTTATGGTCTAGGTTTTAGGGTTTAGAGTTTAGGGTTTATCATTTATAGTTTATGATTTAGGGTTTAGGCTTTAGGGTTTATAGTTGAGGTTTAAGGGTTTAGGGTTTATGATTTATGGTTTAGGGTTTAGGGTTTAGTGTTTAAGGTTTAGGGTTTAGGGTTTAGTGTTTAGGGTTTAAGGTTTAGGGTTTCAAGTTTAAGGTTTATGGTTTATGGTTTATGGTTTATGGGTTATGGTTTATGGTTTATGGTTTATGGTTGAAGGTTTATGGTTTTGAGTTTAGGGTTTATGGTTTAGGGTTTTTGGGTTTATGGTTTATGGTTTATGGTTTATGGTTTTCGGTTTTGGGTTTTTGGTTTAGGGTTTTGGGTTTATGGTTTATGGTTTGGGGTTTAGGGTTTAGGTTTTAGGGTTTATGGTATAGGGTTTATGGTTTATTGTTTAGGGTTTATGGTTTAGGGTTTATTGTTTACGGTTTAGGGTTCAGGGTTTATGGATTAGGGTTTAGGGCTTATTGTTTAGGGTATAGGGTTTAGGGTTTAGGGTTTAGGGTATAGCGTATAGGGTTTAGGGTTTAAGGGTTTACTGTTTACTGTTTAGAGTTTAGGGTTTTAGGGTTGAGGGTTTACAATATATTCCTTAGGGTTTATGGTTGAGGGCTTATGGTTTCGGTTTAGGGTTTAGGGTTTAGGGTTTATGGTTTATGGTTTATGGTTCTGGGTTTAGGTTTAGGGTTTAGGGTCTATGGGTTTAGAGTTTAGGTTTAGGTTTTTAGTTTTTAGGGTTTAGGGTTTATTGTTTAGGGTTTATGGTTTAGGGTTTAGTGTTTAAGGTTTAGGGTTTAGGGTTTAGGGTCTAGGGTTTATTTCTTTAGGGTTCATGGTTAATTGTTTACGGTTTATTGTTTATGGTATATTGTTTATGGTTTATGGTTTATGGTTTAGGGTATGTGGTTTATGGTTTATTGCTTATGGTTTAGGGTTTAGGGTTTAGGGTTTTAGGGTTTAGGGTTTAGGGTTTTAGGGTTTAGGGTTTAGGATTTAGCGTTTTGGGTTTATGCTTTAGGGCTTATGGTTTATGGTTTAGGGTTTACGGTTTTGGGTTTAGGGTTTTGTGTTTAGGGTTTATGGTTTATGGTTTATGTTTAGGGTTTAGGGTTTAGTGTTTAGGGTTGATGGTTGATGGTTTAGGGTTTAGGGTTTAGGGTTTAGGGTTTAGGGTCTAGGGTTTATTGTTTAGTGTTTAGGGTTTAGGGTTAATGGTTTACAATTTTGGTTTAGGGTTTAGGGTTTAGTATTTAGGGTTTAGGGTTTATTGTGTATGTTTTAGGGTTTAGTGTTTAGTGTTTAGAGTTTAGGGTTTAGGGTTTAGGGTTTAGGGTTTAGGGTTTAGGGTTTAGGGTTTAGGGCTTATGGTTTAGGGTTTAGGGTGTAGGGATTATGGTTTAGGGTTTAGAGTTTATGGTTTAGAGTTTATGGTATAGGGTTTATTTTTTAGGGTTTAGGGTTTAGGGTTTAGGGTTTATCATTTATTATTTATGATTTAGGGTTTAGGGTTTATGGGTTTACATTTTAGGTTTAGGGTTTTAGGGTTTAGGGTTTAGGGTTTAGGGTTTAAGGTTTAGGGTTTAGGGTTTTGGGTTTAGTCTTTAGGGTTGATGGTTTAGGGTTTAGGGTTTATGGTTTAGGGTCTATGGTTTATTATTTAGTGTTTAGGGTTTAGGGTTAATGGGTTACAGTTTTGGTTTAGGGTTTGGGGTGTAGGGTTTAGGGTTTGGGGTTTAGGGTTTAGGGTTTAGGATTTAGGGTTTAGGGTTTAGGGTTTAGGGTTTAGGGTTTATGGTTTAGCGTTTAGGGTTTAGGGTTTATGGTTTAGGGCTTATGGTTTAGGGTTTAGGGTGTAGGGTTTATTGTTTATGGTTTATGGTTTATGGTTTATTGTTTATGTTTTAGGGTTTAGGGTTTAAAGTTTAGGGTTTATGGTTTATGGTTTAGGGTTTATTGTTTATGTTTTAGGGTTTATGGTTTATGGTTTATGGTTTATGGTTTAGGGTTTAGTGTTTAGGGTTTTTGGTTTATGGTTTAGGGTTTAGGATTTATGCTTTATGGTTTATGGTTTAGGTTTTAGGGTTTAGGGTTTTAGGATTTTAGGGTTTATGTTTTTAAGGTATAGGGTTTAGGGTTTTAGTGTTTAGACTTTATGCTTTGGGGTTAAGCTTTCATGGTTTATGGTTTAGGGTTTAGGATTTATGGTTTAAGACTTATGGATTAGGACATAGGGTTTAAGGTTTGGGGTTTAGATTTTAGGGTTTATGGTTTAAGGTTTAGCATTTATGGTTTCGAGTTTAGGGTTTAAGGTTTAGGGTTTAGGGTTTATCATTTAGCGTTTAGGGTTTAGCATTTAGGGTTTATAGTTTAGTGTTTATGGTTTATGGTTTATGGTTTAGGGTTTAGTGTTTATTAATTAGGGTTTATGGTTTTGGGTTTAAGGTTTATGGTTTCGTGTTTAGGGTTTAGGGTTTGGAGTTTATGGTTTACAGTTATGGTTTAGGGCTTAGGGTTTAAGGTATAGGGTATAGGATTTAGAGTTTAAGGGTTTAGGGTTAATGGTTTAGGGTTTAGAGTTTAAGGGTTTAGGGTTTAGGGTTTAGTGTTTAGGTTTAGGGTTTAGGGTTTATGGGTTTAGGGTTTAGGATTTTGGGTTTAGTGTTTAGTGTTTTAGGTTTATGGTTTAAGCTTTATGGTTTCGAGTTTAAGGTTTAGTGTTTAGGGTTTATGGGTTATGGTTTAGTGTCTAGGGTTTATTGTTTAGGGATTATGGTTTAGGGTTTAGGGTTTAGGGTTTAGGGTTTATGGATTAAGGTTTAGGGTTTAGGGTTTAGGGTTTAGGTTTTTATGGTTTATGGTTTATGGTTTAGGATTTAAGGTTTAGGGTTTAGGGCTTAGGGTTTAGGGTTTATTGTTTATTCTTTATGGTTTAAGGTTTAGGGTTTATGGTTTAGGGTTTAGGGTATAGGTTATAGGGTTTAGGGCTTAGGGTTTAGGGTTTAGGATTTAGGGTTTAGGGTTTAGGGTTTATGCTTAAGGGTTTATGGTTTCAGGCTTATGGTTTATGGTTTATGGTTTATGGTTTATGGTTTTGGGCTTAGGGTTTTGGGTTTTAGGTTTATGGTTTAGGGTTTAGGGTTAGGGTTTAGGATCTATGGGTTTAGAGTTTAGGTTTAGGGTTTTAGGGTTTAGGGTTTAGGATTTAGGGTTTAGTGTTTAGGGTTTATGGTTTATGGTTTAGGGTCTAGGGCTTATTTCTTTAGGGTTTATGGTTAATGGTTGACGGTTTATGGTTTAGGGTTTAGGTTCTAGGGCTTATTTCTTTAGGGTTTAGGGTTAATGGTTTACAGTTTATGGTTTAGGGTTTACGGTTTAGGGTTTAGGGTTATGGTTTAGGGTCTAGGGTTTATTATTTAGGATTTAGGGTTTAGGGTTTAGGGTTTAGGGTTTATGGTTTATGGATTAGTGTTTAGGGTTTACGATTTAGTGTTTAGGGTTTATGTTTATGGTGTATGGTTTAGGCTTTAGGGTTTAGGGTTTAGGGTTGAGGGTTGAGGGTTTAGGGTATAGGGTATAGGGTTTAGGGTATAGGGTATAGGGTTTAAAAGTTTATGTTTTAGGGTTTTGGGGTTTAGGGTTTATGCTTTAGGGTTTGTGGTTTAGGGCTTATGGTTCCGGTTTATGGTTTATGGTTTATGGTTTAGGGTTTATGGTTTTTGGTTTATTGTTTAGGGTTTAGGGTTTAGTGTTTAGGGTTTAGGGTTTATGGTTTATGGTTTAGGGTCTAGGTTTTATTGTTTATGGTTTAGGGTTTAGGGTTATGGTTTATGGTTTATTGTTTATGGTTTATGGTTTATGGTTTATGGTTTAGGGTTTAGAGTTTAGGGTTTATGGTTTATGGTTTAGGGCTTATGGTTTAGGGTTTATGGAGTAGGGTTTATGGTTTATGGTTTATGGTTTAGGGTTTAGCGTTTAGGCTTTAGGCTTAAGGGTTTAGGGTTTATAGATTAGGGTTTAGGGTTTAGGGTTTAATTTTAGGGTTTATGGTTTATGGTTGAGGGTTTTGGGTTTAGGTTTTAGGGTTTAGGGTTTAGGGTTTAGGGTTTTGGGGATTAGGGTTTAAGGTATATGGGTTTATGGTTTATGGTTTATGGTTTATGGCTTATGGTTTATGGTTTAAGGTTTATGGTTTTGAGTTTAGGGTTTAGGGTTTAGGGTTTAGTGTTTATGGGTTATGGTTAAGGGTCTAGGGCTTATTGTTTAGCGTATAGGGTTTATGGTTTATGGTTTATTGTTTAGGGTTTATGGATTAGGGTTTAGGGTTTATGATTTAGGGTTTAGGGTTTATGGTTTAGGGTTTATGTTTTAAGGTTTTGAGGTTTAGGGTTTAGGGTTTTAGTATTTAGGGTTTAGGGTTTGGGTTTTAGGCTTTAGGCTTTAGGGTTTATGGTATATGGTTTATGGTTTATGGTTTATGGTTTTAGGGTTTAGGGATTAGGGTTTAGGGTTTAGGGTTTAATGTTTTGGGTTTAGGGTCTAGGGTTTTTTGTTTAGGGTTTAGGGTTAATGGTTTACGATTTATAGCTTAGGATTTAGGGTTTATGTTTTGGAGTTTATGGTTGATGGTTTAGGGTTTATTGTTTATGTGTATGGTTTATGGTTTAGGGTTTACGGTTTACGGTTTAGGGTTTAGGGCTTAAGGTTTAGGGTTTATGGATTAGGGTTTAGGGTTTAGGGTTTAGGGTTTACAGTTTAGCGTTGAGCGTTTAGGGTTTAGGGTTTATGGTTTCGAGTTTAGGGTTTAGGGTTTAGGGTTTAGTGTTTATGGGTTATGGTTAAGGGTCTAGGGTTTATTGTTTAGCGTTTAGGGTTTATGGTTTATGGTTTAGTGTTTAGGTTTTATGATTTAGGGTTTAGGGTTTACGGTTTAGCATTTAGCGTTTAGGGTTTAAGGTTTATGGTTTCTAGTTTAGGGTTTAGGGTTTAGGGTTTAGTGTTTATGGGTTATGGTTAAGGGTCTAGGGTTTATTGTTTAGCGTTTAGGGTTTATGGTTTATGGTTAGGGTTTTTGGATTAGGGTTTAGGGTTTACGATTTAGGGTTTACGATTTATAGTTTATGGTTTAGGGTTTATGTTTTAAGGTTTAAGGTTTAGGGTTTAGGGTTTAGGTTTTAGGGTTTATGGTTTAGGGTTTATGTTTTAAGGTTTAAGGTTTAGGGTTTAGGGTTTAGCGTTTAGCGTTTAGGGTTTAGGGTATAGGGTATAGGGTATAGGGTTTTAGGGTTTAGGGTTTAGGGTTTAGGGTTTAGGGTTTAGGGTCTATGGGTTTAGAGTTTAGGTTTAGGGTTTAGGGTTTAGGGTTTATGTTTTAGGGTTTAGTGTTTAGGGTTTAGGGTCTAGGGTTTATTGTTTAGGGTTAATGGTTTACGATTTATAGTTTAAGGTTTAGGGTTTATGTTTTGGGGTTTATGGTTTGGGGTTTAGAGTTTATGGTTTATGGTTTATGGTTTATGGTTTATTGTTTATGGTTTATGGTTTATGGTTTATGGTTTAGGATTTAGGGTTTAGGTTTTACGGTTTAGGGTTTAGGGTTTAGGGTTTACTATTTAGGGTTTAGGGTTTAAGGTTTAGGGTTTAGGGTTTAGGGTTTAGGGTTTATGATTTAGGGTTTAGGGTATAGGGTTTAGGGTTTAGGGTTTAAGGGTTTAGGGTTTAGGGATTTAGGGTTTGGGATTTAGGGTTTAGGATTTAGGGTGGGTTTTACGGTTTAGTGTTTATTCTTTATGGTTTATGGTTTAGGGCTTATGGTTTATGGTTTATGGTTTAGGGTTTAGGGTTTTGGGTTTTCTGTTTAGGGTTTAGAGTTTAGGGTTTAGGGTTTAGAGTTTAGGTTTAGGGTTTTAGGGTTTATTGTTTAAAGTTTAGGTTTACTGTTTAGGGTTTACTATTTAGGGTTTACTTTTTAGGGTTTAGGGTTTATGGTTTATGGTTTAGGGTTTAAGGTTTAGTGTTTAAGGTTTAGGGTTTAGGTTTTACAGTCTAGGAGTTATTTCTTTAGGGTTTAGGGTTAATGGTTTACAGTTTATTATTTCTGGTTTATGGTTTAGGGTTTAGGGTTTAGGGTTTATTGTATAGGGTTTAGGGTTTAGGGTTTACGGTTTAGGGTGTAGGGTGTAGGGTTTATGGTATAGGGTTTAGGGTTTAGGGTTTAGGGTTTATGGTTTATTGTTTATGATTTAGGGTTTAGGCTTAAGGGTTTATGGTTTTTTATTTAGGTTTAAGGGTTTATGGTTTATGGTTTATGGTTTATGGTTTAGGGTTTATGGTTCAAGGTTTAGGGTTTGTGGTTTAATGTTTAGGGTATATGTTTTAGGGTTTGTGGTTTATGGTTTAGTGTTTAGGGTTTAGGGTTTAGGGTTTAGGGCTTAGGGTTTACGGTTAGGGTTTTGGGTTTTGGGTTTAGTGTTTAGGGTTTATGGTTTAGGGTTTAGGGATTATTTTCTAAGGTTTAGGATTTATGGTTTATCGTTTAGGGTTTAGGGTTTAGGATTTAGGGTTTACGGTTTAGGGTTAATGGTTTAGGGTTTAGGGTCTAGGGTTTATTGTTTACAATTTAGGGTTTAGGGTTTAGGGCTAATGGTTTAGGGTTTATGGGTTTACAGTTTAGGTTTAGGATTTACGGTTTAGGGTTTAGGGTTTAGTGTTAAGGGTTGATCGTCTAGGGTCTAGGGTTATTGTTTAGGGATTAGGGTTTAGGGTTTAGGGTTTAGGGTTTATGTTTTAGGGTTTATGGTTTAGGGTTTAGGGTTTAGGGTTTAGGGTTTAGGATTTAGGGCATAGGGTTTAGGGTTTAGGGTTTAGGGTTTATGGTTTAGGGTTTAGTGTTTAGGGTTTAGGGTGTTGGGTTTAGGGGGTTTATGGATTAGGGTTTAGGGTTTAGGGTTTAGCGTTTAGAGTTTACGGTTTAGGGTTTATGATTTATGGTTTATGGTTTAGGGTTTAGGGTTTAGAGTTTAGGGTTTATGGTTTATGGTTTAGGATGTAGGGTTTCAGGTTTAGGGTTTATGGTTTAGGGTTTATGATTTAGGGTTTAGGGTTTAGGGTTTATTATTTAGGGTTTACGATTTTAGGGTTTTAGGGATTAGGTTTTAGGGTTTAGAGTTTTAGGGTTTTAGGGTTTAGGGTTTAGGGTTTATTCTTTAGGGTTTATGTTTTATGGTTTATTCTTTAGGGTTTATAGTTTATGGTTTAGGGTTTGTGATATATTGTTTATGATTTAGTGTTTAGGGTTTAGGGTTTAGGATTTAGGGTTTAGGTTTAGAGTTTATGGGTTCAGGGTTTAGGGTTTATGGTTTATAGTATAGGGTTTAGGGTTTATGGTTTATGGTTTATGGTTTAGGGATTAGGGTTTAGGGTTTAGGGTTTATGGGTTTTGGTTTAGGGTTAAGTTTTTACGGTTCAGGGTTTATGATTTATTGTTTAGGGTTTATAGTTTAAGGTTCAGTGTTTATGGTTTATGGTTTATGGTTTAGTGTTTAGGGTTTTGGGTTTTGGGTTTAGGGTTTAGGGTTTATGGTTAATGGTTTAGGGTTTACGATTTACGGTTTAGGGTTTAGGGTTTAGGGTTTATGGTTTATGGTTTACGGTCTATTGTTTGTTTTTTAGGGTTGAGGGTTTATGGTTTATGGTTTGGGGTTTATTGTTTAGGGTTTAGGGTTTAGGGTTGACGGTTTAGGGTTTAGGTTTAGCATTTAGGGTTTATGGTTTAGGGTTTATTTTTTATGGTTTAGGGATTAGGGTTTAGTGTTT
The DNA here is from genome assembly GCA_027924645.1 of Cunninghamia lanceolata. Classification (NCBI taxonomy): domain Eukaryota; kingdom Viridiplantae; phylum Streptophyta; class Pinopsida; order Cupressales; family Cupressaceae; genus Cunninghamia; species Cunninghamia lanceolata. The sequence goes on along the minus strand of BSBN01001257.1, from coordinate 593,350 downwards.
ATGGTTATGGTTTAGGTTTTATGGATTAGGTTTTAGGGTTTCAGATATAGGGTTTAGGGTATATGGTTTAGGTTTTAGGGTTTAGGGTTTAGGTTTTAGGGTTTAGGGTTTAGGGTTTATGGTTTATGTTTATGGTTTATGGTTTATGGTTTATTTTTATAGTTAATGGTTTATGGTTTAGGGTTTAGGGTTTAGTGGTTATGGTTTAGGGTTTGGGGTTTATGGATTAGGCTTTAGGGTTTAGGATTTAGGGTTTAGGGTTTAGGGTTTAGGGTTTTGTGTTTAGTGTTTAGGGTTTAGGGTTTAGGGTTAGGGGTTTAGTGTTTATGGTTTATGGTTTATTGTTTATTGTTTATGATTTAGGGTTTAGGGTTTAGGGTTTATGGTTTAGGTTTAAGGGTTTAGGGTTTAGGGTTTATGTTTTAGGGTTTATGGTTTATGGGTTATGGTTTGTGGTTTATGGTTTAGGGTTAATGGTTTGGGGTTTATGGTTTAGTGTTTAGGGTTTAGGATTTGGGTTTTAGGGTTTAGGGTTGATGGTTTATGGTTTCAAGTTTAGGGTTTAGGGTTTAGGGTCTAGGGTTTAGGGTTTAGGGTTTATGGGTTATGGTTTAGGGTCTAGGGTTTATTGTTTAGGATTTAGGGTTTAGGGTTTAGGGTTTATGGATTAGCGTTTAGTGTTTAGGGATTTAGGGTTTACGATTTAGGGTTTAGGGTTTAGGGTTTAGGGTTTATGATTTAGGGTTTAGGGTTTATAGTTTAGGGTTTAGGGTTTACGTTTTAGGGTTTATGGTTGATGGTTTATGGTTTAGGGTTTAATCGTTTAGGGTTTAGGGTTTATGGTTTAGGATTTTAGGGTTTAGGGTTTATGCTTTAGGGTTTATGGTTTACGACTTATGGTTTATGGTTTACGGTTTTGGGTTTAGGGTTTACTGTTTAGGGGTTGTGATTTAGGGTTTAGGGTTTACAGTTTAGGGTTTAGGGTCGAGGGTTTATTTCTTTAGGGTTTGGGGTTAATGGTTTATGGTATAGAGTTTAGGGTTTATGGTTTATGGTTTATGGTTTATGGTTTATGGTTTAGGGTTTAGAGTTTAGAGTTTAGGGTTTAGGGTTTAGGGTTTACGGTTTAGGGTTTAGGGTTTAGGATTTATAGATTAGTGACGTTTAGGGTTTACAGTTTAGGGTTTAGGGTTTACAGTTTAGGGTTTAGGGTTTATAGTTTATGTTTTATGGTTTATGTTTTACGATTTAGGGTTTAGGGTTTAGGGTATAGGGTTTATGGTTTATGGTTTAGGGTTTAGGGATTAGGGTTTAGGGTTTAGGGTTTAGGGTTTAGAGTTTAGGGTTTACGGTTTAGGGTTTGGGGTTTAGGGTTTAGGGTTTAGGGTTTAGGGTTTATGGTTTAGGGATTAGGGTTTAGGGTTTAGCGCTTAGGGTTTAGGATTTGTAGTTTAGGGTTTAGGGTTTATGGTTTATGTTTTGTGGTTTAGGGTTTAGGGTTTATGGTATAGGGTTTAGGCTTTATTGGTTTAGGGTTTAGGGTGTAGGTTTTACGGTTTAGGGTTTATGGTTTAGCGTTCATGGTTTATGGTTTAGGGTTTAGGATTTAGGGTTTAGGGTTAGGGTTTAGGGTTTAGGTTCATGGTTTATGGTTTATGGGTTTAGGTTTTATGGTTTATGGTACAGGGTTTATGGTTTAGAATTTATGGTTTAGGATTTATGGCTTGGAGTTTAGGGCTTAGGGTTTAGATTTCAGGGTTTAGGGTTTAGGGTTTATTGTTTATGATTTAGGGTTTAGCGTTTAGGGTTTAGGTTTTAGGTTTAAGGGTTTAGGGTTTAGGGTTTATGGTTTATGGTTTAGGGTTTAGGGTTTATGGTTTAAAGTTTAGGGTTTAGGGTTTAGGGTTTATGGGTTATGCTTTATAGTATAGGGTTTATTGTTTAGGGTTTACAGTTTAGGGTTTAGGGTTAATGGTTTAGGGATAATGGTTTAGGGCTTAGGGTTTAGGGTTTAGGGTTTAGTGTTTAGGGTTTAGGGTTTAGGGATTATGGTTTAGGGTTTAGGGTTTAGGGTTTATGGTTTATGGCTTATTGTTTACGGTTTAGGGTTTAGGGTTTAGGGTTTAGTGTTTCGGGAATATGGTTTATGGTTTAGGATTTTGGGTTTAGTGTTTCAGGAATATGGTTTATGGTTTAGGATTTTGGGTTTAGTGTTTAGTGTTTAGGGTTTAGGGTTTAAGGTTTATGGTATAGGGTTTAGGTAATATCGTAGGTTTAAAGTTTATGGTTTATGGTTTATGGTTTCAAGTTTAGGGTTTATGGTTTAGTTTTTATGGTTTATGGTTTATGGTTTATGGTTTATGGTTTATGGTTTATGGTTTATTGTTTAGGGTTTAGGGTTTAGGGTTTGGGGTTAATGGTTTAGGGCTTATGGTTTAGGGCTTAGTGTTTAGGGTTAGGGTTTAGGGGTTAGGGTTTAGGGTTTACTATTTAGAGTTTAGGGTTTAGGGATTATGGTTTACGGTTTAGGGTTTAGGGTTTAGGGTTTACAATTTATGGTTTAGGGCTTAGGGTTTAGGGTTAAGGTTTTGGGTCAGTGCAAGAAGTTGGGTCCACTTTTTGGCCAAAAAGTGGAAGTGTTTTCCCTGATTTTTAGAATTTGTCGCATTTGACCTTAAAATTTGAAGCACTTAGAAATAGAATCTTTAAAAAAGTCACTAAATATAAAATGTAGTACTCAGAGTCTAGTTTCTAAATATGTAATTTTTTTCAATACCCAGATGATACAAATTAATTTTCAATAGGCATTTCTAAAAACCACTATTTAAAAGTCACTTTTTTTTTACCATACCATGCACGTGTACGGCCAACATAATTTGACCTAAATAAAATTATTTTTCAAAATCCTTTTGGGAAAACATGTGTAGTACAGTGAAGTTTGATGAGGATATTTTTTTATATTTTTTTCTAAATAATTTTTTTTTATTAATTTTTTATTAGGCCTAATTGGTACTTTTGAAAACCCCTCGTGTACGGCCAACATAATTTGAGCAAAAAAAATCATAAAATTAATTTTTTTTTTATTGTGTAAAGAATGATGTGTAGATTGATGACATATAATTTTTTTTTAAAAAAAATTTAAAAATTAAAAGTTATTAAAAAAATACAAACACCTGTCATTTTAAGTTTTTGGACTAGTTTTCTTATAAATTAAATAATAAATAGAAGAACATGTCCAATAACAAAAAAAATTATATATTTGAAAACTAGACAATGTCATCTGTAATGGGTTTTCATTTCGTAAAAAAATTTAGAAAAAAAAGCCCTCAGCCATACAGGTAAACTCAGTGTTTCTTCTTGTTTTGTACTTAGAAAAAAACTTGCAGGTCCAAGGCTCAAGGTCGGTCAACCATGCCTATCCTGAGCCTAAAACCCAAGCAAAGGTCAGGGAAAAAGTGGCAGAGATTTCTAATTTCAAATAACGGGTACCCGTTATAAAACGGGTACGCGTTACATAACGGGTACCCGTTATTTAAATAATGGGTACCCGTTATATAATGGGTACCCATTTCTATTATACCCGTTATTTCCCATATTAGGGAAAAAAGTACTTTCCCTGTATCCCTGCAACTTGCAAGTCTGATACGTACAGCGCGACAGCGACAATTTCTGCATTTTTTTACTTATAATTGTTTTGTGGAATCTCTTAACAAGTCATATTCTATTCAGATTTTGAAAGCAGTCAATCATATGAACAATTCTGAAGTGAAATCAAGTGCATGAGCTATTTTCAAGAGGAATAAAGCAAGAGAGTTTTTATTTTTACATCTACCTTTTACTTCAAAATCTATGGAACAAAGGATCTACATCTAATTCTACTTCAAAAGTTCAAATAAGGACATCAATTATGAAATTGGATTAAGTATCAATTGTTATTTTATCAAGAGGGCTTGGTAATCATGGGATCAAATCAACGTCAAAGAAAAAAACAAAGGAGGGTAATGACACCTCAAGAAATTGAAGCAAATAGAGAGAAGGAAGCCAAAAGGCAAAGAGATAGAAGAGCAAGGATTCAAGAGATGAAGAATATTGAAGCATCTTGTTCCATGAGTATTAAAGAGAAAGACATTCAAGAGAGTAAAAATGATGGGATGAATGTAGATGATGCAAACGCAGAAATGGTGAATTTGGAAGAAAATGTGTCTATAGAAACAAATGCATGTATGTCTTCAAACCCAACTTTCGAAGATATGGAAAATGTGACTATACAAACAAATCCAGGTATGTCTTCACAGCCAACTTTCAATGTTATGGAAAACAGGACTATAGAAACAAATCCAGGTGTGTCTTTGGAGCCAACTTTCAATGATATAGAACACACGACTATAGAAACAAATCCAGGTGTGTCTTCGGAGCCAACTTTCAATGATATGGAAAACACGACTATAGAAACAAATCCAGGTATGTCTTCAAATCCACCTATTGATGATATGAATGAGAATGATATCCCTTTTAGGAGTGAAAATGAAAATGTTTTATTTGAGATTGAAAGAAATGTCTTAGATAATCTTCCTGGTAAGATTTCTTGGAGGCAAATGAGAACTCATGCAAATAGATTATATAAAGATTTTTTTTATAGAAAAAGTCTTGGATTTCAATGTCAACTTATGATGCAATTGATGAAGATGTGGAAATTGCGAAAAGTAATGAAAAAGTTAGGCATATTTGTAAAACCTAAAAAAAAAGATGAATCAATGAAACAAGTTTTATCTAGTGTTGCTAATGCTATTGATTTTATTGGTAAAAAGAGTCGATCTAAAGATAGCAATGCAGCACGAAGAGCTATAACAACTGCTTTAGTCAATAAATCGTCTTCTAATAAAAGAATGATAAGTAAGACAAGTGAAATTCTAAAGATAAATCCTAAAACTTTGAGAAGAGCAGCAAAGAGAAAAGAATCTATTGAAAAAGATCCAATTAACCAATGTTGGAGTTTTAGTGGTAGACTCCCAAGGTATGAAATGAAATTAAATAGTGAAATCAAATTTTTAATTAAAAAATATTGGCATGATAATACAAGGGTATCATCTAATGTTAGAGATGTTTTAAAATTACGAGTGGGGTCTAAAATTCGTGATCCTCATCCAAAACATCTATTAGACATGACTCAAACTGAATTATATAAAAAATTCTTAGATGATTTAGTGTTAGAACCTTTTAATATTACCATAAGCCAAAGATCTTTTGAGAAATGTAAACCTTGGTATGTGAAAATTAATAAACAGCGAATCTCTTGTTGTTGTAAAACTCATGTGCAATTTTGTTATTATTATGATTTTTTTCGATATATACGTTCTACTTTGCATACTAACAAAATTATGCAGGAATGTGGTATTAATATGCCACCTCAAACAATTAAGGAGTTTGTAGTAGGTTTGTTTTGTGAAACATCTACTAGATACTTATTTTATTCAAAAGCATGTATTTCTGGACAATGCAATAGATGTGGCAACTTTTCATTGTTAGGAGAATGTATGCATGAAAATATTTCACATGAATTTGGACAACAATTAGTGGATGTGAAAAGATTCAAGAATGTTGAATATTCTTTAAAAGATGGAAAAATTGGAAAGCGTTGTGAGTTAGTCATTGAGAAAATTTGTGTGCATGCATTCATCAAAGATTTTAAGGATAATATTGTATCCAAATATGTCAAACACTCCCAATATGCTCAGTGGCTTGATGGACAATTCCGTTCATGTAAAAACACCTTTCCAATTGGAACTATCCTATCAGTGGTTGACTTTGCAGAAAACTATACTCTTGCTCCACAAGAGGAAATTCAATCTCAGTATTATAATTCAGTACAGGTGGCCATATTTGTTCATATTGTATACAGACATGCAGATGATAGTACAGAAGATAATAGAAAATTTTTGAGGGAGTATCATTTCTATTTGAGTAATAACTGGTTACACTCTTCAGAGTTTGTGCAATATTGTTTCACAAAATTTTATGAAAGTTTAAAAGAAAGAGGAATCCAGATGACACAACATTTCATATGGTTAGATAATTGTACAGAGCAATTCAAAAATACAAGAATGTTTTATTGGCTATGTAGGGCTCACAAAGAAATCAATATCCAACATATGTGGAGTTTTTTTGAAGCTGGACATGGTAAAGGAGAACATGATGGAGCTGGAGCATGTGTGAAAAGAGCTCTTGCTAGAGAGCAACTAAAATTTGAGGATACAGTCAAATTTAGAGATGCACGTGCAATTGTGGATTGGTGTAATGAAAAGTTATCTATGGGATCAAGTCAGAACTCTACAATTCGACGATTCTTTTGGTTAGTTGAAGAAGAGAATATTCCTACTCGACTTGATTGTGAGACAATAACTAGATCAACAAAATGGCATTCATTTAAGAGTTCAAATGCAAGCACATGGACTATATGGACTAGGGAGCTTGCATGTTTTTGTCAATATTGTATTACAAGTGATTGGGGAGCATGTGAAAATACAGAATGGGTTGAAGAATAGAAACAAAGATCCTTGACACCTACAGAAACACAAGATCAACTTGAAACAACAATTGAAGATGATAATCAAATGTTTGCATCAGATGACTATGATCGTGTTTCAGACCTTGTACAAGAAGGTACTTTTGTTTTCAATTTTTTTTATTGTCATTTTTTTGTACATCCTGTATATAATTAATTATATATGTATGCATCCACAAATTTATGTGATTTAGGTACATGTCACACTTTATTGAATTACATAATTTTTTTGTAGGACATGTCTATGCTGTTATTACACCTGAGGGCAATGAAGAGGAAACTGAGTATTGGTTGGCTCGATGTGTTGAGACAAAACAAAAGTTGTTACATCCTAGAGTAGATGATGATAACATGGAGTATCCAACAGGTTCTGTGGTTGTTGTTGGCACTTGGCTACGAAAATATCTAATAAGAAGGAATGGTGTGCCTGCATTTGAAGATTATGAAACACATAAGAAGATCATACACTACTCACATTTGGTTGTGGCAACAAATATAAAACTAGTCAGATATCAAGGCAAACCTTCTAATAAACAGTTATGGACACTTTCGATGGAAGAACATGAGTCAATTATAGATGCATTACAAAAAAATGAGGATGCAGATGGTACAATGGAATAAATTTTCAGGTAAGTAAACAATACTCTTACATCCCCAAGTTAAATTCTTTCATTCTCATTTTAGCTTCTATATTATTCCCCTTGTCTTAAATTTTGTATCGACCCATGGAAATATATAGTTAATTTACTTGTACATTTGAATATTACTTTTTGCAGGTGTATCCTAGACAAGTAGTCAAATGTGCATGATTGTCAATAGAAGTTATCACCATACAAGTATGTGAGGTCAATTTTGTAGTCTTCAACTAAAAGTGAACGCAAATTAGGTAATTACATATATATATACTCAAATATTTATCATCCATCCTCTAAAGACACCCGCTTGTACATCCCCTTAATTTAGATGTCATCTTAGCTCCCCTTAAGCCATCCTCTTCCATCCCCTTAAGCCATCAAGTTTTATTTTATACTTTGTAAATTGACTAGTGTACATCTCTCCAAGTAAGCTATCCTCTTTTGTATTCCCTTAAGACATCCTCTTCTAGCTCCCCTTTGAATTAATCCTCTTATGCATCCCCTAAATCCATCCTCTTATGTATCCCCTTAAGACATCCTCTTAGCTCCCCTTAAGCCATCGTCAAGTTGTATCCTCTTTTTTGTTATTTAGTACATATTGCATTAATATTTTGTGTTTTTGGTACATATTCTTTCATTCTCATTTACATTTATTATTTCTTGCAGGTGTATCCTACAAGTAGATTTTTCCATGATTGCCACTACAAGATTTGATCATAATGTAAATTGTAGATCAATTTTGTAGTCATGTCAAACTAATGTTAGTCAAGAGGTTTTCACAGTAATTGATGATCAAGTATATCAAGTGTGGATAAGATTCAAATGAATTTCCTTAGATAGTTTCTTCTTTAAAAGAGTTCTAGTTTCTCTACAAGAATTGTTCATGCTACTTCTTGAATAATTTCAAATTGTGATAAATTTATTTGTATCTTATATTGTGTGGATAAGAAAATTGAATTTCTTTGTAGTTTCTTCTTTAAAAAAGTTAGTTTCACTACAAGAATTGAATACTACTTGAATAATTAAATCCAAATGTGATAAATTTTTTTGTAGCTTATATTGTGTGGATAAGATTTAAATGAATTTCCTTAGATAGTTTCTTCTTTAAAAGATTTAGTTTCTCTACAAGAATTGAATGCTACTTCTTGAATAATTTCAAATTGTGATAATTTTTTTTGTAGCTTATATTGTGTGGACACTTGATTTGAATTGAACCTTTTAGTTTCTTCTTGATTTGAATTGTTTGAGATTTGTGATGGAGGCTTGAAAAGAGCCATTCATGGTTGAACTTTGTTGAACATGCTTGGGCAGAGCTTAGAGACTTAATATAGGTATTGGTTGGTTGTTGCACAGAACTAGCTATGTGATTAGTATAGTGTTGGAGTCATTTAAAGTAGGTTGTATTAGATAGAGCCATACATGGTTGAAGTCCACAAAGAATGATGTCTTTTGGAGACAAAGCTTAGAAAAGTTGGTGGCATCTTGAAAGCAAAAGTGTTGATTGTATGTAGGTTGATACAGTTATTGAGAGTCCTTGATAGAGGTATAGATTGAAAATAGACCGGAGCCATGTTGTAAGTTTACAGTAAAGCTTGTGAAGCCGGTTGGTTGATAAAGATTCAAAGTGTTATGACTAACTAGATAGTTGATTATGGTTGGAAGAGAGGTTGCATGCAAAGTCAATTGGGATTGTTGCAATAAAATTTTGGACTACTATTTAAGTGGTGTTTGGAACCCATGCATGGAGCTCTCATCCTTCATTCTCCACCATTGCAAGAGGAGTTGTAGGTCATGATCCATTTTAGAGAATTGTGCATTTGGATAATCTAAGTCATGTTAAGGCTATGTAAAAGCCATTATATATTATGAATTAGTGTCATTAGAAGCATTGCTCATTTTTTTGAGAATTTTATGCCTAGTTGAGAGTTTCTCCCAAGTTTGAATTCTTGTGTTGTATACTATTTATTTATGTGTGATGCAAGTTTAAATGTTCCACATTTGAGATGTTGTCTTAGTCTTTTAATACACATTTTAGATAGCCATTAGAGGTGGTTGATTGAAGGTAAAGGAAGTTGGAAGTATCTCATTTTTAAATCCATATGTGATGTATCGAAGTGAGGCATCTAGCTACGGTCCCGAGTTTATGGATTAATTGTCATTTGTTCTATATAATGTGTAGAGGTCTAGAAATGTGTCAACTTTCATGGACTAGAGAATGCAAAGTGTCCAAAGGTTCTTTTGGTGGAGCTTGTAAGTGTGTTTGGGAATGGTGTGCACAATAGGGCCTATGACAAATGGAAATCTCTCTATGAGGAGTGGGATGTTCGATGCATTAGGGAGTGCCAAAGCTCCCTCAAGATGTTGATGTGGTTTGGTGTTTTGTTTGTTTTTTAGCTTTCTATTAGTTGTGTTGGAATTTTGTGCTTGCTATATGTATTGGGGTATTGATATATAGTTGCATATGGGTAGTTTAGAAACCTTTATGGGATGTTGTGCTTTCTACTACTATGCCTAGTCTTGGGTTGTTAGCACACTCATTTATATATGTTTTCTAAACTATTTAGTAAGGATGGGTCCCCTAAGTAGAACACCTATATTATAATTCAAAAAAATTAAACCAAACAAATATGAAATCCACAGTAGGAACTAGGTATGTTGAAGATGTAAAGTAATTTTGAATTGGGAAAATATTCATAGGAATCTCTTCTTTAATTCCTTTCCTTTATGAGAAACTATATGTGATTCAACTTCCAAAGGCCAAGGAAGTTTTGGCTATTATAGTGGTTAAGTAAGAAAGATGATAACAAAGTCTCGGTTGCAAATTAATAACATTTCAAGGACTATACAAATGATATATATCAAGAAGGTTTTGTAATCAAAGGATGACCATAATCATTTAAAGGAACATGTATCTCAATTGAGGCTAACTAGGTGAGTCTAACATCCTTATCATTTTATCGTGATTTTGTAGGTTTATCCTAGGTAAATTACCTTGTTATAAAGTGCCCTAAATTTATCTATTAGATAATTGTAACACCAAATTTATCCATTAGATAATTGTAACACCAAACTTAATTTAGGTTTGTGAGGCAGTTAATAGATTGTTCACTATGCATAATGATTGATACAATGGGAAAGGTGACAAACCTAAAATAGTCTAAAATTTGGGATGCATATTCACATTTAAGGAAGTCTCTGGACAATCATCATGTATTTCTGAAATGTGAATATGCATCCCAAATTTTAGACTATTTTAAAGAAATATGGTGCATTTAGGAACTTGGTGATTGTTGGGGTAAAGAGGAATATATGATCATACTAGAAGAGGTGGATTAGGCCCATAATTGTCCAAGGTTGCTTTGAATAAGGTTAAAACAAGGAGATACCCATGTTGATATTCACACCCTTTGGTCCACACCTACATTGGGATGGATTAAGCTTGAAATTTTGATGGGTAGCCAAGGGTAATCCTAGTGAAGTAGGAGGAGTATGTTTATTAAGAGATGATAAGGGAAAACCTCTACCTATCTTAGCTTATGATTTTGGTGTCAAGAACAATAATATGGTAGATTCTAGGGCCATGATATCCAGGGCCTCAAGATGACTTGGAAACTAAACAAGATATCCCTTAGTGTGGAAGGAGATTCCAAGATCAACATTGATCATATGAAAAAGCATAGATGAAGCTCAAGTGGTTATTGGAAACTATTCTATTGGAATCTAGAAACTTGGTGAATAAGTTTAAATCAATCTCCTTCAAACATATCAAACGAAAAGGTAATTATATTCTAGACTAGGCAGATAATGGAAGAAATCATTAAATTGCTCCTAGACATCTAGCATTTGTTGGGAAGAATAATTTTGTTACATTCAACTCAATCCCTAAGTTGTGCCTCCATGCTATCAAATGTTACCTGTATCTACCTTCTATACAATGATATTGAAGGGGTAGAAGGTTAGGCTAAGGATTTCTATATTGCTACTTAGATAAATTCCACATCTTCAATGTGTGGCATGAGCATATGCACAAAGCCTTGGAGGATATTTCTACGATAATGAAGATAAACCTTCATCTTGATGCTAAATTGGATTATTCTATCTACTATGAGAATTAGGATGAGGAGGAGGTGACATAAATCCCTCCTATCAAATTTGAACAATGTTAAAAATGTCAAGGAAGTGGTAGAGGCTTTGTAAGGCTTGTGTAAATTTTAGTTTATTAGTCCCACCACCCTAGGATAAATGTCCCACCACCCTAGGATAAAGTTTTTTAGTTTATTAGTAATTCTAACACTACTTCAACTTATTACTCTAGGGTGAGGGCCACTATAATTTTCCCTACCACTAATATATCTTAAGACACCTATTGGTTTATGTTTGATGTCATTGTAGTAGGTACCTTTTTAAAGATAGATAGTATATTTTATGGAGTTTGCGATAATAGGGAATATCACAAACTTTTATGGAATAGTTGATGTCATGATATGTGGTGTTTCAATTCACATATTTTAATAGAAACTCTTTAGTATTGATGGTAGTATGTTCTTGGCAATGACACATTATTTTAGAAAAGAATCACATCCTTAAGGTTGAATCCATTTTTGGCATTTCTAGTGAGACAAATTTGAGAGGGATAACACATATAACATAGATGGATCTACTAAACACTTTGTTACCAAAATCCAAACTTTTGGCATTCTTTTTGTTCACTATTTCAAGAAAAACTATTGAACCATAATGCATTTAATCACTTCTTAAAAATTTAAAAATGTAGTAGAGAGAAATCTTCTAACATACATCTCAATTAAATAATTTATAATCTAGAAGTGAACAATGAAGCATATTTAACATATTTAACAATGAAGCATATTTAACATACTAAACTACATTCAAGCATATATACTCAATAATATATACATGTAGATCTAGATCTAGATAAGTCCATGAAATACTATAAAATATCTAGGTAGGACCCATGAAATGTGTACTTTAAAACATCTACTCATCATCAGCATATAAATAAATACAAATCACAGTTCATGAAATACTGAAATATATCTAGAAGAACATGTCATAGCAAGTTCGACATAGATAGTCAAAGTCCTGGAATGGCATATATAAAAAATAATGTGCACATGTCATACAGTTTAGTCTATGAAATAAAACTCTATGTCAGGGATGATCATCACTCAAGTTCAAATCTGAAAGAGGCCTCTTTCTTCCTCATGAAATGGATGGATCTACCTCATGCTGTACACACAAGAGAAAGAACTTGCAATCAGATTTAAAAATTTTAAAAATGACATATGAAATTAAATATTTAAATGTAGGCTTTAAAGTGTGCATTTAAATTACTGTCTCACTTCCCACATTTTGTTGTGCAGGTGGTATAATTGTTTCATCTTCATGACCAAAAGTTTCACTTGCTAATTGCTAGAATTTCAAATAAAGCAAATTTGAAATAAGTTACAATTTAAAATTAGCATATAAAGACCTAGAAATTGCACATATAGAAAATTTTAAAGTAAAGTTTAGGACCTGAAAATGTGTAGATGGCTCATGAATTTGTCCCTGAGTACCAACCTGACCAATAGTCTCACTCCTATCATCCTGCACTTACATATATATGGGTGCATTTATAAATTTATATAAACTCAAAAAAAGACCTAGAAATTGCACATATAGAAAATTTTAAAGTAAAGTTTAGGACCTGAAAATGTGTAGATGGCTCATGAATTTGTCCCTGAGTACCCAACCTGACCAATAGTCTCACTCCTATCATCCTGCACTTACATATATATGGGTGCATATACAAATTTATATAAACTCAAAAAAAGAAACTTAGTACAAATTTAGTACAATTTTTTAAAACACACACCGGGGAATACTCAGGCATAGTAGCTGTCGATGGAGGATCAATGGAAGAAACACCTGAGCCAGGTGGTCGATCAGACATGGGAACTGCCACATGACCTGAGCCTCGCTACAATAGTAGTGTTTCACATACATGTATGTATATAGTTATTTATTTAATTATACACAGTTTGTTAATTTAAAATATAATATTGATAAGTTTCAAAAGAAAAATGAAACTAGAATTAGATACATATGGTTTTAGGGTTAAGATATATTGGTTTACCCCGTAAGGTGTGCTAACCTCTACAGCTGTCGATGCAAAACTCAATGTATCAAATCGTGATGTGGCCCTAGAGCGACTTGAGATCTGTACAACAAATAGTTTACAATTATATAAATTAATTCATTAAATTATTTATAAAAAATTTGATCTACGTTCAAATTATACACTTGAAATATTTAATAAAATGTGGTCAATGTACCTGTGTAGGATTATCATCCGAATATAGTAGATCCAAGTATGACTCCACTCCGGCTGTAGCTGCATCTGATGTGGATGTAGGAGCAGGACCATAACATGGTTGATTGCAATTTGTACACAAATGTGCCCCTAACAGGCCTAGGGCTCTATGCTGAGATGCATCGACTCCTCCATGATGCTCTCCACCACTAAATTCAGCTGCCATGTGGGCAGCTTGTTCAGTGAGATTGCCTGAGAGTCTACTCAATGCTCCTAATGTCGACAAAACTGACTGCTGCTGAATAGGTGCAGGAATCGTGGGCAAAACAGGAGCAACCATAGGAGCAGGAGGAACAGGTCGATTGGGGTCAACTCGTGCCCCTGGTCTGTGTTGTGGCATGCCACGACCAACACCTTGAAAATCTCTCATATCAAAATAATTGGGTTTTTGACCCAATTGAAACTCCACCCATAATTTTCTCAAAAAATATAGCGGCACCTCACAATTAGCATGTGGTGGGTGATCAAACACCATCCACCACCGATCCCAAAAATGTCTCGAAATCCTCTCATGCGTACACCACTTAATTGATATTCTTTTTTTTGTTGCAGCTATAGGTTGATTAGTTTTTGGGTGACGAAAAAATGGGGCTAATGTTTGTTTTGTAATGTGGAGGTCATGGATGTCTTTATATGAAAGACCATTTGCATAGAATTGCCTCCTCTCCTCCCGCCAAAGTTGAAATCTATTTAGGTCTGCATCGATAGACCTAACAGAATCAATAATGGTTTGCATCGAAGATGCAAACCGAACCACATGCGGAGGCATCAAGTGAGTTTGATTATTAATCAAATTAATGCTCTCCTCAATTGTATTAATATTTTCATTAATGTTTTGCCGCAATCGGGCCTCATCAAATGGAGGGGGTGGGGGGTTTTGAGGTGGAGGGGATGGGGGGTTTTGAGGTGGAGGGGATGGGGGGTTTTGAGGTGGAGAGGGTGGGGGGTTTTGAGGTGGATCATGGGGTGGGGGGTTTTGAGGTGGATCACGGGGTGGGGGGGTTCCATAAAGAATGTCATCTATTAAAAATTCATCTAGACTCTGGTCATCCATTAGATCTGTCTCCTGCAAATTTTCAAATATGTAAATTCATATAAAAAACTTACAAATGTACATATAATTTCACAATTTATATATATATATATATGTATATTGAAAACTTACAAACAAATATCTATAAATTTAAACTTAATCTAGAATAGATCTATAAATGATTTAGTTTAAAATATCCATGAATTCAGAGAGCATGTAATACTTGAAAATTAAACACATGCACAAGTTTATCATATAATATGAACAATCAAATGATGATGCCTCATACTGATGTCTCCTTAAATTAATCCAACATTTCCCTAAAATATTATATTCTCCTTCCTACTTCATTCCTCTTTATCCATTTTTTAGAGGGTTTTTGAACTATAGAATTGGTATTTATAGATAAAATATGGAATAATTAGA
This sequence comes from Cunninghamia lanceolata, assembly GCA_027924645.1. NCBI lineage: Eukaryota > Viridiplantae > Streptophyta > Pinopsida > Cupressales > Cupressaceae > Cunninghamia > Cunninghamia lanceolata. Next base: position 578,318 of record BSBN01001257.1, on the reverse strand, counting down.
AAAAAGATCTCACAAAAATTACCAAGAGGAAGTTATGCAAAAAATTACAACATAAAGCTATGTCTAAATTTTTAGATCATTAAATTCACATAGTGGACAAGGTTGCAGGTTCTAGGTCCTAGTCATACACCAAGGTGTCACTCTACCTAACAAGGTCTTGTCGTATCATCATTTTTCTCAAAATTATAATGGAAGTTACATTTTGACACCTTATATAGTCCAAATTTAAAAGTGCATGCCAAGTGTATTAGATTCCCATTTCTCTATTAATCAGGCTACTTCTAGCTTCTAAGTTAAGCTCAATTGTGATGGTGTGACATGAAGATGTCTACGTGATGCCCTGACTTTATAGGTTCCTGACATTATAGGTTCCTATTTCTCTTCCTATATTAACTCCAATTTTACTATAGGCTTCTCATGTGTCTCAAAAGAGCGGTACAGATTATGACTTAATTGAACATTGCATGCTACTTTTATACTACATTTATTACCAATACTACATTTATAACAATAGTGACCTTGTTAAAGACTACATTTATACCAATACTACAACATTGTATTCTAGAACAATATGAGTTACCTTCTGCTGAAGTGTAAAAACCCTAAAATATCATTTTGAAACCTTATTAAATGTTAATTTCCAAACCCTAATATGAGAATTTGAAACCCTAAAATGTCATTTTAAAACTCTATTACGTGAATTTTCAAACCCTAATACATCATTTTGATACCCTAAAAGGTGAAAAGTGAAGCCCTAAACATCTACTTTAGAACCCTAAAATTCATATTTGAAACCCTAAATTGTGGATGTCAAGTTCCCTAAATTGTAAATTTGAAACTATAAAATGTGGATGTCAAGGGTAGAAGAATGTTTTCCTCAATATTTTTAAATGAACTAAGGGTAGGCGAAGGATTAAGGAATGATCCCAACTTCATATAAGATTGCACACCGTATGTCGATATGCGACTATATTAATCCATCTACTAGAATGGACCCAAAACTAAATGAGAATTAGCATAGGTCTACAAATGTCACCATTGCACTAGTTAATACATGTTGATGTTATCTAAATCATATTTAATTGTGAAACTAAAACAAGAGGAGAGAAAATTAAATGTTAATTTCCAAACCCTAATATGAGAATTTGAAACCCTAAAATGTCATTTTAAAACTCTATTACGTGAATTTTCAAACCCTAATACATCATTTTGATACCCTAAAAGGTGAAAAGTGAAGCCCTAAACATCTACTTTAGAACCCTAAAATTTATATTTGAAACCCTAAATTGTGGATGTCAAGTTCCCTAAATTGTAAATTTGAAACTATAAAATGTGGATGTCAAGGGTAGAATAATGTTTTCCTCAATATTTTTAAATGAACTAAGGGTAGGCGAAGGATTAAGGAATGATCCCAACTTCATATAAGATTGCACACCGTATGTCGATATGCGACTATATTAATCCATCTACTAGAATGGACCCAAAACTAAATGAGAATTAGCATAGGTCTACAAATGTCACCATTGCACTAGTTAATACATGTTGATGTTATCTAAATCATATTTAATTGTGAAACTAAAACAAGAGGAGAGAAAATTATTTATTGAAGTAAAATATAGATGCAAATTTGTTATTCCAAGTTTAAAGTTGTAGTGAATTTTTTTCAAACCATAGTGGACTATAAATTTATTTTTCATTTCTTACATGAAACTTATGGATAAGTTTACCACAACTGATAAAATGTACATTTAAATCCATGCATAAAATCTTATGGCCATAGTGCATCAAACGTGTTGGATAAACACTATGGACTCAAGGGAAGCAGGTAAAACAAGTATATAACTAGAACAACACAGGCTATAGAAAACACATCCTCATTGGTCCATCATTTAAATGTATCATGAAGGTATCAAGGATGGAAGGATCACATGTCACAAAAGATTATCCAAGCTTCTAGATAGGTTGAATCAAAAAGGTATATATCACTATTTACATGCTCAAACCCTAATCAAGATATGATAGGAAAAGATAAACAAGGATGAATGCAAACCGTAGGTAAATCTATTTAAGAAAAAGATAAAAGTGAGAAATTAGATCTAAGAACTGTAATTAAAAAAAGGCCAAACCAGTACTATAAAATCCTAGGTGATGGAATGTCAAGTTCACTAATAAATATAAAGGAAATCCATTTGACTATTACTGGATACAATTTCAATACATCTAATAGTTGTGTTACACAAAATGAACCACTAGTCAATGATCATAGTGCCTTACACTTGAAGATGATTGGGGTCCATTAGAATTTATATCTTATAGTTTTGGTGAGTATCATGTGGATCTTAAAAGGCTTATGGTATTCCATTATTAAATACATATGACCAAATATCATTCTATTTTAATATGGACCCTTAAATAATGTGATATTTCATAGAATGGAAAGAGTCTAGGAGTTTAATATGGTTCATATACATTACACTCAAGTGAAAACTATGGTCAGGTTCACAAATAAATGTAAAGGAATATCATTTAACTATTATTAGATACTTGTAATTTCGATATATCTAACAATTAAGTGACACAAAATTAACCCCTAATCAATGATCATAATGTTTTACAAGAAGATGATTTGGGTCCATTAGACTTTATGTCTTATATTTTTGGTGATAGCAACCTTACTGGCATATCAGACAGGAACTTCTAATAGCCAACAATGACAGATATCAAAGATAGGGTATAGTCTTATATAGCCAACAATGACAAATAAAAAATAGGGTATATAGTTTTATATGATTCCTCAATATTCATCTTGATACATTTAGTGTACCCTAAGTTAATCATCAACACTGAAGCATCTACATGCCTCCTCTTGATACATTTTCATCTTCAAACTTATCCCTTTTATCATTATATTACATATACTAATTTGGTTTTTTAGGGTTTAGGGTTTAGGTTTTTAGGGTTTGTAGGACAACATGGTTTTAGGGTTTATAGTTTGGTTTTTTAGGGTTTATAGTTTACATTTTTAGAGTTTGCAGTACAACATGGTTTCAGGGTTTATAATTTGGTTTTTTAGGGTTTATAGTTTAGGTTTTTAGGGTTTGTAGTACAACATGGTTTTAGGGTTTATAGTTTCAATTTTTTAGGGTTTATAGTTTAAGTTTTTTAGGGTTTGCAGTAACATGGTTTTAGGGTTTGCAATAACATACAATCACAAAATTCTAATAACAAGTAAAACCCTTAAATAACAAATAAAACCCTAATTTTCATTTTAACCCTACAATTAGGAAAAAAAACATTTAAAACAAGCTAAAGATAGGTAGAGAACCAACTTGGAAGAGCTCGACGGTGACGAGGTGGGGGGAGGAGGTGAGAGGGCAAAAAAAACTCTGTTGTTTCCCTTGTCTGGTGCTTGACAACGCGTACCCGTTTCTTGGTGTCCGTTGTCGCTGTCGTCCTCTGTGGGTGAAAATGAGCCCGCAGAGCTTTTTTTTTTTAAATATATAATTTTTTAAAAATAGGTACCCGTTTAGTAACGGGTACCCGTTGATTAACGGGTACCCGTTTAGGCTCGGGCGCCCGTTCCTAAACGGGTACCCGTTTCTTTGAAAACAGGTACCCGTTACCGGCGACATTTTTTTTGCCCGCGTGACTTCCCCTATATGTGGACCCAGTTTCTTACGGGTACCCTTTTGGGTTTAGGGTTTAGGGTTTAGTTTTTAGGGTTTAGGGTTTATGGATTATGGTTTAGGGTTTAGGGTTTAGGGGTTAGTGTTTATGGTTTATTGTTTTGGGTTTATGGTTTAGGGTTTACATTTTATTGTTTACGGTTTAGGGTTTAGGGTTTAGGGTTTAATTTTTAGGGTTTAGGGTTTATTATTTATGGTTTATTGTTTAGGGTTTAAGGTTTAGGGTTTAGGGTCGAGGGTTTATTTCTTTAGGGTTTGGGGTTAATGGTTTATGGATTAGGGTTTAGGGTTTAGGGTTTATGGTTTATGGTTTAGGGTTTATTGTTTAGGGCTTATGGTTTATGGTTTAGGGTGTAGGGTTTAGGGTTTAGGGTTTAGGCTTTATAGATTATTGAGGTTTAGGGTTTAGGGTTTACAATTTACGGTTTAGGGTTTATAGTTTATGGTTTACCTTTTACTATTTAGGGTTTAGGGTTTAGGGTTTTAGGGTTTATGGTTTATATGGTTTAGGGTTTATGCTTTAGAGTTTATGGTTTATCGTTTATGTTTTGGGGTTTAGGGTTTAGGTTTAGGGTTTAGGGTTTATGGGTTTACGGTTTAGGGTTTATGGTATAGGGATTATGGTTTAGGGTTTAGGGTTTAGGGTTTAGGGTTTAGGGTTTATGGTTTATGGTTTAGGGATTAGGGTTTAGGGTTTAGGGTTTGGGGTTTAGTGTTTAGGGTTTATGGTTTAGCGTTTAGAGTTTAGGGTTAGGGTTTATTGTTTATGTTTTAGGGTTTAGGGTTTAGGGTTTAGGGTTTAGGTTTAAGGGTTTATGGTTTAGGGTTTATGGTATAGGGATTATGGTTTAGGGTTTAGGGTTTAGGGTTTAGGGTTTAGGTTTTAGTGTTTAGGGTTTACGGTTTATTGTATATGGTTTGTGTTTTAGGGTTTATCATTTAGGGTTTATGTTTTAAGGTTTAGGGTTTAGGGTTTAGTGTTTAGTGTTTAGGGTTGACCATTTAGGGTTTAGGGTTTATGGTTTATGGTTTAGGGTCTAGGGTTTATTGTTTAGTGTTTAGGTTTAGGGTTAATGGTTTACAGTTTTGGTTTAGGGTTTAGGTTTTAGGGTTTAGGTTTGGGGTTTAGGGTTTAGGATTTATAGTTTAGGGTTTAGTGTTTAGAGTTGAGAGTTGAGGGTTTATGGTTTATGGTTTATGGTTTAGCGTTTAGGGTTTAGGGTTTAGGATTTAGGGTTTATGGTTTAGGGTTTAGGGTTTATTGTTTATGTTTTAGGGTTTAGTGTTTAGGGTTTAGGGTTTAGGTTTTAGGGTTTAGGGTTTAGGGTTTAGGGCTTATGGTTTAGGGTTTCAATTTTAGGGTGTAGGGTGTAGGGTTTAGGGTTTATGGTTTAGGGTTTAGGGTTTAGGGGTTAGGGTTATGGTTTAGGGTTTAGGATTCATGGTTTAGGGTTTAGGGTTTAGGGTTTACGGTTTACGGTTTATGGATTAGGGCTTATGGTTTAGGGCTTAGGGTTTAGGGTTAGGGTTTTGGATTTAGGGTTTAGGGGTTAGGGTTTAAGGTTTATGGTTTCATATTTAGGGTTTATGGTTTATGGTTTAGGGTTTAAGGTTTATGGTTTCATGTTTAGGGTTTAGGGTTCAGGGTTTACGGTTTATAGTTTAGGGTTTATGGTTTATGGGTTATGGTTTAGGGTCTTGGGTTTATTGTTTAGGGTCTAGGGTTTAGGGTTTAGAGTTTAGGGTTAATTATTTACGGTTTAGGGTTTAGGGTTTTGGGTTTTGGGTTTAGGGTTTAGTGTTGAGGGTTTATGCTTTAAGCTTTATGGTTTCAAGTTTAAGGTTTAGTGTTTAGGGTTTAGGGTTTATGGGTTATGGTTTAGGGTCTAATGTTTATTGTTTAGGGATTATGGTTGAGGGTTTAGGGTTTAGGGTTTAGGTTTAGGGTTTATGTATTAGGGTTTAGGGTTTAGGGTTTAGGGTTTAGTGTTTAGCATTTATGGTTAATGGTTTATGGTTTATGGTTTATGGTTTATGGTTTAAGGTTTAGGGTTTAGGGTTTATTCTTTATTGTTTAAGGTTTACGGTTTATGGTTTATGGTTTATGGTTTATGGTTTAGGGTTTAGGGTTCATGGTTTAGGGTATAGGTTATAGGGTTTAGGGTTGGCTTAGGGTTCAGGGTTTAGGATTTAGGGTTTAGGGTTTTAGGGTTTAGGGTTTATGGTTTCAGGCCCATGGTTTATCATTTAGGGTTTATGATTTAAGGTTTAGGGTTTAGGGTTTTGGGTTTTAGGTTTAGGGTTTAGGGTTTAGGGTTAAGGTTTAGGGTCTATGGGTTTATAGTTTAGGTTTAGGGTTTTAGGGTTTAGGGTTTAGGGTTTACTGTTTAGGGTTTAGGATTTAAGGTTTAGTGTTTAGGGTTTATGGTTTAGGTTTTAGGGTCCAGGGTTTATTTTTTTAGGGTTTAGGGTTAATGGTTTACGGTTTATGGTTTAAGGTTTATGGTTTAAGGTTTAGGGTTTAGGGTTTAGGGTTTAAGGTTTATGGGTTATGGTTTAGGGTCTTGGGATTATTGTGTAGGGTTTAGGGTTTAGGGTTTATGGTTTATGGATTAGGGTTTACGGTTTACGGTTTAGTGTTTAGGGTTTATGGTTTATGGTTTATGTTTATGGTTTATGGTTTAGGGTTTAGGGTTTATGGTTTATGGTTTAGGGTTTAGGGTTTAGGGTTTAAGGTTTAGGGTTTATGGTTTAGGGTTTAGGGTATAGGTAGAGGGTTCAGGGTTTAGGGTTTAAGGGTTTATGGTTTAGGGTTTTAGAGTTTAGGGTTTAGGATTTAGGGTTGAGGGTTTTAGGGTTTAGGGTTTAGGGTTTAGGGTTAGGGCTTATGGTTTCAGGTTTATGGTTTATGGTTTTTAGTTTTCAGTTTATGGTTTATGGTTTATGGTTTAGGGTTTAGTGTTTAGGATTTATGGTTTAGGTTTTAGGTTTAGTGTTTAGGGTTTAGGGTTTAGGGTTTATGGTTTATGGTTTAGGGTCTAGGGTCTAGGGTTTATTGTTTATGGTTTAGGGTTTAGGGTTTATGGTTTAGGGCTTATGGTTTAGGGTTTACAGAGTAGGGTTTATGGTTTATGGTTTAGGGTTTAGTGTTTAGGGTTTAGGGTTTATAGATTAGGGATTAGGGTTTAGGGTTTAGGGTTTATGGTTTATGGTTTAGGTTTTAGGGTTTATGGTTTATGGTTTTAGGGTTTAGGGTTTAGGGTTTTAGGGTTTAGGGTTCAGGGTTTAAGGTTTTAGGGATTAGGGTTTAGGGTATATGGGTTTAGGGTTTAGGGTTTAGTGTTTAGGGTTTATGGTTTTAGGTTTAGGGTTTAGGGTTTAGGGTTTAAGGGTTTAGAGTTTAGGGTTTAGGGTTTAGGGTTTATGGTTTATGGTTTAGGGTTTAAGGTTTAAGGTTTATGGTTTTGAGTTTAGGGTTTAGGGTTTATGGGTTATGGTTTAGGTTCTAGGGTTTATTGTTTATGGTTTAGGGTTTAGGGTTTAGAGTTTAGGGTTTGTGGTTTGTGGTTTATGGTTTAGGGTTTATGGATTAGGGTTTAGGGTTTAGGGTTTAGGATTTAGGGTTTAGGGTTTAGGGTTTAGAGTTTATGGGTTATGGTTTAGGGTCTAGGGTTTATTGTTTAGGGTTTAGGGTTTAGAGTTTATGGTTTATGGTTTATGGTTTAGGGTTTATGGATTAGGGTTTAGGGTTTACGATTTAGGGTTTAGGGTTTGTGGTTTGTGGTTTATGGTTTATGTTTTAAGGTTTAGGGTTTAGGGTTTAGGGTTTAGTATTTAGGGTTTAGGGTTTAGGTTTTAGGCTTTAGGGTTTAGGGTTTAGTTTTTATGGTTTAGGTTTTAGGGTTTATTGTTTAGGGTTTAGGGTTTATGGTTTATGATTTAGGGTTTAGGGTTTAGTGTTTTAGGGTTTAGGGTTTAGGGTTTAGTGTTTTAGGGTTTAGGGTTTAGGGTTTAGGATTTAGGGTGGGTTTTAGGGTTTAGTATTTATTCTTTATGGTTTAGGGCTTATGTGTTGGCAAGAGACACTATATGGATTCATGAATGTTGTCATTGATGGCAACAAAGTTCATCCCACACATCCACAAGACATGGTATGTCTATACCAAAAGTCAGAGTGAAGAATGTTGTGGTCCGGTAAACAAGAACAGAGCCTGTGGCGAGGTTTGACAGTTAGGTTCAGATCTCTCAGAGGAAGTATCTTGGTGAAGTACAAATTTGGGGAAGTCAAGAGGAGTATCTTGACTGATAGATTCCAAGGTTTGAGCCTCCAGTGTGGAAAGGATAAAGAGATGAATGCTTGAGTGTCGAGTTCCCAAGTGATAGTGTGAACAGAGGAAGAACTGACTGGTAGAACATTAGAGATTATTCTGAATGTGTTACTGAGTTGGTAAAGGTTATGAAGGCATAAATTATGTTTGGATGACATGATTGATGATTTCCACAAGTATATCCTTGATCCGCATTACTTGGTAAGCAAGGATTCAACCGACAGATCAGAGCTTATGGAAAATATTGACTATTTCAGGTGCTGACTAGAAAGGTGATGAAATCACTTGTGTGGATATATATACAAGATGGATTTAGTTATGAGAAGGTGTGTGGTTGTAAGTGATGTGTGAAGAAAAGTAGTAAAGCTGAATAAAAGCAGAAAGGAAGATCTAGTATGTGAAAGAAGAGCAGCATAAAAGAAGAGAGATGAAGTGCAACAGATTAGTATACAGAGCCTAATCGGAACTAAACTCCAGCATATGTTGATGCTCCTTATCAGTTCATGTATTGTATTACACTCTTTATAAATTATAGACAGTGTGTCTCTTGTAGGCAGTGAGCCCTAAATGGCAAGTGCCATTTTGTAATCCTATTCTTCTAATAGAGAATACAATCTTGGGTTAATCACCCTGTGGTTTTTCCCTTAATAGGGTTTCCACATCAAAAATATTGTGTCATGTGTATTTCCATTTCATGATTAAGTTTGCTTGTTTGAATTGATGCTGCACTAATTATTAACAAAGTTCAGAAAGCTGAAATAATTAAGATAACTGATTCACCCCCCTCTCAGTGATCAACAATTGGTATCAGAGCAAGGTTCCTCCTAACATAAGTCTAACAGCTTGAGGAAGATCTGGGAATTCAAATTGATGCATATGGTTTAAGAGAGCAACTCAAGACTGCCCTTGATGATCTTGAACAATCAAACTCTGAAGTTAATGAGTTAAAGGAAAGACTCAAACAGGCTGATGATTTCATGAGAGAACTAAAAGACAAATTAAGTCTCTCTATGAAAAAGAGAAAGGAGCTACTTCAGCAATTAGCAAATCAAAGTGAAGCCAATGATACAAATGAAGATTTGAAGGAGAAAACTAAGTTATGTGAAAAGCTATCAAAAGAAATCATTATGGTAAGACATGAAATGGAATCAGGAGTTATAAAGTTTACCCAAGAGATTGAAGAAAAAAGAAAAACTGAAGATAATCTAAGACAATCTCTTAAGGAGAAATTAGAAGATTGCCACAAGATGGATAGAATTATTAGACATCTTGAATCTGATCTTGAAGATGCTAAAGATAATGAAGAAAAACTTGAGGATCAAATTGTCTCTCTCAAAAGGGATCTTCAAATAGCAAATGAATATAAAGAGAAATTCAAGATAAGTTTTGCCCAACTTGAAGTTCTTCTTCAAAGCCAAAAGAGGGTAGATGACAAGTGTGGTTTGGGATACGAGAAAGAAGAAAGCTCTGGATCTGGTTAGAAGAATTTTAGATCAGAAAATCCAAGGAATGAGCCTAGAAGTCCTTCGGTAAGGTAGCCTAATGCTCAAAGATATCCATCCTTCAATGGATATTGCCACAACTGCAATAACTTTGGTCATAAAGCTAATTAGTGCAGAAGGAGAATGAATCAGACTAATACATCCTTCTCTGGACAGTGCTTCAACTGCAAAAGGTATGGTCACAAATCTCATGAATGCAGAAATATGCAAATGAACAATTCATTCAATGGTAGCTGCTTTGCATGCAATAGAATAGGTCATATGGCTAATCAATGCAGATCAAGAGGATATCAATCAAATATGCAAAGAAATGTTGTTTGCCAAATTTGCAATAGATCTGGTCATATTGCAAAATTCTGTAGAAACAAGAATCAGGACAAAAGAGGTCTGCTATATCATAATCAGAATCAAGATAAGGGAAAACAAAAAGTGAATGCGGATGAAGTTCAAAGTGAGATGAACAAGATTTGGGTGAAGAAAATAGAGAATGTAGAGGATGGATCCGCACTAGACTCTGGTGCTGATATTCCTTCCAGAAATTAAAAAGTGAGCTCTGGCTCAGGGGGAGACACAAAGAAAACCTTGTTCCCCCAGCCAGTCAATTGGTGCTGGAACTGGCACAAGGAGAGCTGCAGATTAAAAGGGGTCATACAAGAAACATCTAAAAGGGGTATGGTAAAGATTTGAGAGATCTGTAAGAAGATTTGAAGAATCTAATCCTACCAGAATTGATTCAGTAAAATAGTCTTCCGGTAAAAATAGATTCCTTACAAGTTTGGTCTGGTATGATTCAGACTATGGTGTCTTGATCTGCAAATAGATCAAATGACTAATGAAAGGAAGATAGATTATCACTACTCTCCTAGAATAACTTCAAAATCTGTCTCAGTGATCCAAAAAGGTTTTGTCTCTGAGTAAGACAAACAAGGCAAACCAGAATGAATTAGGTTGCACATTTATTGCCGAATGAAAATTAGGGCTTCTCATAAATAAAAGAGTTCATTCGCTCATCATTTGTACACTCACATGCGAAGAAGAGAGAAAAGAAGCTCTGCAACAACTTCTCCCAAAGATCAAGATGATTCCTCATACAACTCAATCCAGATTTCATCGTGTGCCCTAAACAGCATAAAAGGTATTCTTCGTTCTTGATTTCCTTCAGTAAGATTCTTTGATGATGGCTACTTTGAATATAGTAAAGATTTCTGATAGACCTCGCCCCAATTTTAAGAAACATCCATACAAATCCTTGGAGGTAGATCCCCTAGGAGCCTTCTCTAGTGTTCCGCATGGTGTTTTGCACACAGAAGATATTAGGGTTTACATACACTCGAATATTGAAGAATTTGGGGAATTCAAACTAAGAGACATCTATCACAAACAATTGATAGACGATGCTTTTGAGCTTAAACCAGAATATAAGGGCATCCAGGAGAAACATTTTGATCAGTTCATTCATTTCCCCTGCTTTGAAGAAGATGAATGGGTTTGGTATGTGTTGAGTAGGGTACATGACAACTTTCTATGGCTTAACAGACCTTGCAAAATCACCAAGGAAGCAATTAGGGCAGTAACTAGTTTACACTCCTCCGGAGGAATACCTGTCCTCAAATCTGTCAAAAACAACATTGTAACTGAGGCCACCAGATCAAAATTTGATAAGAGGGCAATGACCATTGAAGATATTACTGACCCAGATATCAAGTTTGCATCTATGATAATAGGATACAAGATATATCACTCCAGTAGGAAGAATTCAATATCTGAAACTGCAGTATATACTGCCTATGAGATGTTGAGAAAGAATGCAGAATATGATCTCTGTGAACTTCTTTTGAGCCAATTAATGGAAAACATACAGAAGATCAAAAAGGACAAGAAGAACTCCTTTAAATATAGTGGACTAATATTATGCCTATTTTTCTACTTCATGAATGAGCTGCCCAGATCAAATGGATGGGTATGGCAAAATGACAAACTAGTAGCAATTTAGATCAGAGATTACTTGCATGAACTTGGGGATGCTAAGGCAAGGAATACAGCTCTATGGGGTTACTTCAAGCACTTTCAAAATACAATGCAAGTTAGAGAAAGGATCCCCAAATCAGTAGTTGAGAAATACGAGGATACAATGTGCTTCATGGTAGACACTGATCAATGCCTAATGGAGGCAGTAGAGCCAAGGATAGTCTGGATCATGCCTATGGGGTATGAAGTCGATGAACAAATTATAGAGCTACATGTTCAACACATGCTCAGTCAGCCAAAGGACACAAAAGTAGAAAGATTTAGAACCTTTGAAGAACTAAGTGTGAAAATTCATACAGAACTAAGGTAGCCAGAGATTAAGAGGAAAGTGAGAAAAGAAGTAGAAGATGTTGCCAAAGGCTTTGGCATCTCAAAGGAGGCACTTGATTCCAACAGGAAAAAGATGGAAAGGGCTGAGGAAGAGAAGAAGGCAGAAAAGAAAAATGAGGAAAGTGTTCCAGCAAAACCTTCCACCCGGACCAGATCATCAAAGAGTTCTGCACCTACCACCGCTAAAGGCTCAAGGACTTCAGAACTGGAAGCACAATCATCTAGAAAAGGAGAGAAAAGGACAAAGATAAAAGCCACAAGAGCTTATACTAGTCAAAGGGATGAAGAGGAGACTGAATCTGATGAAGAAATCAGGAAGATGAAGAAAAAGAAGAAAACATCCGGTGAACCCTCTACCAAACAAAAGGAAGAAGAAAAGACAGAGGAATATATTGAAAAACCCACTCTTCACATTGATGACATAATCAAATCAGTCATAGTGGACGAAAATCTTCAGCCAATGGTTGAGTTCTATGATGATTATGGTGAAGCAGATCAAAAGATATTGCAAGATGCCACAGTCAGGTACCTAAATATCTACAACAAAGCATTCATTGAAATTATATCTTTGATCCCCAAAAGCTTGGATAAGGAACTAGAAATAAGAAAGAACAATGCCCAAGCCAAAGACCTAGAAATCTGGGAACAGATAGCAATTCAGCTATATCCTTCAATCGATCCCAAGACAATGAATATGGTGTTCAAAGATTGCAAGGATGAGTTCAAGAGCAAAGCAAGGATGAATCAACTTATGCTTGGTGAGACTGACAAGGTAGCCAAGGACACAGAAGAGATCTTCCGAAAGGCCTTCAAAAGATTTAATCTTCCTATTATAGAGGACTTGGGTACTGACCCCTTGACCACAAGTGTTGCAGAAGTGTCTACTGAGAAAATAACAAAAGAGGTAATGAATACTGGTGCAGAAACAACTAAGGACTTGGAATCCTCTGCTCCGGAAGAGGTGGCCCATGAACAGACTAACATCACTCCTCCGGTTTCCCCTGCTGACTCTGGATCCAAAGGAGAAGAAAGATTAAAGGAGAAAGAAGCAGAGGTGAAGGGAAAAGAAAATATCAGTACAAAGGTTGTGGAAGGTGAGAAAGCTCCAAAAGATAGTTCTGTAACTGCAGAAGAAAAGAAAAATCTATCTCTGGCAAGAGACACTGCAGAATCAGTCAAGGACTTTTTGACAAAAGCAACTATGGAGATTGATGAACTGAAACTATTAAAAGGGCCATTAGATTTTGACTGTCTATCTCCGGTGCAAACAATGAAAATAGCTTCATTTGCAAATGCAAAGGTTAAAGAAAAACTCCTGAAGTCTCACATGGAAGACTGTGAGTTGGTAGAAGCTACTTATGGAGTGGTTGAAAAGATTATGCCATCATTTCAGAAGGATCCCACAGCCTCCACATCCGGTAATCTCAAAACTCTAGTCAATAGTGTTAGCACACATTTTGATTCCCTAGAGAAGTCAACAGAAGATAAGGTCCAGAATGAATTTCTTGCAAAAAGATTATCAGAGGTACAAGGATTGATAATTAATGATAGGAAAAATATGAATATTGGGATAAAGAGCTTAGAAAATGCTCTTAAAGATGGTGAAGAAATGTACAAATTTTGTTTATCATGGTCCAAAACAACAATGGAGATTGAGAAGAAAATGAAAGAATAGGAGGGTAAACTGATAAAACTTTCTCAAAATTTTGATCCACTTACTACATCCATAATAAATCAAGAATGTCAAACAGTTGTAGTTTTGAATGAAATTAAGAAGCTTGAAAAAGAGAAGAAAAACAGAATCAGTAGGTTGAGTGAGCTCAGAGGGATAATTGTCCCTAAGTTAGAGGCCATGCATGAGGCCATAAAAGAAGCTCAAATCACAGCCCAGACAAATAATCCAACAGATCTTAAGAGGGCAGAAGCTTTTGCGTTCCTGTTGAGCAGTCATATTTCAATTTTGGACAGATTGAAGCAAAGTTGGGCTACAGAATTTATTCAATTGAAGACAACTTTTGCAGACATCCTTCAGTATATGTAAGTTTGCCATATGTATATACTTATGCGGCTAAGTATAGTTGAATTTTTGAAAGTTTTGATATGCGGACCCTACCCTTTGCCATTGATGTCAAAGGGGGAGTGAGGAGCAGTGAAAAATGAGGAATCTAGGTAAGGGGGAGCTCCGAAAAATGTATATAAAAACAGAGCATCAGCCAAGGGGGAGCATAGTGTAAACACTTAGTCATTTTTCACTAAATGTTGCCATCAATGCCAAAGGGGGAGATTGTTGGCAAGAGACACTATATGGATTCATGAATGTTGTCGTTGATGGCAACAAAGTTCATCCCACACATCCGCAGGACATGGTATGTCTATACCGGAAGTCAGAGTGAAGAATGTTGTGGTCCGGTAAATAAGAACAGAGCATGTGGCGAGGTATGATAGTCAGGTCTGGATCTCTCAGAGGAAGTATCTTGGTGAAGTACGGATTTGGGGAAGTCAAGAGGAGTATCTTGACTGATAGATTCCAAGGTTTGAGCCTCCGGTGTGGAAAGGATAAAGAGATATGAATGCTTGAGTGTCGGGTTCCCAAGTGACAGTGTGAACAGAGGAAGAACTGACTGGTAGAAATCAGATATTATTCCAGATGTGTTACTGATGTTGGTAAAGGCTATGAAGGCATAAATTATGTTTGGCCGACATGATTGATGATTTCCACAAGTATATCATTGATCCGCATTACTTGGTAAGCAAGGATTCAGCCGACAGATCGGAGCTTATGGAAAATATTGACTATTCCGGGTGCCGACTAGAAAGGTGATGAAATCACTTGTGCGGATATATATACAAGATGGATTTAGTTATGAGAAGGTGTGTGGTTGTAAGTGATGTGCGAAGAAAAGTAGTAAAGCCGAATAAAAGTAGAAAGGAAGATCCAGTATGTGAAAGAAGAGCAGCATAAAAGAAGAGAGATGAAGTGCAGCAGATCAGTATACAGAGCCTAACCGGAACTGAACTCCAGCATATGTTGATGCTCCTTATCAGTTCAAGTATTGTATTACACTCTTTATAAATTGTAGACAGTGTGTCTCTTGTAGGTAGTGTGCCTCTTGTGAGTAGTGTGCTCGGGCAGTGAGCCCTAATTGGCAAGTGCCATTTTGTAATCCTATTCTTCTAACAGAGAATACAATCTTGGGTTAATCACCCCGTGGTTTTTCCCTTAACAGGGTTTCCACGTCAAAAATATTGTGTCATGTGTATTTCCATTTCATGATTAAGTTTGCTTGTTTGAATTGATGCTGCACTAATTATTAACAAAGTTCAGAAAGCTGAAATAATTAAGATAACTGATTCACCCCCCTCTCAGTTATCAACATTATGGTTTATGGTTTATGGTTTAGGGTTTACGGTCTACGGTTTAGGGTTTAGGGTTTACTGTTTAGGGTTTAGGGTTTAAGGTTTAGGGTTTATGGATTAGGGTTTAGGGTTTAGGGTTTATGGTTTACGGATTAGGGTTTAGGGTTTACTGTTTAGGATTTAGGGTTTAGGGTTTAAGGTTTAGGGTTTATGGATTAGGGTTTAGGGTTTAGGGTTTATGATTTATGATTTAGGGTTTAGGGTTTATGGTTTAGGGTTTAGGGTTTAGGGTTTAGGGTTTAAGGTTTAGGGTTTAAGGGTTTAGGGTTTAGGGTTTTAGGGTTTAGGGTTTAGGGTTTAGGGTTTAGGATTTTGGGTGGGTTTTAGGGTTTAGTGTTTATTCTTTATGGTTTATGGTTTATGGTTTAGCATTTAGGGTTTTGGGTTTAGGGTTTAGGGTTTAGGTTTAGAGTTTAGGGTCTATGGGTTTAGAGTTTAGGTTTAGGGTTTTAGGGTTTAGGGTTTAGAGTTTTGGGTTGACTGTTTAGGGTTTATGGTTTATGGATTAGGGTTTAGGGTTTAGGGTTTAAGGTTTAGGGTTTAGGGTCTAGGAGTTATTTCTTTAGGGTTTAGGGTTAATGGTTTACAGTTTATTGTTTATGGTTTTTGGTTTATGGTTAAGGGTTTTAGGGTTTAGGGTTTAGGGTTTAGGGTTAGGGTTTATGGGTTTAGAGTTTAGGTTTAGGGTTTTAGGGTTTAGGGTTTAGGGTTTTAGGGTTTAGGGTTTAGGGGTTTTAGGGTTTAGGGTTTAGCGTTTAGGGTCTAGGGTTTATTGTTTAGGGTTTAGGGTTTATGGTTAATGGTTTACGATTTATTGTTTAGGGTTTATTGTTTATGGTTTATCGTTTATGGTTTAGGGTTTATGTTTATGGTTTATGGTTTATTATTCATGGTTTATGGTTTAGGATTTAGGGATTAGGGTTTAGGGATTATGGTTTGGGGTGTAGGGTTTATGGTTTATGGTTTAGGGATTAGGGTTTAGGGTTTAGGGTTTATAGATTAGGGATTAGGGTTTAGGGTTTAGTGTTTAGGCTTTACAGTTTAAGGTTTAGGGTTTATGGTTTATGTTTTAGGATTTAGGGTTTAGGGTTTTTGGTTTTTGCTTTATGGTTTAGGGTTTAGGGTGTAGGGTTTTAGGGTTTTAGGGTTTAGGGTTTAGGGTTTAGGGGTTTATGGTTTATGGTTTAGGGTTTAGGGTTTTAGGGTTTATGCTTTAGGGTTTATGGTTTATGGTTTAGAGTTTAGGGTTTAGGATTTAGGTTTAGGGTTTAGGGTTTATGGGTTTAGGGTTTAGGGTTTATGGTATAGGGTTTATGGTTTAGGGTTTCAGGTTTAGGTTCTTGGGTTTAGGGTTTATGGTTTAGGGGTTAGGGTTTAGGGGTTAGGGTTTAGGGTTTAGGGTTTAGGGTTTAGGGTTTAGGGTTAGGAGTTTATGGTTTATGGTTTAGAGTTTAGGGTTTATGGTTGAGGGTTTAGGGTTTAGGGTTTAGTGTTTAGGGTTTATGGTTTATTGTTTATTATTTAGTGTTTACGGTTTAGGGTTTATAGTTTATGGTTAAGGTTTATGGGTTTATGGTTTATGGTTTAGGGTTTTAGGGTTTAGGGTTTAGGGTTTTAGGGTTTTTGGTTTTAGGGTTTATGGTTTATGGTTTAGGGTTTTAGGGTTTAGGGTTTAGGTTTAGGGTTTAGGGTTTTAGGGCTTATGGGTTTAGGGTTTAGGGTTTATGGTTTATGGTATAGGTTTTCAGGTTTAGGGTTTAGGGTTAAGGGTTTAGGGGTTAGGGTTTACGGTTTACGGTTTAGGGTTTATGGTTTAGAGTTTATGGTATAGGGTTTAGAGTTTAGAGTTTAGGGTATATGGTTGAGGGTTTAGGGTTTAGGGTTTAGGGTTTAGGTTTTATGGTTTATTGTTTATGATTTACAAATTACGGTTTAGGGTTTATGGTTAAGCTTTAAGGGTTTATGGTTTATGGTTTATGGTTTATCGTTTAGGGTTTTAGGGTTTAGGGTTTAGGGTTTTACGGTTTAGGTTTCAAGGTTTAGGGTTTAGGGTTTAGGGGTTTAGGGTTTATGGTTTAGGATTTAGGGTTTAGGGTTTAGAGTTTATGGTATAGGGTTTCTGGTTTATGGTCTAGGGTTTAGGGTTTATGGTTTAGGGTTTATCGTTTATAGTTTATGATTTAGGGTTTATGGTTTAGGTTTAAGGGTTTAGGGTTTATGATTTATGGTTTATGGTTTAGGGTTTAGTGTTTAAGGTTTAGGGTTTAGGGTTTAGTGTTTAAGGTTTAGGGTTTCAAGTTTAGTGTTTAGAGTTTAGGGTTTATGGGTTATGGTTTAGGGTTTAGGGTTTATGGTTTTGATTTTAGGGTTTAGGGTTTAGGGTTTATGGGTTTATGGTTTAGGGTTTTAGGTTTCAGGGTGTAGGGTTTAGGATTTAGGGTTTATGGTTTATGGTTTATGGTTTATGGTTTATGGTTTATGGTTTACGGTTTTGGGTTTTAGGTTTTGGGTTTATGGTTTATGGTTTAGGGTTTAGGGTTTATGGTATAGGGTTTATGGTTTATGGTTTACGGTTTATGGTATAGGGTTTAGGGTTTATTGTTTACGGTTTAGGTTTTAGGGTTTAGGGTTTAGGGTTTAGGGTTTAGGGTTTAGCGTATAGGGTTTAGGGTTTAAGGGTTTACTGTTTAGAGTTTAGGGTTTTAGGGTTTAGGGTTTAGGGTTTTAGGGTTTAGGGTTTAGGGTTTACAATATATTCCTTAGGGTTTATGGTTTAGGGCTTATGGTTTAGGGTTTAGGGTTTAGGGTTTAACGTTTAGGTTTTTGGGTTTACGGTTTATGGTTTATGGTTTATGGTTTATGGTTTTGGGTTTAGGTTTAGGGTTTAAGGTCTATGGGTTTAGAGTTTAGGTTTAGGTTTTTACGGTTTAGGGTTTACGGTTTATGGTTTAGGGTTTAGGGTTTACTGTTTAGGGTTTAGGGTTTAGGGTTTAGTGTTTAGGGTTTAGGGTTTAGGGTCTAGGGTTTATTTCTTTAGGGTTCATGGTTAATTGTTTACGGTTTATTGTTTATGGTATATTGTTTATGGTTTATGGTTTATGGTTTAGGGTATGTGGTTTATGGTTTATTGCTTATGGTTTAGGGTTTAGGGTTTAGTGTTTTAGGGTTTAGGGTTTAGGATTTAGCGTTTAGGGTTTATGCTTTAGGGCTTATGGTTTATGGTTTAGGGTTTACAGTTTTGGGTTTAGAGTTTTATGTTTATGGTTTATGGTTTATGGTTTATGTTTAGGGTTTAGGGTTTAGTGTTTAGTGTTTAGGGTTGATGGTTGATGGTTTAGGGTTTAGGGTTTATGGTTTATGGTTTAGGGTCTAGGGTTTATTATTTAGTTTTTAGGTTTTAGGGTTAATGGTTTACAGGTAGGGTTTAGGGTTTGGGGTTTAGGGTTTAGGATTTAGGGTTTAGGGTTTAGGGTTGACGGTTTAGTGTTTAGGGTTTAGGGTTTATTGTTTATGTTTTAGGGTTTAGTGTTTAGTGTTTAGAGTCTAGGGTTTAGGGTTTAGGGTTAGGGTTTAGGGTTTAGGGTTTAGGGCTTATGGTTTAGGGTTTAGGGTGTAGGGATTATGGTTTAGGGTTTAGTGTTTAGGGTTTAGAGTTTATGGTTTAGAGTTTATGGTATAGGGTTTATTTTTTAGGGTTTAGGGTTTAGGGTTTAGAGTTTAGGGTTTAGGGTTTAGGGTTTAGGGTTTATCATTTATTGTTTATGATTTAGGGTTTATGGTTTATGGTTTAGGGTTTATGGGTTTACATTTTAGGTTTAGGGTTTTAGGGTTTA
The DNA here is from genome assembly GCA_027924645.1 of Cunninghamia lanceolata. Lineage (NCBI taxonomy): Eukaryota > Viridiplantae > Streptophyta > Pinopsida > Cupressales > Cupressaceae > Cunninghamia > Cunninghamia lanceolata. The sequence goes on along the minus strand of BSBN01001257.1, from coordinate 559,194 downwards.
GGGTTAAGGGTTAAGCGTTTAGGGTTTAGGGTTTTGTGTTTAGTGTTTAGGGTTGATGGTTTAGGGTTTAGGGTTTAGGGTCTATGGTTTATTGTTTAGGGTTTAGGGTTTAGGGTTAATGGTTTACAATTTTGGTTTAGGGTTTAGGGTTTAGGCTTTAGGGTTTCAGGTTTAGGGTTTAAGTTTTGGGGTTTAGGGTTTAGGATTTAGGGTTTAGGGTTTAGGGTTGAGGGTTTATGGTTTATGGTTTATGGTTTAGGGTTTATGGTTTATGGTTTATGGTTTAGCGTTTAGGGTTTAGGGTTTATGGTTTAGGGCTTATGGTTTAGGGTTTAGGGTGTAGGGTTTATGGTTTATGGTTTATGGTTTAGGGTTTATTGTTTATGTTTTAGGGTTTAGTGTTTAGGGTTTATGGTTTATGGTTTATGGATTAGGCTTTAGGGTTTAGGATTTAGGGTTTAGGGTTTAGGGTTTATTGTTTAGGGTTTATTGTTTATGTTTTATGGTTTAGTGTTTAGGGTTTAGGGTTTAGGGTTTAGGATTTATGCTTTATGGTTTATGGTTTAGGTTTTATGGTTTAGGGTTTTAGGATTTTAGGGTTTACGATTTAGGGTTTAGGGTTTATGGTTTAGGGTTTAGGATTTATGGTTTAAGGCTTATGGTTTAGGGCTTAGAGTTTAAGGTTTAGGGTTTTGGGTTTAGGGTTTAGGGTTTAGATTTTAGGGTTTATGGTTTAGGGTTTAGCATTTATGGTTTTGAGTTTAGGGTTTAGGGTTTAGTGTTTAGGGTTTATCGTTTAGCGTTTAGGGTTTAGGGTTTAGGGTTTAGCATTTAGGGTTTAGTGTTTAGTGTTTATTGTTTATGGTTTATGGTTTAGGGTTTAGGGTTTATGGATTAGGGTTTATGGTTTTGGGTTTAGGGTTTATGGTTTCGTGTTTAGGTTTTAGGGTTTGGAGTTTATGGTTTACAGTTTATGGTTTAGGGCTTAGGGTTTAAGGTATAGGGTATAGGATTTAGGGTTAATGGTTTAGGGTTTTGGGTTTAAGGGTTTAGGGTTTAGTGTTTAGGTTTAGAGTTTAGGGTTTATAGGTTTAGGGTTTAGGATTTAGGGTTTAGTGTTTAGTGTTTAGGGTTTATGGTTTATGGTTTAGGGTTTAGGGTTTAGGATTTACGGTTTATGGTTTAACGTTTAGGGTTTTGGGTTTAGTGTTTCAGGTTTAGGGTTTATGGGTTAGGGTTTATGGTTTATTGTTTATGATTTAGGGTTTAGGGTTTATGGTTTATGGTTTAGGTTTAAGGGTTTATGGTTTAGCATTTAGGGTTTATGGTTTAAGGTATAGGATTTAGGGTTTATGGTTTATGGTTTATGGTTTATGGTTTAAGGTTTATGGTTTCATGTTTAGGGTTTAGGGTTTACAGTTTTGGGTTTATGGTTTATGGGTTATGGTTTAGGGTCTACGGTTTATTGTTTAGGGTTAATTATTTATGGTTTTAGGTTTTGGGTTTTGGGTTTAGGGTTTAGTGTTTATGGTTTATGGTTTAGGGTTTATGGTTTAAGCTTTATGGTTTCGAGTTTAAGGTTTAGTGTTTAGGGTTTATGGGTTATGGTTTAGTGTCTAGGGTTTATTGTTTAGGGATTATGGTTTAGGGTTTAGGGTTTAGGGTTTAGGGTTTAGGGTTTATGGATTAGGGTTTAGGGTTTAGGGTGGTTTATGGTTTATGGTGGTTTAGGGTTTAGGGTTTAGGGTTTAGGGTTTATTGTTTATTCTTTATGGTTTAAGGTTTAGGGTTTATGGTTTAGGGTTTAGGGTTTAGAGTATAGGTTATAGGGTTTCGGGCTTAGGGTTTAGGGTTTAGGGTTTAGGGTTTAGGGTTTAGGATTTAGGGTTTAGGGTTTAGCATTTATGGCTTATGGTTTATGGTTTAAGGTTTATGGTTTCGAGTTTACGGTTTAGGGTTTAGGGTTTAGGGTTTAGTGTTTATGGGTTATGGTTAAGGGTCTAGGGTTTATTGTTTAGCGTTTAGGGTTTATGGTTTATGGTTTATGGTTTATGGTTTAGGGTTTATTGTTTAGGGATTATGGTTTAGGGTTTAGGGTTTAGGGTTTAGGGTTTAGGGTTTAGGGTTTATTGTTTATTCTTTATGGTTTAAGGTTTAGGGTTTATGGTTTATGGTTTAGGGTTTAGGGTATAGGTTATAGGGTTTAGGGCTTAGGGTTTAGGGTTTAGGGTTTAGGATTTAGGGTTTAGGGTTTAGGGTTTATGGCTTATGGTTTATGGTTTAAGGTTTATGGTTTCAAGTTTAGGGTTTAGTGTTTAGTGTTTATGGGTTATGGTTAAGGGTCTAGGGTTTATTGTTTAGCGTTTATGGTTTATGGTTTAGGGTTTAGGGTTTACTATTTAGGGTTTAGGGTTTAGGGTTTATGGTTTATGTTTTAACATTTAAGGTTTAGGGTTTAAGGTTTAGTATTTAGGGTTTAGGGTTTTGGGTTTAGGTTTTAGGGTTTAGGGTTTAGGGTTTAGGGTTTTAGGGTTTAGGGTTTAGGTTTTAATGTTTTGGGTTTAGGGTCTAGGGTTTATTGTTTAGGGTTTAGGGTTAATGGTTTACGATTTATAGCTTAGGGTTTAGGGTTTATGTTTTGGAGTTTATGGTTTATGGTTTATGGTTTAGAGTTTAGGGTTTAGGGTTTAGGGTTTAGGGTTTATAGTTTACTGTTTAGGGTTTAGGGTTTATGGATTAGGGTTTAGGGTTTAGGGTCTAGGGTTTAGGGTTTAGGGTTTAGGGTTTATGATTTAGGGTTTAGGGTTTACGGTTTAGCATTTAGGTTTTAGGGTTTAGGGTTTAGGGTTTAGGGTTTAGGGTTTAGGTTTAGGGTTTAGGGTCTATGGGTTTAGAATTTAGGTTTAGGGTTTAGGGTCTAGGGTTCATTGTTTAGGGTTTAGGGTTAATGGTTTACGATTTATAGTTTAGGGTTTAGGGTTTATGGTTTAGGGTTTAGAGTTTATGGTTTATGGTTTATTGTTTATGGTTTATGGTTTATGGTTTATAGTTTAGGGTTTAGGTTCTACGGTTTAGGGTTTAGGGTTTAGGGTTTACTATTTAGGGTTTAGGGTTTAAGTTTTAGGGTTTATGGATTAGGGTTTAGGGTTTAGGGTTTAGGGTTTAATGGTTTAGGGTTTAGGGATTTAGGGTTTGGGGTTTAGGGTTTAGGATTTAGGGTGGGTTTTACGGTTTAGTGTTTATTCTTTATGGTTTATGGTTTAGGGCTTATGGTTTATGGTTTAGGGTTTTGGGTTTTGGGTTTTCAGTTTAGGGTTTAGGGTTTAGGGTTTAGGGTTTAGGGTTTAGGTTTAGAGTTTAGGGTCAATGGGTTTAGAGTTTAGGTTTAGGGTTTTAGGGTTTATTGTTTAAAGTTTAGGTTTACTTTTTAGGGTTTACTATTTAGGGTTTACTATTTAGGGTTTAGGGTTTAGGGTTTAGTGTTTAAGGTTTAGGGTTTAGGGTTTAGAGTCTAGGAGTTATTTCTTTAGGGTTTAGGGTTAATGGTTTACAGTTTATTGTTTATGGTTTATGGTTCAAGGTTTAGAGTTTTAGGGTTTATGGTTTAGGGTTTATGGTTTATGGTTTATGGTTTAGGGTTTAGGGTTTAGGGTTTGGAGTTTATGGTTTACAGTTTAAGGTTTGGGGTTTAGGGTTTAAGGGTTTAGGGTTTAGGGTTTTAGGGTTTAGGATTTAGGGTTTAGGGTTTTAGTGTTTAGGGTTTATGCTTTAGGGTTTATGGTTTAGGGCTGATGGTTTATGGTTTAGGGTTTAGGGTTTATGGTTTATGGTTTAGTGTTTAGGGTTTATGGTTTAGGGTTTAGGGTCTATGGGTTTAGAGTTTACGTTTAGGGTTTTAGGGTTTTGGGTTTACTTTTTAAGGTTTAGGGTTAATGGTTTACGGTTTATGGTTTAGTGTTTAGGGTTTATGGTTTATGGTTTAGGGTTTAGGGTTTATGTTTTATGGTTTAGGGTTTTGGGTTTAGGGTTTTGGGTTCAGGGTTTAGCGCTTATGGTTTAGGGTTTAGGGTGTAGGGTTTATGGTTTAGGGTTTAGCATTTAGTTTTTAGGGTTTAGGGTTTAGCATTTAGCGTTTAGGGTTTAGGGTTTATAGATTAGGGTTTAGGGTTTAGGGTTTACAATTTATGGTTTATGGTTTATGGTTTATGTTTTATAGTTTAGGGTTTAGGGTTTAGGGTTTTAGGGTTTACAGTTTAAGGTTTTAGGGTTTATGGTTTAGGGTTTAGAGATTAAGGGTGTAGACACCCTAAAATGACTGTGTCATCGAATCACTTGCATTTCATCATCTGTCGCATCACCTGCATTTCAAACATTAATTGAATAATCTAATTATTTAATTAATTTCATCAAATTCTTCCAAAGCACCTACTTTCGACATTAATTAAATAAGTTCTCTTTATTTAATTAATTAAATCAAATTCCTCTATTATTCTTCCACAATTAAATAATTTTAATTATTTAATTAGATCATTATCTTCTTTCCAAAAATCAAATCCACATTAATTAAATAAAATCTAATTATTTAATTAATTCATCACAAATTTCCTCTTATCCAAACAATTAAATAATTCCCAATTATTTAATTAAATCAATTCATTCTTCCAAATTTAAATAAATCAAATCAAATTTGTTTAAATCCTCTCAATCTCCAAAAATAAAATAAATCAAATATTTTATTTATTCTTCCAAATCATGCACAACAATTAAATAAATCTATTTATTTAATTTGCTTTCAAATTCTTCAAATATCTTTCAAATCTTTTAAAAATAAGTCTTCTTCTCCATGCACACAAAATTAAATAATTTATTATTTAATTTCTCTCAAATCATGCAAAAGCAAATCTTAAGTTGAGTTATCTATTCACTCAACCTTGTTTTTATCAATTTCTCTTAAATTAGAAAAAAACTTTCTAATTTATGAAAAGCATGTCTTATCTTTAGAAAAGAAAGTGCTTAACTCAAATAAAACAGCTTTTGTGTGACACTTGTCTTCCTCTTATTCGTTGCATGTTCCTCAACTGCTCTCCTCTGTGGATTCTTCTAAATTCTCTGGACCATTGATCGATCTTTGTTGAAATCTATATAAACCCCCCTCATCTCCTTCATTACCCCTCTTCGATCACTTATTCTCAGGCATGCTTAACAGTGCTTGGAGCATACATCGCATCGATTGAGCAACTTCATGATCTCTTAACATTGATCTTTAAACACACTACTTGCTTGTTGCAACCATGGTTTTGCAACTACATTGAGCAATCCACATTCAATCCAAAGGGAACAATACAAATCTCGGTAAAAGCTTTCATGTTTTATTGATTTATCATTAATGGCTTTTATTTAGATCGGTTTCCTTTATGTTATTAAGTTTTTGATTTGTTTAGTTTAATCATAGTCAATTTTCCTCATACACATTTTGGCACACCTGGTGGGACCCACTAATCCCTCTTTTTCTTTGAGAAATTGATTTTTTTTAAGTTATAGTACGGAACAGCACAAACAACATAGAAAAGCACTTTTGGCAGTATCCTTAAGCGCTCCTGGTGGCACAGTATAGCGCCCTCGGGGGTACTGCGGTGCTTCTCGTAGCACAGAGCGGTGCTTTTGATAACGCAGAACAACGCTTTTGGTAATATCGTTTAGCGCTTTCGACGAAATAGGGTTTTTGACTTTATTTGGTGTTTTTGCGAGGTTTATTCATAGACATGTCTTTTTTATTTGTCTGACAAGCTGTTGTATTTGTCATTCAACTGTCTTTTGATACTACCTAAGCTGATTTATTTAGGGGTATTTTTTGATATTGGAGTTAACCTATCTATTCGTGACACTTTGTTTTGAGTTTGATTGATTGCAGGATACAGATCTATCAGATATTACTTCTCAGAAACATTAGATCCATCATGAAATTCTATCTGAACCTACTTATTTTTGACAAAGCATAACTTTTTTTGATCTGAGACAGGACAACGCTTTTGGATATACAGTACCACGCTTTTGGTCCTCTGATAGTGCTTCAGGTAATACAATAAGGCACTTCTGGTCTGCATCGCCATGCTTTTGGAAACACAATGATGCGCTATTGGTATCAGAGTACGTCACATTTGGTAAGACAGTAGCTCACTTTTGGTCAAGTTGATTTATTTTTGCTAACTTGTGGGTTTTTGTGGAACTAATTGATTTGTTGCAGCTTCTTATCACTCACAAAGAGCAAAAGGTTTTCTAATATGTTCATGCAGGACGAGCATTGAAAAATTCTTGATTTATCTCACTAAGTCTTAGAAACATATTGCCTTCTTAAGGGATAATTGAACAAATCATTTTTGCAATCTAAGTCTTAGGAACATACTGCTTTTCTTAAGGGATAATGGACATGTATGCGGAAACACCTCAATTTTCTAAGGGACAATGGACATGAATGCCAAACATTTCAATTTCATAAGGGACAATTGACAACTACAACCATGTGTGTGCCTAATTTAGTTGCACCTTATTTTTCTTATAAACGGGACAATTGAACCTTTGTTTGACATGCTTGCTTTTACATTTCAGTACTTCCTTTAAAAGGGCCTACTTTTGGATTGTGCTTCATCCAAAAGGGATGACCCTAAGTGGAGTTTTCCTTTGAACCGCTATATAAGAGGGATAAGGCGAAAGCCAAGTCCTAACCGACGTCAGCCTTACCTTGTGGTGCCAAACTGAAAAGAGGTGTACTAGTTCTTTGTGGAAGCGATTTTCACATTAAGCGAAGTGTTTGATACTCTTAGTAGGATTGGTTAAAGCTTTTAGTAGCTTGTCGCATTGCTCATAAGGTGTTGGTCCCTCAAAGTTACTAAGAACCATTCTAGATAGAGACTACCCGATCTACCTCTAAACATTGCGATAATCATCAGTGGAAGGGGAATCGATTTAAGCCCTTAAGATACTCACCATTGGCTCCCTTGAGAAGAGATAGTATTCTCTTGGCCATAAAGCTCTTGTGACCTACTTGAGCTTTCCAAGGGGAGGGTGGGATATCCCTACCTATCGTCTCTCACAAAGATACTAAATATTTGACACATTTATGGAATGATATTTTTATCAATGGAGTATTAAGCTGTGAGCTGATCTACTACAATGAAACCTTGTCTCTAGGGATAAAAAGTGTTTGTTATTGATTGCAATTGTCTTATACCTGTGGAAACATTGGACTTTTTTGTGAGCCTCGCACATACACTATCTGTTGTGTCAGTCCTTTTTCGACCACTTGTTTGCTATGTTTTCTCTTGCCAAAGACAAATCCAATCAGAACCATAACCAAATCTATCAAAATTTGCCTTGTAGAAGCATCAGACACTACTTTAGCGCCTCTGGTATTACAGCAGCTCACCTTTGGTAGAACAGTAGAGCACCTTTGGTATAACAGTACCTCACCTCTGGCAACCCTACTTCAGCACCCTTGGTATAATAGTAGCTCGCTTTTGGTAACCTTAGCTCACCTTTGGCATAGAAGTAACTCGCCTTTGGTAGCTCAGTCCATCACCTTTGGTATCACAGTAGCACGCTTTTGGTTGCACAGTCCTGTGCCTCTGGTCAAATAGTATAGCACCTTTGGTCCAGTTACTTGTGCATCAGAGTTTGTCTTTTTCTCAAAGTACCACACAGAATCCCAGAATTACCTTTTGTCCTAGTGTATTCCATGGTAACCACTAGGATCCAGCAAACTATGAAGTCCAAGCAAGTTGTCCCTAGGAAGTGCAAATCACCTCCTCCCACACCGTAATTAGGTCGTCTCAACATTATTCCCAAAGTTACTCCTAGAACACCCGCGGCAAAATCTACCAGCTCTCAGAACATGTCGCACCTCGACCAACCAAGCAATTCTCAAGAAGGTAGGGTCCCTTTGGTAAGTACACCCCAATACACCACCGGTATGCCTCAGGATTTTGTCCCCCAAGGTTGTACTATTGGTCAAGTCCCATCTCAGGAGGAAAGGGTCCCTTTGGTAAGTACTCCTCAATACACCACCGATATGCCTCAAGATTTTGTCCCACAAGGTTATGCCGCAGATCTAGCCCCATCTCAAGAAGAGCGACACTTTGAAATAGGTCAATCCTCTCAAGAAGATGAGCGAGATCTTGATGAATTTATACAAGATCCTCAAGTCGTGGCCGCCTTTGACAAAATCCTTAGTGAGAACCAAGATCATTTCTTTCGCTTGCTAGCAGAGCAAGGAGCCAAATTACCCACAAGTTTTGATCTATCCATGCTTAGAGAGCCTAACAACAACCAAGACACCATACAAGTAGTGCAAACTATGTCAACAGTGACCACGCCTTTGCCAGAGCCAAGCTTGCAATATAAGAATCCCCTTTTTCAAAACCCAATAGGAAAGAGGGCCATTTCACCGCTTCTGACTCCTATGGAGATCTACAAAAATCAACAAGAAACACTCCAACGTCAAGCAAAGCTAGCTAAGCAAGTTACTATAGCTCAACAAACTCCTAAAGTGCCCACACCAAACGCAAGTGGAATTTTGGTTACTCCTTCATGAATAGGTTTCCCACCAAATTACAAACTAGGGAACAACTATGTAGCCATGCAACAAGGGTCTCAACACATACCTCCTCCTCTTTCATCAAACCTTCATGTCTCTCAACCAATTAGAGTCATGCAATCCCAACCACAAAATTCTTCTACACTCATTCCCAATCAACCATCACAAATCACTTCTACCTATGTCCCTCCTCCGCTACGTTCATCAGCGCTAAATTTCTTTCACACATTGCCTAGCCACCCTCACCATTCCCAACATCAAGTTTCCCAAAGCTATGTGCCGCCATCGCAACCTAACCCACACTTTAGCTTTCCTCCACTCAATTCTTTTCCTCAACCATCACAAAGCCAACATTCTTACCTAGCGCCACCCCCACCTCCTCCTCATCAAAGCATCCAATTCCAACCCAATCTCAACCCAACGTAGAACGCATACAACCCCAACCAATCTTACGACCCTTATAATACCAATGCTCATGGCTTACACTACAATCTTCCATATGGGCATCAACAACCACTTCTTGGACAACAGGAGATGCTTTTGACTCCTCCCACAACGATGGAGCTCAAAATTGCGGAAGTGCAACAACAACTATCTGATCTTACATTTGGCCACACCAAGAAGACCTTCTCTTTGGAGGAAGTGTGTCCTTATCCTTTTGATCGGTCATTACCCATGATCCCTTTTCCTCACAATTTTACTATTCCTAAATTTGATAAATACAAAGGAAAAGGTGACCCAAAAGACCATCTCAGAGAATTCTATCTTGCTTGCTTCGAGCTCTCACATAACAACATGTATCTCATGCATCTCTTTTCTCGTAGTCTTGAAGGTCAAGCTATAGAATGGTTCTCACACTTACCTATAGGCATTAAATCTTTCAACGAGCTAGCGGAGAAATTTGCCACCCATTTTTCTTACAACACAGAGCATGAGATATCCATGACTGATCTATGCAATAACAAATAGAAAAATGGTGAAACTTTCATTTCTTTCCTTTAAAGATGGAGACAAATGGCTAGCAAATTCCCTTTCAAGATTCCTGAGAAACAACTTGCATATTTGTGCAGAACCTCAACCAAGAGTTAGGTTTTCATTTGCAAATCCTTAGTGCTACAACCTTTGATGAAATCACATACAAGGGAATCAACATTGAAAAGGCCCTCATTGCTAAGGGTGTGGTCAAAATCTTCAAAGAAATGAAAGACAATGCTCCTCATCAATAGGCAAATGATAAACTGAAGTTTTGGAACAAAAATAGAAATGTGGTCAACGATGGGGTGGTCGATTCTAAACATGTCCAAACTCTGCAAATGCTGCTTCAGCTTTCCAAACCAAGTCAAGCTCTGCCTCAACAACAGCAACAACAGTGGCAACCTTATCAAAACCAACAACAACGACAACAAGAGCGGCCTCAACAAGATTACCCTCCGCGGCATCAATTCACTCCTTTGGGAGAGCTTATAGAGATAGTCTTATACAAGATTTTACAGAAAGGGTTCCTCACCTTACCAGATGCTCCCCCGTATGGTGAACCTGTTTACAAAACTGTACGTTACAGAGAAAATGAGTTTTGTGAATTCCATAGGAGCAAAGGGCATAGAACCGCATCGTGCATGAAACTCAAGCACCTCATCCAAAATCTCATCGATGGCAACCTAATCTCTTTCGAAGATGACCTGCCAGCTCATCACACGAACAAAGACCTCAATATGTACAAGGAACCATTCCCTCATCATGGTCCACCTCCTCCTCAGGATAGAGGTAAAGGTATCAATCATGCTTCCACTTCCTTTGATTCCATTGTAGGTCATTTTGAAGAGAGTCGAGTGTCTACCCTCACAATCAAAGGCAAATCTACGGATTGTGCTGTTACAACTCGTTATGGTAGTGTCACCATTCGTGGTCCTACACCTAGTCTTCCAGCTCAATCTGATTATAATCTTGTCGAACATCTAGGGAAAATGCCAGCATAGATCTCTATCTTGGACCTTCTACGGTCATCACCTGCACATAGAGTAGTGCTAGAAAAAGCCCTCCAAGAGTCTTCGGTTCCTAACAACATAGCGGTCGTAGATTTCCAAGCTATAGTAGGTAACATTGCTTCACCCTACAATGTGGTCTTCTTTGAGAAAGACCTCCCTTCCCATGATCCGTGTCACAATGATGCCCTTCATATTGAAGTTCTCATCCATAAGCGCAAAATCAAACGTATACTCATAGATGGTGGTGTTGGTCTCAACATCTGTTCTTTAAAGTTACTTAAGAAATTGGGATACTTTGAGGATCATGTCAACAATGATCAAAGTATTACAATCAAGGGATATGATGATGCTGAACGCCGTTTAGAAGGTGTTATCCACTTGCCTATACAACTGGGCCTATCATGCTTGAAACCAGATGTCAAGTCCTTGATATTGAGCTACCGTACAACATTATCCTCGGCCGCCCATGGATCCATGCAATGAAGGCTGTTCCCTCCACGTACCATCAGTCTCTAAAGTTCCCCATTCAATGGTACGGAGATCACTATCCTAGGAGACCCCAATCCTTTTGAGTTCTGCCGTGTCTTGTAAGGCAGTTATAAGAATTGCAACCAAGTGCCTAAAAATGAAAAAGCCCTCAAATCCCCACTCTATGTTGATCCTAAAACTCTGACACAAGCCTCTGTAAGTAACCCTAATCCTCTACCTGAGATCAAGGCTCACATCTGTGATATAGGCTTCGGATCTTATGATATCTCAAAATCTTGTTGTGTAGGGCGGATGCCTTTGTTCCCTAAATCCTACAACCAACCACCCATTGCCAAAGTCACCAAAAAAGCAGCTATTCCCCCCAGCATTCCTAACCCAATTCCAACAGGGGAAGTTATTGGAAGAGGAAACTATTGAGGACATCTCTTCTTGGCTCTACAAAGAGAAAGAACCAGTCACCATACCAGTCAAGCAATATGGCAATGGCTTAAGGATAGTCAAAAACATGGGCTATAAAGGCAAAGATGGCCTTGGGAAACAGAATCAAGGCACTATGGAAGTTGTAACGAAGAAACTGGACAAGAAGGGTTTAGGATTTGGTAAGAAGGTACCATGCACCTTGGACATCGAGTATATCCTTGACGAGGTGGCGGAAACTTTTCCTGCTGATTCTTCATCTACTGAGGATATCATCGATGACTCTTCCCTCCATATGACCAACCTATTTGTAGAATCCTCCATTTTTATGCTCTCCTCTGTATCCTTAACCTCCACCACTAACACCCAGAATGTAACACTTGTCTACCTTGAACTTATCGATTGGGACCAACAAGGGTCCCCTGTTATAGATGTATTTCAGAATGATGAAGCTCTAGCTGAGTTCATGGGACTTCAGGAAGGTATCCCTCTTGGTGATCATAAAGTAGGTTTTGTAATGGAACTAGAGCCAGCGACTTATTTTGGTGACAATGCCAAATCCTCCAGTCGCAAAAGTAAAAATAAAGAAAGATCTCTAGGTGAAAACCACACTGTGGCACCTCCTGATCACAAAATAGTAAAAACAAAGGACGTATCCAAAGGTGAAAACCCAACTGTGGCACCTGAGGATGGAGGATTTGACCTTCCCCTACCATCTAAGTATCAAGAGAAGTTAGCTCTCCTAGTGGAAGATTCTACAGAGATAAACCTTGGCACAGAGCAAAATCCAAAGACCACATTCCTAGCAGCATCATTATCAGAAATAGAGCACAGGAATCTTAACACATTCTTCTTACATAAAACTATCAACTTTGTGTGGACCTATGCTGATATGCTAGGGTTAGACCCTAAGCTAGTTGTTCACTATCTCACTGTTGATCCAAAAGTTAAACCAGTCAAGCAAAAGCTGAGAAAGATGCACCCACAGATAGCTCTCTTGGTGAAAGTGGAAATACAAAAGTTGTTAGATGCAAAGTTCATATGACCTATTGACTATTCAGATTGGGTCTCCAACATTGTACCTGTATCTAAACGCAATGGGCGCATCCACATGTGTAATGATTTTAGAGATCTAAACAAAGCATGTCCCAAAGATGACTTTCCATTACCAAACATTGATATTATAGTAGACTTGACTGCGGGTCATGAAATGCTTTCTCTCATGGATGGATTCTCTGGCTATAATTAGATAAGGATAGCAGAAGAAGATCAACATAAAACAACTTTTACTTGTCCTTGAGGCAATTATTGTTGGTGTGCCATGTCGTTTGGTCTAAAGAATACAGGAGCAACCTATCAGAGAGAAATGACAATGATATTCCATGACCTCTTTCATCACATCATGGAGGACTATGTGGATGACATACTCGCTAAATCTTCTAGGGTAGATCACATACAAGTGTTAGGACAGATCTTTGACAGGCTTGAGAAATACCAAGTACGCCTCAATCCAAAGAAGTGTGTCTTCAGTGTCACATCAGGGAAGCTGTTAGGATACATTGTATCTCATAGAGGCATTGAAGTAGATCCTGCAAAAGTAAAGGCTATAGTGGAGATGCCTCCACCAAAGAACCTCAAAGCATTAAGGAGCCTTCAGGGAAGGTTGCAGTCCATTAGGTGTTTCATCTCACAGCTAGCAGATAAATGTCAACCATTTCAACACTTACTCCGAAAGGATGCCTCATTTTAATGGAATTATAAATGTCAAGCAGCATTTGATCAGGTCAAAGAGTATTTGGCTACACCTCCTGTCTTGGTTCCACCAGTTGTTGATAAACCTTTGATATTATACATCTCAACTACAACTTCGGCCCTAGGGGCCTTGCTAGCACAAAATGATGAATCAGGAAAAGAGCATGCAATTTACTATATCAGTAGAACCTTGGTGGGATATGAACTTAATTATTCACCGATGGAAAGAGCTTGTTTAGCAGTAGTGTTCACCTCCCAAAAGTTGCGACATTACATGTTGAACCAACACACAAATCTTATAGCTAAAATTGATCCCTTGAAGTATCTACTAGCAAAAGCAGCTCTTACAGGCAGACTAGCTAAATGGGTCATGATCCTTAGTGAGTTTGACATTGAGTATGTGGATCGTAAAGCAATCGAAGGACAAGCCCTAGCAGATCAACTAGCAGAAGCACCCATGATAGATACACACCCTATGGTAGCAGACTTTTCAAATGAGAATCTATTCACTCTTTCCAACTCAATAATGTGGAAGTTGTACTTTGATGGTTCCTACACACAGCATGGATCAGGGGCCGGCATCTTGTTCAGTACACCTCAAAATGACTACATTCCAAAGTCATATCGGCTTGCATTCCCTTGCACCAACAACATAGCTGAGTATGAAGCACTCCTCATAGGTCTCAATACAACAGTTCAATGGGACATCATAGAATTATAGGTATATGGAGACTCACAGCTAGTCATTCACCAAGTCACAAATGAGTACCAAACAAAAGATAAAAAGTTGGTCCCCTACAAGCAACTAGTGGATGCCTACAAACCATATTTCTCTAGCATCACATTTGAGCAAATTCTAAGAGAGCATAACAAAGCTGCAGATTCTATGGCTTCTGTAGGGTCACTGATTGACATGCCTGCAAACACATAGAAGTGTGAATTCTTGATCGAGCAATTGTTGATACCAGCCGTCGATGTTCCTATTACTGAAATCATCTGCGAACTTGTTGGTCCCAATTCCCCATGGTATGAAGATATCTATGAATACCTTAAACACAATACCTTTCCCCCTGACCTATCATCCACCCAATGTAAAACCTTTATCAGTCGATCCTCTCATTACATCATTCTGGGTGATACACTATATCACCGGAGTGTCGATGGTATCCTCTTACGATGTCTTAATGCGGAAGAAGCTGAAGCTACCTTACGAGACATACAAGAAGGTGTCTATGGTGCACATTCTACCGGTCCTAATCTCGCTAAGAAGATACTCAGAACAGGTTATTACTGGCCTACAATAGAGCAAGATGTTGCACATTTGCTAAGAAGTGTCTACAATGCCAGCAACATGGAGATTTGATTCATGCACCAGCTCATGAATTACAACTTGTGACAACTCCATGGCCTTTTTCTCAATGGGGTCTCAACCTCGTAGGACAAATCCACCCTTCCTCCTCCAATGGCCACAAGTTTATCATCACCGCCACTGAGTACTTCACGAAGTGGGTGGAAGCCATTCCCATGACCTATATCACCAGTAAGCAAATAGCCAAGTTTATCCTAAACTACCTCATATGCCGGTATGGTATTCCCCAAGCCATTGTCACTGATAATGGGAGACCATTCAAGAATCAAGATGTCCATGCCTTATGCACACAATACAATATCCAACATCGCTTTTCAACTCCCTACTATTCGCAGAGTAACAGCCAAGATGAGGCTTCCAATAAAACCATTCTCAAGATCCTCAAGAAAATAGTCAATGAAGCTGGTCGTGATTGGCACTTGCAACTCAATCCCGCCCTATGGGCCTACCACACTAGTATCAGAACACCCACTGGTGCCACACCTTATGCCTTGGTCTATGGCTCTGAAGCCATCCTACCTATAGAGGTCAAGATCCCATCCCTCAGAGTATCCATGTAGGACCTGATCAGCGGAGAAGAGTATCGCACTTCCAGATTAGCTGAGCTTGAACTACTAGATGAGAGGTGTCTTGCCGCGCTTAATCATCTCCATGTCTATCAAAACTGCCTCCGGCATAATTACAACAAAAAGATCAAAGAAAGACAGTTTCAAGTTGGTGATCTTGTACTTAAAGAGAATCAGAGAAATCAAGCAGATCGAGAAAACAAGGGCAAGTTTGAGCCTAATTGGTTAGGTCCCTTTATTGTCACAGCAGCATATGGATCAGGAGCTTATACTCTAGCTACACCTAATGGCATTACTCTAGATGAGCCACTTAACAGTGTCCATCTCAAGAAGTTTTATGCCTGATCCTCAAAGTATTCCACAAAAAAAACAAAAAAACAAAACAAAACAAAACAAAAACAAAAACAAAAACAAAAAAAAAAAAAAAATCTATCCTCTGGTGAAAACCTGGCAAACAGGCGCCTTGGATAAGTACCATAGTGAAAACTTGGCAAACAGGTGCTATTTGTAGAGTCAGCACCCATCGTCTATCGAGTCTTGTTCATTCCACAAGCTTCATCTATCCATCCATAATAAAACCATTGACCTTGTATGCATTTCCATCTCCATATCTAGTATAGCTTGGAAATTTGTCAATGTCCATCATCGTCATCCCACGCCTTGATCTATGTCAGCAGTTAGCACTGTCTTGTCCTAGGTCAAAGCTTTCTATGCCTTCTTCATTGGTCACCCATGCAAATTCCTCTACCAGAATGGGGGCAACTCCTTCCTTAACCTAGGTCTAGGAGTGGTTCCTTGTTCATGGTTCGCAATGCGCTCTTCAATCTTTTCTCCTTTCAACAGATAGCACTCTTTAACAGACACATTGCTCCTATGATAAGGCTATTATCTTCTCAACACTTCTCCCACATCATCACACCCAACCAAAACTACATATTATCATCATTTCAGTCTTAAGGTACCTTGATCCCATGGATATAGGTATGTAGGCAGTCTGGAATACAAAGGAAGTTTCCAGTACTCAGGTACATAAGACCCCCTCCTTTCACCTTGACCCATCTCATTACTCTATCCAGAACTACATATTATCATTTTTCATCTTTCATCATAAGGTGCCTTGATCCTGTGGATACAGGGTATGTAGTCAATCTGGAATACGAAGGATGTATCCAGTACTCAGGCACACACAATCCATCATTCTCCACCCACCCCAATCCATTAGCACTGTCATCTTTCTAGTCTTCCATTTTTCAAAATCCATTCGCCCTGACTTGACTAACTCAAGTAGCAAGCTAGCGCATCCTTTCCAAGAAAACGTTCTTAGCAAACCTGAAGCAAAGAGGCTTTCTTCCAGAGTCATCTACTGTCCTGCATACTGATTGCCAACATCAGCTAATCCCGCTTAACCAAAGCACCAAATCAATAAGCTTGTCTTCTACGAAGTGTTCCATTGTCGAGACCAACACACGCGTCTCCTGCGACATGTGGCATTTCCTACAGTGAGACATTGTCTTTTTAGGTAGATAGCACCCTTTAACAGACACAGAGTTCCTACGATAAGGTTGTTATCTTTCCTATCCAATCTATCCTGAGCAACCTCTTTGGCAAGAGAATATGTTGGCTGTATGTTTACTTTGTAAGTCAGTCAATTTGCTTTTTAGTTTATCTTTTGTTCCTTATCCATTACCTACTCAAGGCTACCTTGATTTATCTATAATCTTGGTATGTTGCGATGCAATACGGATTGGGGGCATAGTCATTGCTTTTGTGTTCCATGTTTGAGGAATGATCTTTAGTATCTTTCTTAGCATTATATTTATCTTGTGTGTGTTATGACCTAGCATCTTACATATTAATATTTCTTCTTGCATTTACATGTATTGAAGTTTATTTTATGTTCAAGACTATGGCTCATTCACATGTTCCAACAAGGTTATATTTTGTCTAAAGGATCTAAGTTCAAACCGCTTGCTTGTAGAGTCAACGTCCATGCACTCGGATATTACTGCACCTTGGTCTTTTATACTTTGGTGGCGAACTATCCACATGCTATATCAAAAATAAGGATTGCTCTTTATATACAAATGTGAAACCATTGCAACAAGCTCATTCACCCATTCGTTCGCCCATGGCCTTATATCATTTTCAAAGCATTGATCGATCAATAGTCTCTGTCTTCCGTCTCCTCTTTTCTTCTCTCGTGCATATCTGTAAAACCCACATGTTAGATATCACTAGTCATAGCATCTATATCATCATAGCATCTCTATCATCATACATCTATAAGCATCATATAAGCAACATATGTCATCACATGAATCCATAATCATACATACATATCATCACATCCATGACATCAAGAAATGCACACACAAAAGCATGAACAAACAGTGAGCCGAATAGATCATCATATATGTCTCATATAAAGGTCATCATAATACAAAATGTTTGTGTCTACATCAATAGTCCATATGTATACATCCAAATATACATCAATATAAGTACATCAAGGCTATCAAGAGCTCGCAAAATATACATCAAGATGCACGCAGGCATCTGTCCAAAATGATACAAATGGTACAATGTACAAGTGTCCACCGTGATACAAGTATGGTACAAATATGATACAATATACAAGCTATGCATGCTCTAGTGGGTTGATCTGCCCTCCTGCTATGGCCCCTGTCCTCCACCTGTACTCAGTGCAAGTCCCCCAGATGGTCCTCCTCTCCCTGCTCCTCCTCCTCCCCCTGGTGGCACGAATGGTCCTCTCACTGAGGACAAGGACTACCCTGTCCTGCGAGACCCGAATGCCCCAGATCTGCTCCTGTCCCTGTAGCTGGGTGCCTACTGTGCTACTGGCACCGCACCCACATAAAGACCTCTGTAATACTCTGCCTCTCTCCCTACAGACACTAGCTCTCCCTGCACTCAGATGAGCTCACTGTATAAAGACCTCTAATCTGTAATCAGTGCACGGCATTCCTCCTCTCTCTCACCTCACTCTATGGAGTGTGGCCTCTGTTGTCAGCCGTAGCTGTACCTCTGCGTCTCTCTCCCTCATCACTTGGGCTAGCTGGCTATCATCTACTACTAGTGCGGCTGGCACCTATACCTATGCCTGTGCCTGTGCCTGGACCTGTAGCTGTGCTTGTGTGTGTGCCAGGGCTGTCTATGCTGCTGCTGCTACCTATGTCTGCACTTGTGCTTGTGCCTCTGCTTGTCTCGCCTCTGCCCTGGTGGCATCCCTGTCCCTCCTCAGTCTCACCATCCAGAGCTCTAATCGATTCCTCCGGGCTATCTCCTCTTGTAGCAGCTGCTTAACCCTCTGCAAATCAGTCTCTACGGCTAGCTCTCCCTCCTCCACCATCTCCACATCCACCTATAGGCCGCTAGCCTCCCCAACAGCCTGCTGTCTAGCTGCTCTGGCCTGTCGTCTGATCCTGGCCTCTGCGCCTGGGACTAGAACCTCCCCCACTGCCCCTGCTACCCCTGGTGTCGTCAACCGCACCGGCCTGTGTGTCTGCCAGTACCTATCATACTCTGGCAGTGTACCTGGGTCTACCAGTCCTGTGTCCCAATCCCATCTCACGGGGACAAGTCCTCAAACCTCTACCAATGCTGTCGCCACTGGAATCTCTGTGTCCCAGTCTCCAACCTCTCTCCGTGTCCTGGCATGCATCACCTCCCCCACTGGTAGTCCCTGTGGTAACCAAAACTACCTGAGTACCCACTCTGGCAGGTATCTCTCTATCATGTCTGTCCATCTCCCAAACAGATACCGAGCCTGTCTACAGTACATCAGCTGCTCATGCTCGTCCTCCCACTCCTCACAAAGTAACCATGGCCCCCAAATAAATAGGTCCATCTCATCGATCTACCGCCTCTAGTGGCTGACAGATCCCAGCCTCCGATGTGTAATCACTCCCTCATATAGGAATGCATATGGCTCTCCCCTGTCCCGATGGCACTGTGTCATGGGTCGGATCACTAGTATATGCTCCCATGCCCACACCTGTAGAAGAGTCACCCCTGCTGAGAGACTCCTGCCTCTCCTGTACACGCAGTGGTGCATATCATGATACAACTACCCAAGCACAGAAGGCCCCCACGCATACTGAATGCCATGTGTGAACATCCCAGATAACACAGTACCCCAGCCAACTGATAGTCCTCTAGATCTCCTGTCTGGGCAAAGGAAACCACCAATCAATGAGGATACTATCCACCTGATCCTGTCGCAGAGTCTCGGGACGTCTGCCCACCGAATCTCTCCATTGTCTATCTACAAATCATCAGTGCAAAATACCTCTACCATGCTTGCCTCTCCCCGCGCTGAGTCAAAGTCCACTCTCTCCCCGTCAATCTGAATCCTCAAGATGCGATACACATCCTCCAAGGTCATTGTCGCCTCCCTTGTCGGAAAGTGAAATGAGCCTGTCTCACTATGAAATCTCTCCACAACTGTTGTCACTAGGGCGAGATTTGCCCTAATGTGTGTCAAATGCGCAACATGCCATAAACTCACGTGCTCTAGGAACGCGTCCTCCTCCCACGTAAGCTGTACTACCTCATGTGCTATCGACTGGTGTCACTCTCTCGACATCAATAGCGGCATAATCCTCTGCATCCATAAACAAACCACTTGTCAGTTCTTCTATATCATATCCCCCAACTCCTATCTGCTTCTATTCTATCCAACCCCTTTTCTAAACTAGGGTAGTCAACCCTTCGATCAACCTTGACTAGGTTCCTCTTCTCAGCTAACCAAAAGTGCTTTGTTTCACACAAAGGCGCTGTCTTGTTCTGCCAAAAGTGCATTACTGCTTGTACAGTAGCGCTGAACTATCTTACCCCAAAGGTGACTTGTTTAACAAGTGCGCTGCACTATGCTGCCAAAAGGGCCTAACTGTGCAACTAAAGGTGACCTGATTTCTTCTATGCATTTCCAATCGCGCTGCCCTATTCTACCAGCTGCGTTGCACTGTACTACCAGAAGCGCTACGGCTTCCTACCAAAAGCATTACGACACGGAGCCTAAAAACCAAAAGTGCATTGATTTTACCAACCGCGCTGAACCTTCCTACAAATGCGTTGCGGCGCACCAAACGCGCCTTAACCGACTACCACTAGCGCTACGAAACCCTAAAGCACTTTTGGCTGACCTAGTTGACCTTCCTAAACCTAGCCCTAAACCACCCTAGAACATCAAATTAAAGTGAGGTTTTCGAGCACTTATCGCTGTCGGAGCTCCTGCTGGCCTCCCGTAGGTCCGCACTAGCTCCGCCGGATGCCTGTGTGCTGGAATCGGCATCTCTCCGCAATGTCTGCTTCTTCCACTCAACCTAAGTTTGGAGGCTCTACTCTCTAAATTTTGAAGCTCTTAGTGTGCAAATGAGGATTGTGTTCCCCATGGGACCTATTTATAGCATCCCTCCCTCTTTCTTCTGTCTTTCCCACCCCTTCTGCTTTTTCCTTCTCACCTTGTCGTGCACTCTTCAAGTCAAGTGTCAACCCAGTCCTTCTATCGCTTCTCTGTCTTCTTGCTCGAGGGGGCATATGCTGGGGCAACTACCTATACTGGGGCATCAAAATTGTATCATGTATTCAACAACCGGTTTCTTTGACGTAACGCTGTAAACTGCATTATATCAAAGAGGGGCAAAATGTAGACACCCTAAAATGACCGTGTCATCGAATCACTTGCATTTCATCATCTGTCGCATCACCTACATTTCAAACATTAATTGAATAAACTAATTATTTAATTAATTTCATCAAATTCTTCCAAATCACCTACTTTCGACATTAATTGAATAAGTTCTCTTTATTTAATTAATTAAATCAAATTCCTCTATTATTCTTCCACAATTAAATAATTTTAATTATTTAATTAGATCATTATCTTCTTTCCAAAAATCAAATCCACATTAATTAAATAAAATCTAATTATTTAATTAATTCATCACAAATTCCCTCTTATCCAAACAATTAAATAATTCCCAATTATTTAATTAAATCAATTCATTCTTCCAAATTTAAATAAATCAAATCAAATTTGTTTAAATCCTCTCAATCTCCAAAAATAAAATAAATCAAATATTCTATTTATTCTTCCAAATCATGCACAACAATTAAATAAATCTATTTATTTAATTTGCTTTCAAATTCTTCAAATATCTTTCAAAACTTCTAAAAATAAGTCTTCTTCTCCATGCACACAAAATTAAATAATTTATTATTTAATTTCTCTTAAATCATGCAAAAGCAAATCTTAAGTGGAGTTATCTATTCACTCAACCTTGTTTTTATCAATTTCTCTTAAATTAGAAAAAAACTTTCTAATTTATGAAAAGCATGTCTTATCTTTAGAAAAGAAAGTGTTTAACTCAAATAAAATAGCTTTTGTGTGACACTTGTCTTCCTCTTATTCGTTGCACGTTCCTCAACTGTTCTCCTCCATTGATTCTTCTGAATTCTCTGGAACGTTGATCGATCTTTGTTGAAATCTATATAAACCCCCCTCATCTCCTTCATTACCCCTCTCTTCGATCACTTATTCTCAGGCATACTTAACAACGCTTGGAGCATACATCGCATCGATTTGTTTAGTTTAATCATAGTCAATTTTCCTCATACACAAAGGGTTTAGGGTTTAGGGTTTGGGGTTTAGGATTTAGGGTTTAGGGTTTTAGGGTTTAGGGTTTATGCTTTAGGGGTTATGTTTTAGGGCTTATGGTTTATGGTTTAGGGATTTAGGGTTTAGGGGTTTAGGGTTTATGTTTTAGGGTTTAAGGTTTAGGGTTTATAAATTAAGGATTAGGGTTTAGGGTTTAAGGTATAGGGTTTACTGTTTAGGGTTTATGGTTTATGTTTTACAGTTTAGGGTTTAGGGTTTTAGGGTTTAGGGTTTAGGATTTAGGGTTTTAGGGTTTAGGGTTTAGGGTTTAGGGTTTTATGGTTTCGGGTTTAGGGTTTATGCTTTAGGGTCTATGGTTTAGGGTTTAGGGTTTAGGGTATAGGGTATAGGGTTTAGGGATTAAGGGTTTAGGGTTTAGGGTTTTTTGGTTTAGGGTTTGTGGTTTAGGACTTAGGGTTTAGGGTTTTAGGGTTTAGGGTTTAGGGCTTATGGTTTATGGTTTAGGGGTTTATATTTTAGGGTTTAGGGGTTTATGGTTTATGGTTTATTGTTTAGGGTTTATGGTTTGGGGTTTATGGTTTAGGGCTTAGGGTTTAGGAATAGGGTTTAGGGTTTAGGGTTTAGGGATTATGGTTTATGGTTTAGGGTTTATGGTTTAGTGTTTAGGATTTAGGGGTTTAGGCTTTATGGTTTAAGGTTTAGGGTTTAGTGTTTAGGGTTTAGGATTTGGGGTTTACAGTTTATGGTTTAGGGTTTATGGTTTCAAGTTTAGGGTTTATGGTTTATGGTTTATGGTTTAGAGTTTAGGGTTTAGGGTTATTGGTTTATGGTTTATGGCTTATGGTTTAGGGTTTAGGGTTTAGGGTTTATGGGTTTAGAGTTTAGGTTTAGGGTTTTAGGGTTTAGGGTTAAGGTTTAGGGTTTAGGGTTTAAGGTTTATGATTTAGTGTTTAGGGTTTAGAGTACATGGTTTAGGGTTTAGGGTTTAGGGTTTATGGTTTATGGTTTAGCGTCTAGGGTTTATTGTTTAGGGTTTAGGGTTTAGGGTTAATGGTTTACAGTTTTGGTTCAGGGTTTAAGGTTTAGGGTTTAGGGTTTGGGGTTTATGGTTTATGGTTTATGGTTTGGGGTTTAGGGTTTTAGGTCTAAGGGTTTAGGGTTTAGGGCTAAGGCTTTAGGGTTTTGGGTTTAGGGTTTAGGATCTATGGTTGATGGTTTATTGTTTATGGTTTATGGTTTATGGTTTAGGATTTAGGGTTTAGGGTTTATGTTTTAGGGTTTAGGGTTTATAGTTTAGGGCTTATGGTTTAGGGTTTATGCTGTAGGGTTTATGGTTTATGGTTTATGGTTTATGGTTTATGGTTTAGGGTTTAGGATTTATGGTTTATAGTTTAGGGTTTAGGGATTAGGGTTTAGGGATTAGGGTTTAGGGTTTAAGGTTTAGGGTTTAGGGTTTAGGGTTTTAGGGTTTGGGGTTTAGGGTTTAGGGTTTAGGATTTATGGTTTATGGTTTACGGTTTATTGTTTTAGGTTTATGGTTTATGGATTAGTGTTTAGGGTTTATGGTATATTGTTCATGATTTAGGGTTTATGGTATATTGTTCATGATTTAGGGTTTAGGGTTTATAGTTTAGGGTTTAGGGTTTAGAGTTTAGGATTTAGGGTTTAGGGTTTAGGGTTAAGGTTTTAGGGTTTAGGGTTTACGGTTTACGATTTAGGGTTTATGGTTTATTGTTTAGGGTTTAGGGTTTATGGTTTAGGTTTTAGGGTTTAGAGCTTATGGTTTAGGGTTTAGGGTTTAGGGTTTTGGATTTATGGTTTATGGTTTAGGGTTTAGGTTTAGGGTTCAGGGTTGATGGGTTTAAAGTTTAGGGTTTAGGATTCAGGGTGTAGGTTTTATGGTTTATGGTTTAGGGTTTAGGGTTTAGGGTTTAGGGTTTAGGGTGTACGAGTTATTGTTTGGGGTCTAGGGTTTATTGTTTAGAGTTTAGAGTTTAGAGTTTAGAGTTTAGGGTTTACGGTTTAGGGTTTAGAGTTTATGGTTTAGGGTTTAGGGTTTATGGGTTATGGTTTAGGGTTTAGGGTTTATGGTATATTGTTTATAATTTAAGTTTTAGGGTTTATAATTTAGGGTTTAGGGTTTAAGGTTTAGGGTTTAGTGTTTAAGGTTTAGGGTTTATGGTATAGGGTTTTGGGTTTTGGGTTTTAGGTTTTAGGGTTTTAGGGTTTGGGGTTTAGGGTTTAGGGTTTTAGGGTTTAGGGTTTAGGGTTTAGGATTTATGGTTTATGGTTTACGGTTTATTGTTTTAGGTTTATGGTTTATGGATTAGTGTTTAGGGTTTATGGTATATTGTTCATGATTAAGGGTTTAGGGTTTATAGTTTAGGGTTTAGGGTTTAGAGTTTAGGATTTAGGGTTTAGGGTTAAGGTTTTAGGGTTTAGGGTTTAGGGTTTATTGTCTAGGGTTTAGGGTTTATGGTTTAGGTTTTAGGGTTTAGAGCTTATGGTTTAGGGTTTAGGGTTTAGGGTTTTGGATTTATGGTTTATGGTTTATGGTTTAGGGTTTACCATTTAGGGTTTAGGTTTAGGGTTCAAGGTTGATGGGTTTAGAGTTTAGGGTTTAGGATTCAGGGTGTAGGTTTTATGGTTTATGGTTTATGGTTTAGGGTTTAGGGTTTAGGGTTTACGAGTTATTGTTTCGGGTCTAGGGTTTAGAGTTTAGAGTTTAGAGTTTAGGGTTAATGGTTTACGGTTTAGGGTTTAGGGTTTAGAGTTTATGGTTTATGGTTTAGGGTTTATGGGTTATGGTTTAGGGTTTAGGGTTTATGGTATATTTACGATTTAGGGTTTAGGGTTTATAATTTAGGGTTTAGGGTTTAGTGTTTAGGGTTTAGTGTTTAAGGTTTAGGGTTTACGGTTTACGGTCTAGGGTTTATTTCTTTAGGGTTTACGGTTAATGGTTTACGATTTATTGTTTATGGTTTATTGTTAATGGTTTATGGTTTAGGGTTTAGGGTTTATTGTTTATGGTTGAGGTTTTAGGGTTTAGGGTTTAGGGTTTTAGGGTTTAGCATTTAGGGTTTACGGTTTGTACTTTAGGGTTTATGGTTTAGGGCTTATGGTTTATGGTTTATGGTTTAGAGTTTATGGTTTTGGTTTTAGGGTTTTGGGTTTATGATTCATGGTGTATGGTTTATGGTTTATGGTTTATGGATTTAGAGTTTGGGTTTACGGTTTTAGGGTTTAGGGTTTAGGGTTTACTG
The DNA here is from genome assembly GCA_027924645.1 of Cunninghamia lanceolata. NCBI lineage: Eukaryota > Viridiplantae > Streptophyta > Pinopsida > Cupressales > Cupressaceae > Cunninghamia > Cunninghamia lanceolata. The sequence goes on along the minus strand of BSBN01001257.1, from coordinate 534,123 downwards.
TTTAAGGTTTATGGTTTATGGTTTAGGGATTAGGGTTTAAGGTTTAGGGTTTAGGTTTTAGGGTTTAGGATTTAGTGTTTAGGGTTTAGAGTTTAGGGTTTAGGGTTTATGGTTTACTGTTTAGGGTTTAGGGTTTAGATTTGAAGGTTTAGGGTTTAGGGATTAGGTTTTAGGGTTTTAGGGTTTTAGGGTTTATGGTTTATGGTTTAGGGTTTAGAGTTTAGGTTTAGGGTTTAGCGTTTAGGGTTTACTATTTAGAGTTTAGGGTTTAGGGTTTAGGGTCTAGGGTTTATTGTTTAGGGATTAGGGTTTAGGTTTTAGGATTTACGATTAATGGTTTACGGTTTATGGTTTAGCTTTAGGGTTTAGGGTTTAGGGTTTAGGGTTTAGGGTTTATTGTTTATGGTTTAGGGTTTAGGGTTTATAGATTAGGGATTAGAGTTTAGGGTTTAGGGTTTAGGGTTTATAGACTAGGGATTAGGGTTTAAAATTTAAGGTTTAGGGTTTATTGTTTATGGTTTATGGTTTAGGGATTAGGGTTTAGGGTTTAGGTTTTATGGTTTATGGTTTAGGGTTTAGGGTTTTAGGGTTTTAGGGTTTAGGATTTAGGGTTCAGGGTTTTAGGGTTTGGGGTTTAGGGTTTTAGGGCTTAGGGTTTAGGGTTTATGCTTGAGGGTTTATGGTTTAGGGTTTAGGGTTTAGAGTTTAGGTTTTAGAGTTTAGCTTTAGGGTTTAGGGTTTATGGGTTTATGGTTTTGGGTTTATGGTTTAGGATTTAGGGTTTAGGGTTTATGGTTTAGGGTTTAGGGTTTAGCGTTTATGGTTTATGGTTTAGGGTTTAGGGTTTAATGTATAGAGTATAGGGTTTAGGGTTTAACGGTTTAGGGTTTTAGGGTTTAGTGTTTAGGGTTTAGGGTTTAGGGTGTAGAGTTTTGGGGTTTAGGATTTAGGGTTTAAGGTTTTATGGTTTAGGGTTTAGGTTTTAGGGTTTTAAGGTTTTGGGTTTAGGGTTTTTGCTTTAGGGTTTATGGTTTAGGGTTTAGGGTTTAGAGTTGATGGTTTAGGGTTTAGGTTTATGGTTTAGGGTTTAAAGGTTTAGGGTTTACGTTTTAGGGTTTAGGGTTTAGGGTTTAGTGGTTAGGGTTTAGGGTTTAGGATTTAGGGTTTTTGGTTTAGAGTTTATGGTATAGGGTTTATGGTTTATGGTTTAGGTTTCAGAGTTTAGGGTTTATGGTTGAGTGTTTAGGGTTTAGGGTTTAGGGTTTAGGGTTTAGGGTTTATTGTTTATGGTTTAGGGTTTAGGGTTTAGGGTTTATGGTTTATGGTTTATAGATTAGGGATTAGAGTTTAGGGTTTAGGATTTATAGACTAGGGATTAGGGTTTAGGGTTTAGGGTTTATTGTTTATTATTTAGGGTTTACGGTTTAAGGGTTTACAGATTAATGTTTAAGGGTTTAGGGTTTAGGGTTTAGGGTTAATGGTTTACGGTTTGTTGTTTATGGTTTATTGTTTATGGTTTATTGTTTATGGTTTAGGGTTTAGGGTTTAGGGTTTGGGGTTTATTGTTTAGGGTTTACGATTTAGGGTTTAGGGTTTAGGGTTTTAGGGTTTAAGGTTTAGGATTTAGGGTTTAGGTTTTAGGGTTTAGGGTTTATGCTTTAGGGTTTATGGTTTAGGGCTTATGGTTTATGGTTTAGGGTTTAGGGTTTGGGGTTTTGGGTTTAGGGTTTAGGGTTTATGGTTTAGGGTTTAGGGTTTAGGGTTTAGGGTTGAGGGTTTAGGTTTAGGGTTTAGGGTTTATGGGTTTAGAGTTTAGGGTTTAGGGTTTTAGGTTTTAGGGTTTAGGGTTTAGGGTTTACTATTTAGGGTTTACGGTTTATGGTTTAGGGTTTATTGTTTAGGGTTTAGGGCTTATGGTTTATGGTTTAGGGTGTAGGGTTTATGGTTTATGGTTTATGTTTAGGGTTTAGGATTTTAGGGTTTAGGGTTTAGGGTTTAGGGTTTAGGGTTTAGGGTGTAGTGTTTAGGGTTTAGGGTTTAGGTTTAGGGTTTAGGGTTTAGGGTTTACTATTTAGGGTTTAGGGTTTAGGGTGTAGTGTTTAGGGTTTAGGGTTTAGGGTTTAGGCTCTAGGGTTTATTGTTTAGGGTTTAGGGCTTATGGTTTACTGTTTAGGGTGTAGGGTTTATGGTTTATGGTTTAAAGTTTAGGTTTTGAGTTTTAGGGTTTAGGGTTCAGTATTTAGGGTTTAGGGTTTGGGGTTTAGGGTTTAGGTTTTAGGGTTTAGGGTCTAGGGTTTATTGTTTATGATTTAGGGTTTAGGGTCTAGGGTTTATTGTTTATGATTTAGGGTTTAGGGTTTAGGGTTTATGGTTTAGGGCTTATTGTTTAGGGTTTAGGGTGTAGGGTTTATTGTTTATTGTTTAGGGTTTAGGATTTAGGGTTTAGGGTTTAGGGTTGAGGGTTGAGGGTTTATAGATTAGGGATTAGGGTTTAGGGTTTACAGTTTATGGTTTAGGGTTTATGGTTTATGGTTTATGGATTAGGGTTTAGTGTTTAGGTTTTATGGTTTATGGTTTATGGTTTATGGTTTATTGTTTTAGGGTTTAGGATTTAAGGTTTAGGGTTTTAGGGTTTAGGGTTTAGGGTTTTAGGGCTTAGGGTTTAGGGTTTATGCTTTAGGGTTTATGGTTTAGGGTTTAGAGTTTAGGGTTTAGGGTTTATGTTTTATGGGTTTAGGGTTTAGGATTTAGGGTTTAGGGTTTATGGTTTAGGTTTTAGGGTTTAGGTTTTAGGGTTTAGGTTTTAGGGTTTAGGGTTTATGGTTTATGGTTTAGGGTTTAGGGTTTAGGGTTTATGGTTTAGGGTTTAGGGTTTAGGGTTTAGCGTTTATGGTTTATGGTATAGGGTTTAGGGTTTAAGGTATAGGGTTTAGGGTTTAGGGTTTAGGGTTTTAGGGTTTAGGCTTTAGGATTTAGGGTTTATGGTTTATGCTTTAACCTTTATGTTTTAGGGCTTATTGTTTATGGTTTATGGTTTTGGGTTTAGGTTTTTGGGTTTTGGGTTTTGGGTGTAGGGTATATGGTTTATGGTTTAGGGTTTAGGGTTTAGGTTTACGGTTTAGGGTCTATGGGTTTAGACTTTAGGTTTAAGGTTTTAGGTTTTAGGGTTTAGGATTTAGAGTTTAGGGTTTAGCATTTACTGTTTAGGGTTTAGGGTTTAGGGTTTAGGGTGTAGGGTTTATTTCTTCAGGGTTTAGGGTTTATGGTTTAGAGTTTATGGTTTAGGGTTTAGGGTTTACGGTATATTGTTTATGATTTAGGGTTTAGGGTTTATGCTTTAGGGTTTATGGTTTAGGGTTTAGGGTTTAGGGTTTATCGTATATTGTTTATGAATTATGGTTTAGGGTTTAGGGTTTATAGTTTAGGGTTTAGAGTTTATGGTTTAGGGCTTATGGTTTATGGTTTAGGGTTTTGGATTTAAGGTTTATGGTTTAGGGTTTTAGGGTTTAGGGTTTAGGGTTTAGTGTTTACGGTTTAGGGTTTAGGGTATACAGTTTTGTGTTTAGGGTTTATGGTTTATGGTTTAGGGTTTAGGTTTTGGGTTTATGGTTTATGGTTTAGAGTTTAGGTTTAGGGTTTAGGGTTTACTATTTAGGGTTTAGGGTTTAGGGTTTAGGGTTTAGGTTTCAGGGTTTAGGGTCTAGGGTTTAAGGTCTAGGGTTTATTGTTTAGGGATTAGGGTTTAGGGTTTAGGGTTTAGGGTTAATGGTTTACGATTTATGGTTTAGCTTTAGGGTTTAGGGTTTATTGTTTATGGTTTAGGGTTTAGGGTTTAGGGTTTATTGTTTATGGTTTATGGTTTAGGGTTTATAGATTAGGGATTAGAGTTTAGGGTTTAGGGTTTATAGACTAGGGATTGGGGTTTAGGGTTTACAGTTTAGGGTTTATGGTTTATGGTTTAGGGATTAGGGATTAGGGTTTAGGGTTTAGGGTTTAAGGTTTAAGGTTTTAGGGTTTTAGGGTTTAGGATTGAGGGTTTAGGGTTTTAGGGTTTAGGGTTTAGGGTTTTAGGGCTTAGGGTTTAGGGTTTATGCTTTAGGGTTTAGGGTTTAGGGTTTAGGGTTTAGAGTTTAGGTTTTAGGGTTTAGCTTTAGGGTTTAGGGTTTATGGGTTTATGGTTTTATGTTTATGGTTTAGGATTTAGGGTTTAGGGTTTAGGGTTTAGGGTTTAGGATTTATGGTTTATGGTTTAGGGTTTATCGTTTATGGTTTAGGGTTTAGGGTTTAATGTATAGGGTATAGGTTTTAGGGTTTAAGGGTTTAGGGTTTAAGGGTTTAGTGTTTAGGGTTTGGGGTTTAGGGTATAGGGTTTTAGGGTTTTAGGGTTTAGGGTTTAAGTTTTTAGGGTTAAGGGTTTAGGGTGTAGGGTTTTAAGGTTTAGGGTTTAGGGTTTATGCTTTAGGGTTTATGGTTTATTGTTTATGGTTTAGAGTTTATGGTTTAGGGGTTAGGTTTAGGGTTTAGGGTTTAGGTTTTATGGTTTATGGTATAGTGTTTAGGGTTTAGGGTTTAGGGTTTAGTGGTTAGGGTTTAGGGTTTAGGATTTAGGGTTTGTGGTTTAGAGTTTATGGTTTATGGTTTAGGTTTTAGAGTTTAGGGTTTATGGTTGAGTGTTTAGTGTTTAGGGTTTAGGGTTTATTGTTTAGGGTTTAGGGTTTAGGGTTTATTGTTTATGGTTTATGGTTTAGGGTTTATAGATTAGGGATTAGAGTTTAGGGTTTAGAATTTATAGACTAGGGATTAGGGTTTAGGGTTTATTGTATATTATTTAGGGTTTACGGTTTTAGGGTTTACAGTTTATTATTTAGGGTTTACGATTTAGGGTTTAAGGTTTAAGGGTTTATGGTTTATGGTTTAGGGTTTAGGGTTTGGGGTTTTAGGGTTTAGGGCTCAAGGTTTAGGGTTTTAGGGTTTTAGGGTTTAGGGTTTAGGGTTTAGGGTTTAGAGTTTATGGTATAGGGTTTATTTTTTAGGGTTTAGGGTTTAGAGTTTAGGGTTTAGGGTTTATGTTTTAGAGTTTATGGTATAGGGTTTATTTTTTAGCGTTTAGGGGTTAGGGTTTAGAGTTTAGGGTTTAGGTTTAGGGTTCAGCGTTTATTTTTTATGGTTTAGGTTTAAGGGTTTAGGGTTTAGGGTTTAGGGTTTAGGATTTAGGTTTTAGGGTTTAAGGTTTAGGGTTTAGTGTTAATGGTTTAGGGTCTAGTGTTTATAGTTTAGGGTTTTGTGTTTAGTGTTTAGGGTTAATGGTTTAGGGTTTAGGGTTTAGGGTTTATTGTTTAGTGTTTAGGGTTTAAGGTTTATGGTTTCAAGTTTATTGTTTAGAGTTTAGGGTTTATGGTTTAGGGTCTAGGGTTTAGGGTTTAGGGTTTAGGCTCTAGGGTTTATTGTTTATTGTTTACGGTTTAGGGTTTAGTGTTTAGGGTTTATGGATTAGGTTCTAGTATTTAAGGTTTAGGGTTTAGTGTTTAGGGTTTAGGGTTTAGGGTTTAGGGAGTTTAGGGTTTAGGGTTTATGGTTTAGGATTTAGTGGTTTATGATTTATGGTTTAGGGTTTAGGCTTTATGGTTTATTGTTTAGGGTTTAAGGTTTAGGGTTTAGGATTTAATGTTTATGGTTTACGGTTTATGGTATAGGGTTTATGGTTTTGAGTTTAGGGTTTAGGGTTTAGGGTTTAGGTTTTAGGTTTTAGGGTTTATGGTTTAGGGTTTATGGTTTAGGGTCTAGGGATTATTGTTTAGGGTTTAGGGTTCAGGGTTAATGGTTTATGGTTTATGGTTTAGGCTTTAGAGTTTAGGTTTAGGGTTTAGGGTTTATGGTTTAGAGTTTAGGTTTAGGGTTTTAGGGTTTAGGGTTAAGGGTTTAGTGTTTAGGATTTAAGTTTAGTTTTTCGGGTTTAGGGTTTAGTATTTAGGGTTTATGGTTTAGGGTTTAGAGTTTAGGGTTTAGGGTTTAGGGTTTAGGGATTAGGGTCTAGGGTTTATTGGATAGAGTTTAGGGTTTAGGGTTTAGGGTTTGGGGTTTATGGTTCATGGTTTGGGGTTTAGGGTTTAGTGCTAAGGGTTTAGGGTTTATGGTTTATACTTTAGGGTTTAGGATCTATGGTTTATAGTTTATTGTTTATGGTTTAGTATTTAGGGTTTAGGGTTTATGTTTTAGGGTTTAGGGTTTAGGGTTTAGGATTTATGGTTTAGGGCTTATGGTTTAGGGTTTAGGGTGTGAGGTTTATCGTTTAGGGTTTAGGATTTAGGATTTACGGTTTAGCGTTTAGGGTTTAGGGTTTAAGGTTTAGGGTTTAGGGTTTAGGGTTTAAGGTTTACAGTTTTAGGGTTTAGGGTTTTCGGATTTAGGGTTTTGGGGTTTAGGGTTTATAGTTTAGGGTTTATGGTATATGGTTTATGATTTAGGGTTTAGGGTTTAGAGTTTATAGTTTAGGGTTTAGGGTTTATGGTTTATGGTTTATGGTTTATAGTTTAGGGTTTAGGGTTTAGGGATTTGGGTTTATGGTTTATGGTTAAGGGTTTATGATTTAGGGCTTATGGTTTATGGTTTAGGGTTTCGGATTTAGGGTTTAGGGTTTAGGGCTTAGGGTTTATGGGTTTAGAGTTTAGGGTTTAGGGTTTAGGGTGTAGGGTTTATGGTTTATAGTTTATGGTTTAGGGTTTAGGGTTTAGGGTTTATGGGTTATGGTTTAGGGTTCAGGGTTTATTGTTTAGAGTTTAGGGTTAATGGTTTAGGGTTTAAGGTTTAGTGTTTAGGGTTTAGGGTTTATGGTTTAAGGTTTATGGTTTCGAGTTTAGGGTTTATGGTTTAGGGTTTAGAGTTTAGGGTTTATGGTATATTGTTGATTATTTAGGGTTTAGGGTTTAGGGTTTAGGGTTTTAGGGTTTAGCGTTTAGGGTTTTAGGGTTTAGGGTTTATTGTTTAGGGTTTACGGTTTTAGGGTTTAGGGTTTAGGGTTCAGGGTTTAGGTTATACGGTTTTGTGTTTAGGGTTTACGGTTTATGGTTTAGGGTTTAGGTTTAATGGTTTAAGGTTTAAGGTTTATGGTTTATGGTTTATGGTTTAGAGTTTAGGTTTAGGGTTTAGGGTTTACTATTTAGGGTTTAGGGTGTAGGGTTTAGGGTTTAGGTTTTAGGGTTCAGGGTCTAGGGTTTATTGTTTAGGGTTAATGGTTTACGGTTTGTGGTTTAGCTTTAGGGTTTAGGGTTTAGGGTTTATTGTTTATGGTTTAGGGTTTAGGGTTTATTGTTTATGGTTTATGGTTTATGGTTTATAGATTATGGATTATGGATTAGGGTTTAGGGTTTAGGGTTTAGGGTTTATAGACTATGGATTAGGGTTTAGGGTTTAGGGTTTACAGTTTATGGTTTATGGTTTATGGTTTAGGGATTAGGGTTTAGGGTTTAGGTTTTATGGTTTAGGGTTTAGGGTTTAAGGTTTAGGGTTTTAGGGTTTGAGATTTAGGGTTTAGGGTTTTAGGGTTTAGGGTTTAGGGTTTTAGGGCTTAGGGTTTAGGGTTTATGCTTTAGGGTTTATGGTTTATGGTTTAGGGCTTAGAGTTTAGGTTTTAGTGTTTAGCTTTAGGGTTTAGGGTTTATGGGTTAATGGTTTTGGGTTTATGGTTTAGGATTTAGGGTTTAGGGTTTAGGGTTTATGGTTTAGGGTTTAGGGTTTAGCGTTTATCTTTTATGGTTTAGGGTTTAGGGGTTAATGTATAGGGTATAGGGTTTAGGGTTTTAGGGTTTAGTGTTTAGGGTTTGGGGTTTAGGGTGTAGGGTTTTAGGGTTTTAGGGTTTAGGGTTTAAGGTTTTATGGTTTAGGGTTTAGGGTTTAGGGTTTTAAGGTTCAGGGTTTAGGGTTTAGGGTTTATGGTTTAGGGTTTAGGTTGTTGGTTTAGGGTTTAGTTGTTTAGGGTTTAGGGTTTAGGGTTTAGGGTTTAGTGGTTAGGGTTTAGGGTTTAGTATTTAGGGTTTGTGTTTTAGAGTTTATGGTATAGGGTTTATGGTTTATGGTTTAGGTTTTAGAGTTTGGGGTTTATGGTTGAGTGTTTAGGGTTTGTTGTTTATTATTTAGGGTTTAGGGTTTACGGTTTACGGTTTAAGGGTTTACAGATTAGTGTTTAAGGGTTTAGGGTTTATGGTTTATTATTTAGGGTTTACGATTTAGGGTTTAAGGTTTAAGGGTTTGGGGTTTAGGGTTTTAGGGTTTATTGTTTAGAGTTTAGGGTTTAGGGTTTTGGTTTAGGGTTTAAGGTTTAGGGTTTAGGGTTTATGGTTTAGGGTTTATGGTTTAGGGTTTAGAGTTTAGGTTTTAGTGTTTAGCTTTAGGGTTTAGTGTTTATGGGTTTATGGTTTTCAGTTTATGGTTTAGGATTTAGGGTTTAGGGTTTAGGGTTTAGGGTTTAGCGTTGATCGTTTATGGTTTATGGTTTAGGGTTTAATGTATAGGGTATAGTGTTTAGGGTTTTAGGGTTTAGTGTTTAGGGTTTGGGGTTTAGGGTGTAGGGTTTTAGGGTTTTAGGGTTTTAGGGTTTAGGGTTTAAGGTTTTATGGTTTAGGGTTTTGGGTTTAGGGTTTTAAGGTTTAGGGTTTAGGGTTTAGGGTTTATTGTTTAGAGTTTATGGTTTAGGGTTCAGGTTGATGGTTTAGGGTTTAGTTGTTTAGGGTTTAGGGTTTAGGGTTTAGGATTTAGGGTTTGTGGTTTAGAGTTTATGGTATAGGGTTTATGGTTTATGGTTTAGGTTTTAGAGTTTGGGGTTTATGGTTGAGTGTTTAGCGTTTATTGTTTATTATTTAGGGTTTACGGTTTAGGGTTTACGTTTTAAGGGTTTACAGATTAGTGTGTAAGGGTTTAGGGTTTACGGTTTACGGTTTATTATTTAGGGTTTACGATTTAGGGTTTAAGGTTTAAGGGTTTATGGATTATTGTTTATTGTTTAGGGTTTATTGTTTAGAGTTTAGGCTTTAGGGTTTTGGTTTAGGGTTTAAGGTTCAGGGTTTAGGGTTTGGGGTGTATGGTTTATGGTTTGGGGTTTAGGGTTTAGGGTTTATACTTTAGGGTTTAGGATCGATGGTTTATGGTTTATTGTTTATGGTTTGTGGTTTAGGATTTAGGGTTTAGGGTTTAAGGTTTAGGGTTTAGGATTTATGGTTTATGGCTTATGGTTTAGGGTTTAGGGTGTAAGGTTTATGGTTTAGGAGTTAGGATTTAGGGTTTAGGGTTTAAGGTTTAGGGTTTAGGGTTTAGGGTTTTAGGGTTTTAGGGTTTAGGGCTTATGGTTTAGGGTTTAGGGTTTATAGTTTAGGGTTTATGGTGTATGGTTTATGATTTAGGGTTTAGGGTTTAAAGTTTATAGTTTAGGGTTTAGGGTTTATGGTTTATGGTTTAGGGATTTGGGTTTATGGTTTATGGTTAAGGGTTTATTGTTTAGGGCTTATGGTTTATGGTTTAGGGTTTAAGGTTTCGTATTTAGGGTTTATGGTTTAGGGTTTAGGGTTTAGTTTTAGGGTTTAAGGTTTATGGGTTTAGAGTTTAGGGTTTAGGGTTTAGGGTGTACGGTTTAGGGTTTAGTGTTTAGGGTTTATGGGTTATGGTTTAGGGTCTAGGGTTTATTGTTTAGAGTTTAGGGTTAATGGTATACATTTAGGTTTTAAGGTTTAGGGTTTATGATTTATGGTTTAGGGTTTATGGTTTAAGGTTTATGGTTTCAAGTTTAGGGTTTATGGCTTATGGTTTAGGGTTTATGGTTTATGGTTTAGGATTTAGGGTTTAGGGTTTAGGTTTTATGGGTTTAGAGTTTATGTTTAGGGTTTTAGGGTTTTGGGTATAGGGTATAGGGTGTTGCAAGTATGAGGTTATCCAGTGTTGTCATTGATGTCAACATACTCATATTGCATTGACAAGAAGGATTTGATGAGCTGTGTGCTGAGGATATTGAGAAAATTAGTCTCAGTCAGGAACAGTGAAGAACAGTGATGAGAAGAAGGTAAATGTACTATATAGGATGAGAACCGGAGGATGCGGATTAAAGGGTTAGTAGATATGAGTCTTGAGATGCTACAGTTAAGATTTCAGAGGTCCGCATGAAGATCTGAAGGAGTTGTGGCTGCCGGTATAGAACCGGGTCCGGCAAGTATCCGGAGGTGACAGAGGATCACAAAAAGGTCCGGTGAGGTCCGGAATTGTATTATCCTAATCTGTGGATTGGAAGGAGTGTTTGGGATGTCCTTGTAATGTGTCATCCTGATTTGTGTATGATTTGGAGGTCCGGAAGTACCTCTTGCACTATGACAGTGGTGACAGACTGTGTTCTTGAAGTTCTGGATGAGGAAGACAAGAGATCCCAGTAAGCAGAGGAAGTGCGGATGTATCCGGACATTCAGACAGGCTTGTGAAGGTTCTTGGATCATGTTTAGGTTGTGTTGTTGGTTCGCATTGATGGTAGAGCTCGGAATTGAAGTTATTCTTCCGGATGAAGTTCTTGCTCTGTGTAGTCGACCGGATGAGTTGTTCATCCTGCGAATGTTCTTGTGATGGCCGACCGGATGTGTTATTCATCTTGCGGATACTCCTATGGTTGTTTGCCGACTTAGATGTTTGTTCCTAAGTCGATGTCTTGTATAAATAACAGTTTGTGAGTTCATTTCAGGGTGTGGTGTGAGGATGAGTATGGTATAGCGAAGAAACGTGCGAAAGGCAGAGCAGAGATTGTTGGGCTTAATTGGAACTGATCCGGACATGGTAGAGATGTCATTCTCCAGTTCAAGACTGTGATTTTTATCACTTTGTAGACAGTGTGTCTCCTTGTAGGCAGTGGGCCTCTTTGTGAGCAGTGTGCTCGGGCAGTGAGCCCTTATTGGCATGTGCCATTCATTTTTCTTTATTCTTCTAACAGAGAATAATTCTTGGGTTAATCACCCCGTGGTTTTTCCCTTAACCAGGTTTTCCACGTCAAAATCTTGGTGTTCAATGTGTTGATGCTTATCTGCTCTTGTGTTTATGTATTATGCTTCCATGGATGATTATTTGATATGCTGCTAACTAACAACAGTGAGTTAAGTGTTTGAATAAGAAGAAGTTTTATACAACTGATTCACCCCCCCCCTCTCAGTTGTATGCCCTAGATCCAACATAGGGTATAGGGTTTAAGGGTTTAGGGGTTAGGGTTTTAGGGTTTAGGGTTTAGGATTTAGAGTTTAGGGTTTTAGGGTTTAGAGATTATCCTTTAGGGTTTATGGTTTTTGGTTTAGGGTTTTGGGTTTATGGTTTATGGTTTAGGGTTTACGTTTAGGGTTTAGAGTTTAGGTTTATGGTTTAGGAGTTTAGGGTTTAGGGTTTAGGATTTAGAGTTTAGGGTTTTAGGGTTTAGAGATTATCCTTTAGGGTTTATGGTTTTTGGTTTAGGGTTTTGGGTTTATGGTTTATGGTTTAGGGTTTACGTTTAGGGTTTAGAGTTTAGGTTTATGGTTTAGGAGTTTAGGGTTTAGGGTTTAATGTTTAGGGTTTAGGGTTTTAGGGTTTAGGGTATATTGTTTATGATTTAGGGTTTAGGGTTTATGGTTTATGGTTTATGGTTAATGGTTAATGGTTTAGGGTTTAGGGTTTAGGGTTTAGGGTTTAGGGTTTAGGCCTTATGGTTTAGGGTTTAGGGTTTTGGATTTATGGTTTATGGTTTAGGGTTTAGGGTTTAGGGGTTTAGGGTTTTAGGTTTTAGGTTTTGGGTTTATGGTTTAGGGTTTAGTGTTTAGGGGTTAAGGTTTAGGTTTTAGGGTTTAGGGTTTAGGGTTTGGGGTCTAGGGTTTATTGTTTATGGTTTAAGGTGTAGGGTTTAGGATTTATGGTTTATGGTTTATGGTTTAGGGTTTGCAGTTTAGGGTTTAGGGTTTAGGTTTAGGGTTTAGGGTTTAAGGGTTTAGAGTTTAGTGTTTATGGTTTATGGTTTATGGTTAATGGTTTAGGGTTTATGCTTTATGGTTTAGGGTTTAGGGTTTAGGGTTTAGGGTTTATGGTCTAGGGTTTCAGGTCTCAGGTTTCGGGTTTATGGTTTATGGTTTAGTGTCTAGTGTTTATTGGTTAGGTTTAGGCTTTAGGGTTAATTGTTTATGGTTTTGGTTTAGTGTTTAGGGTTTAGGGTTTAGGTTTAGGGTTTTAGGGTTTAGGGTTTAGGGTTTATGTTCTATTATTTATGGTTTATGGTTTGTGGTTTAGGATTTAGGGTTTGGGGTTTATGGTTTATTGTTTAGTTTTTATGGTTTAGGGTTTATGGTTTAGGGTTTATGATTTAGGGCTTATGGTTTAGGGGTTAGGGGTTAGGGGTTAGGATTTATGGTTTATGGTTTATGGTTTATGGTTTATAGTTTACGGTTTAGGGTTTATGGTTTATGGTTTATAGTTTACGGTTTAGGGTTTAGGGTTTAGGGTTTATGGTTTAAGGTTTAGGGTTTAGGGTTTATTGTTTATGGTTTATGGATTAGGGTTTAGGGTTTATTGTTTCAAGTTTAGGGTTTAAGGTTTATAGTTTAGGGTTAAGGTTTAAGTCTTTAGTGTTTAGGGTTTATGGTTTAGGGTTTATCGACTAGGTTTTAGGATTTAGGGTTTAGGGTTTACGGTTTATGGCTTAAGGTTTAGGGCTTATGGTTTATGGTTTAGGGTTTATGGTTTTCAGTTTAGGGTTTATGGTTTACAGTTTATGATTTAGGGTTTATGGTTTAGGGTTGAGGGATTAGGGTTTAAGGTTTAGGGTTTAGGGTTTAGGGTTTTTGGTTTAGGCTTTACGGTTTAGGGTTTAATAGGGTTTAGGGTTTTAGGGTTTAGGGTTTAGGGTTTACAGTTTAAGGTTTAGGGTTTAGGATTTAGGGTTTCAGGTTTAGGGTTTAGGTTTTACGGTATATTATTTATGATTTAGGGTTTATGGTTTAGGGTTTATAGATTAGGGTTTAGGGTTTAAAGTTTATGGTTTATGGTTTAGAATTTAGGGTTTAAGGTTGAGGGTTTATGGTTTATGGTTTATGGTTTAGGGTTTAGGGTTTATGGTTAAGGGTTTTAGGGTTTAGTGTTTAGGGTTGTACGGTTTACGGTTTAGGGTTTATGGTTTAGGGTTTAGGGTTTAGGGTTTAGGGTTTGGAGTTTATGGTTTACGGTTTACGGTTTAGGGTTTAGGGTTTAAGGTATAGGTTTTAGGGTTTAGGGTTTAAGGGTTTAGGGTTTTAGGGTTTACGGTTTAGGGTTTAGGATTTAGGGTTTAGGGTTTATGCTTTAGGGTTGATGGTTTAGGGCTTATGGTTTATGGTTTATGGTTTATGGTTTAGGGTCTAGGGTTTATTGTTTAGGTTTAGGCTTTAGGGTTAATTGTTTAAGGTTTTGGTTTAGTGTTTAGGGTTTAGGGTTTAGGGTTTGGTGTTTAGGGGTTTAGGGTTTAGTGTTTAGGGTTTAGGGTTTATGTTTTATTGTTTATGGTTTATGGTTTGTGGTTTAGGGTTTAGGGTTTAGGGTTTATTGTTTAGTTTTTATGGTTTAGGGTTTATGGTTTAGGGTTTATGAATTAGGTCTTATGGTTTAGGGCTTAGGGGCTAGGGCTTAGGGTTTAGGGTTAGGGTTTAGGGTTTAGGGTTTAGGGTTTAGGGTTTTGTGTTTAGGGTTTAGGGTTTAGGGTTTAGGATTTAGGGTTTAGGGTTTAGGGTTTATGCTTTAACCTATATGTTTTAGGGCTTATGGTTTAGGGTTTATGGTTTATGGTTTAGGGTTTAAGGTATAGGGTTTAGGGTTTAGGCTTTTAGGGTTTAGGGTTTAGGATTTAGGGTTTAGGGTTTATGCTTTAACCTATATGTTTTAGGGCTTATGGTTTAGGGTTTATGGTTTATGGTTTAGGGTTTAGGGTTTAGGGTTTAGTGTTTATGGTTTAGGGTTTAGGGTTTAGGGTTTATGGTTTCAAGTTTATGGTTTATGGTTTATGGTTTATGGTTTATGGTTTAGGGTTAAGGTTTAAGGGTTTAGTGTTTAGGGTTTATGGTTTAGGGTTTATGGACTAGCTTTTAGGATATAGGGTTTAGGGTTTATGGTGTATGGATTAGGGTTTAGGGCTTATGGTTTATGGTTTAGGGTTTAGGGTTTATGGTTTACGGTTTAGGGTTTAGGGTTTAGGGTTTATGGTTTAGGGTTGAGGGATTAGGGTTTAATGTTTAGGGTTTAGGGTTTTTGGTTTAGGGTTTAGGTTTTATGGTATATTGTTTATGAATTATGGTTTATGGTTTATGGTTTATGGTTTATGGTTTAGGGTGTATGGTTTAGATTTTAGGGTTTAAAGTTTAGTGTTTATGGTTTATGGTTTAGGGTTTAGGGTTTTAGGGTTTTAGGGTTTAGGCGGTTTAGGGATTAGGGTTTAAGGTTTATGGATTAGGGTTTAGGGTTTAGGGTTGAGGGTTTAGGGTTTAGGGTTAAGGGTTTAGGGTTTACAGTTTATGGTTTATGGTTTAGGGTTTAGGGTTTAGGGTTTAGGGTTCAGGGTTTGGAGTTTATGGTTTACGGTTTATGGTTTAAGGTTTAGGGTTTAAGGTATAGGGTATAGGGTTTAGGGTTGAAGGATTTAGGGTTTAGGGTTTAGGATTTAGGGTTTAACGTGTTAGGGCTTATGTTTTATTGTTTAGGGTGTAGGGTTTAGGGTTTTAGGGTTTAGGGTTTAGGGTTTTAGGGTTTACGATTTAGGGTTTAGGGTATATGGTTTTGTGTTTAGGGTTTATGGTTTATGGTTTATGGTTTAGGATTTAGGGTTAATGTTTTAGGGTTTAGGTTTAGGGTTTATGGTTTATGGTTTAGAGTTTAGGTTTAGGGTTTAGGGTTTAGGGTTTAGGGTTTATGGTTTAGGGTTTAGGTTTTAGGGTTTAGGGTTTAGGGTCTAGGGTTTATTGTTTAGGGTTTAGGGTTTAGGATTTAGGGTTAATGGTTTACAGTTTATGGTTTAGCTTTAGGGTTTAGGGTTTGAGGGTTTAGGGTTTATTGTTTATTGTTTATGGTTTAGGGTTTATAGATTAGGGATTAGAGTTTAGGGATTAGGGTTTAGGGTTTATAGACTAGGGATTAGGGTTTAGGGTTTAGGGTTTACAGTTTAGGGTTTAGGGTTTATGGTTTATGGTTTAGGGATTAGGGTTTAGGGTTTAGGTTTTATGGTTTAGGGTTTAGGGTTTTAGGGTTTTAGAGTTTAGGATTTAGGGTTTAGGGTTTTAGGGTTTAGGGTTTTAGGGCTTAGGGTTTAGGGTTTATGCTTTAGGGTTTATGGTTTAGGTTTTAGGGTTTATCTTTAGGGTTTAGGGTTTATGGGTTTATGGTTTTGGGTATATGGTTTAGGATTTAGGGTTTAGGGTTTAGGGTTTAGGGTTTAAGGGTTTAGGGTTTAGGGTTTAGGGTTTAGGGTTTAGCGTTTATGGTTTATGGTTTAGGGTTTAGGGTTTAATGTATAGGGTATAGGGTTTAGGGTTTTAGGGTTTAGTGTTTAGGGTTTTGGGGTTTAGGGTGTAGGGTTTTACAGTTTAGGGTTTACGCTTTAAGGTTTTATGGTTTATGGTTTAGGGTTTAGGGTTTAGGGTTTTAAGGTTTAGGGTTTAGGGTTAATGCTTTAGGGTTTACGGTTTAGGGCTTAGATTTTATGGTTTAGGGTTTAGGTTTATGGTTTATGGTTTAAAGGTTTATGGTTTAGGTTTTATGGTTTATGATATAGTGTTTATGGTTTAGGGTTTAGGGTTTAGTGGTAAGGGTTTAGGGTTTAGGATTTAGGGTTTGTGGTTTAGAGTTTATGGTATAGGGTTTATGGTTTATGGTTTAGGTTTTAGAGTTTAGGGTTTATGGTTGAGTGTTTAGGGTTTAGGGTTTAGTGTTTATTGTTTATTATTTAGGGTTTATGGTTTAGGGTTTTCAGTTTAAGGGTTTACAGATTACTGTTTAAGGGTTTAGGGTTTATTATTTAGGGTTTACAATTTAGGGTTTAAGGTTTAAGGGTTTATGGTTTATGGTTTAGGGTTTAAGGTTTTAGGGTTTAGGGCTCAGGGTTTAGGGTTTTAGGGTTTAGAGTTTATGGTACAGGGTTTATTTTTTAGGGTTTAGGGTTTAGAGTTTAGGGTTTAGGGTTTAGGGTTTAGGGTTTATGGTTTAGGGTTTAGGGTTTAGTGTTTATGGTATAGGGTTTACTTTTTAGGGTTTAGGGGTTAGGGTTTTGGATTTTGGGTTTTGGGTTTGGGGTTTATGGTTTATGGGTTATGGTTTAGGGTTTAGGGTTTAGGTTTTATGGTTTAAGGTTTAGGGTTTAGGGTTTATGGTTTAGGGTCTAGTGTTTATAGTTAGGGTTTTGTGTTTAGTGTTTAGGGTTAATGGTTTAGGGTTTAGGGTTTTGGGTTTTGGGTTTATGGTTTATGGTTTATGGTTTATGGTTTAGTGTTTAGGGTTTAAGGTTTATGGTTTCAAGTTTAGGGTTTATGGTTTATGGTTTAGTGTCTAGGGTTTAGGGTTTAGGGTTTAGGGTTTATTGTTTATTGTTTACGGTTTAGGGTTTAGTGTTTAGGGTTTATGGATTAGGGTTTAGTATTTAGGTTTTAGGGTTTAGGGTTTAGGGTTTAGGGTTTAGGGTTTAGGGTTTAGGGAGTTTAGAGTTCAGGGTTTAGGGTTTAGGGATTATGGTTTATGGTTTATGGTTTAGCGTTTAGGGGTTTATGGTTTATGCTTTAGGCTTTATGGTTTAGGGTTTAGGGTTTAATGTTTACGGTTTACGGTTTATGGTATAGGGTGTATGGTTTTGATTTTAGGGTTTATGGTTTAGGGTTTAGGGTTTAGGTTTTAGGTTTTAGGTTTTAGGGTTTAGGGTTTAGGGTTTAGGGAGCTTAGGGTTTAGGGTTTAGGGATTATGGTTTATGGTTTATCGTTTAGGATTTAGGGGTTTATGGTTTAGGGTTTAGGGTTTAGGCTTTATGGTTTATGGTTTATGGTTTAGGGTTTAATGTTTATGGTTTATGGTATAGGGTTTATGGTTTTGAGTTTAGGGTTTATGGTTTGTGGTTTAGGGTTCAGGGTTAATGGTTTATGGTTTAGGGTTTATGGTTTAGAGTTTAGGTTTAGGGTTTAGGGTTTATGGGTTTAGAGTTTAGGTTTAGCGTTTTAGGGTTTAGGGTTAAGGGTTTACTGTTTAGGATTTAAGTTTAGTTTTTAGGGTTTAGGGTATTTATGGTTTATGGTTTATGGTTGAGTTTAGGGTTTAGGGTTTAGGGTTTAGGGTTTAGGGTCTAGGGTTTATTGTTTAGAGTTTAGGGTTTAGGGTTTTGGTTTAGCGTTTAAGGTTTAGGGTTTAGGGTTTGGGGTTTATGGTTTATACTTTAGGGTTTAGGATCTATGGTTTATGGTTTATTGTTTATGGTTTATGGTTTAGGATTTAGGGTTTAGGGTTTATGTTTTAGGGTTTAGGGTTTAAGGTTTAGGGTTTAGGGTTTAGGATTTATGGTTTAGGGCTTATGGTTTAGGGTTTACGATTTAGGATAGAGGCTTTAGCGTTTAGGGTTTAGGGTTTGAGGTTTAGGGTTTAGGGTTTAGGGTTTATGGTTTATGGTTTAGGGTTTAAGGTTTATGGTTTATCATTTAGGGTTTAGGGTTTAGGGTTTAGGGATTTGGGTTTATTGTTTATGGTTAAGGGTTTATGATTTAGGGCTTATGGTTTATGGTTTATGGTTTAGGGTTTCAGATTTAGGGTTTATGGTTTATGGTTTAGGGTTTAGTTTTAGGGTTTAGGGTTTATGGGTTTAGAGTTTAGGGTTTAGGGTTTAAGGTGTAGGGTTTATGGTTTATAGTTTATGGTATATGGTTTATGGTTTAGGGTTTATGGGTTATGGTTTAGGGTGTAGGGTTTATTGTTTAGAGTTTAGGGTTAATGGTTTAGGGTTTAGGGTTTATGGTTTAGGGTTTAAGGTTTATGGTTTCGAGTTTAGGGTTTATGGTTTAGGGTTTAGTGTTTAGGGTTTATGGTATATTGTTGATGATTTAGGGTTTAGGGTTTATGTTTTATGGTTTGGGGTTATAGATTTTAGCGTTTAGGGTTTTAGAGTTTAGGGTTTATGGTTTATTGTTTAGGGTTTAGGGTTTTAGTGTTTAGGGTTTAGGGTTTAGGGTTTAGGGTTTAGGGTTTTGTGTTTAGGGTTTATGGTTTATGGTTTAGGGTTTAGGGTTTAGGGTTAATGGTTTAGGATATAGCTTTAGGGTTTATGGTTTATGGTTTAGAGTTTAGGTTTAGGGTTTACTATTTAGGGTTTAGGGTTTAGGGATTAGGGTTTAGGGATTAGGGTTTAGGGTTAAGTGTCTAGGGTTTATTGTTTAGGGTTTAGGGTTTAGGGTTAATGGTTTACGGTTTATGGTTTAGCTTTAGGGTTAAAGGTTTAGGGTTTTGGGTTTAGGGTTTATTGTTTATGATTTATGGTTTATGGTTTATGGTTTATGGTTTATTGTTTATGGTTTATGGTTTAGGGTTTATAGATTAGGGATTAGGGTTTAGGGTTTATAGACTAGGGATTAGGGTTTAGGGTTTATAGTTTAGGGTTTATGGTTTATGGTTTATGGTTTAGGGATTAGGGTTTAGGGTTTAGGTTTTATGGTTTAGGGTTTAGTGTTTAGGTTTTAAGGTTTTAGGG
Source organism: Cunninghamia lanceolata (assembly GCA_027924645.1). Taxonomy (NCBI): domain Eukaryota; kingdom Viridiplantae; phylum Streptophyta; class Pinopsida; order Cupressales; family Cupressaceae; genus Cunninghamia; species Cunninghamia lanceolata. The sequence goes on along the minus strand of BSBN01001257.1, from coordinate 515,410 downwards.
TTTAGGATTTAGGGTTTAGGGTTTTAGGGTTTAGGGTTTACGGTTTTAGGGCTTAGGGTTTAGGGTTTATGCTTTAGGGTTTATGGTTTATGGTTTATGGTTTAGAGTTTAGGTTTTAGGGTTTAGCTTTAGGGTTTATGGTTTAAGATTTAGGGTTTATGGTTTATGGTTTATGGTTTAGGGTTTAGGGTTTATGGTTTATAGTTTAGGGTTTAGCGTTTATGGTTTATGGTTTAGGGTTAAGGGTTTAATTTATAGGGTATAGGGTTTAGGGTTTAAGGGTTTAGGGTTTTAGGGTTTAGTGTTTAGGGTTTGGGTTTTAGGGAGTAGGGTTTTAGGGTTTAGGGTTTAGGGTTTAAGGTTTTATGGTTTAGGGTTTAGGGTTTTAAGGTTTAGGGTTTAGGGTTTATGCTTTAGGGTTTATGGTTTATGGTTTAGGGTTTAGGTTTATGGTTTAGGGTTTAGTGGTTTACTGTTTAGGGTTTAGTGGTTAGGGTTTAGGGTTTAGTATTTAGGGTTTGTGGTTTAGAGTCTATGGTATAGGGTTTATGGTTTATGGTTTAGGTTTTAGAGTTTGGGGTTTATGGTTGAGTGTTTAGGGTTTATTGTTTATTATTTAGGGTTTACGGTTTAAGGGTTTACAGATTAGTGTTTAAGGGTTTAGGGTTTAGGGTTTAGGGTTTATTATTTAGGGTTTAAGGTTTAAGGGTTTAGGGTTTATGGTTTAGGGTTTAGGGTTTCAGGGTTTAGGGCTCAGGGTTTAGGGTTTTAGGGTTTTAGGGTTTAGGGTTTAGGGTTTAGGGTTTAGGTTTTAGGTTTTAGGGTTTATGGTTTAGGGTTTATGGTTTAGGGTCTAGGGATTATTGTTTAGGGTTTAGGGTTCAGGGTTAATGGTTTATGGTTTATGGTTTATGGTTTAGGGTTTAGAGTTTAGGTTTAGGGTTTAGGGTTTATGGTTTAGAGTTTAGGTTTAGGGTTTTAGGGTTTAGGGTTAAGGGTTTAGTGTTTAGGATTTAAGTTTAGTTTTTAGGGTTTAGGGTTTAGTATTTAGGGTTTATGGTTTAGGGTTTAGAGTTTAGGGTTTAGGGTTTAGGGTTTATGGATTAGGGTCTAGGGTTTATTGGATAGAGTTTAGGGTTTAGGGTTTAAGGTTTAGGGTTTAGGGTTTGGGGTTTAGGGTTCATGGTTTGGGGTTTAGGGTTTAGTGCTAAGGGTTTAGGGTTTATGGTTTATACTTTAGGGTTTAGGATCTATGGTTTATAGTTTATTGTTTATGGTTTATGGTTTAGTATTTAGGGTTTAGGGTTTATGTTTTAGGGTTTAGAGTTTAAGGTTTAGGGTTTAGGGTTTAGGATTTATGGTTTAGGGCTTATGGTTTAGGGTTTAGGGTGTGAGGTTTATCGTTTAGGGTTTAGGATTTAGGATTTACGGTTTAGCGTTTAGGGTTTAGGGTTTAAGGTTTAGGGTTTAGGGTTTAAGGTTTACGGTTTTAGGGTTTTAGGGTTTAGGGTTTTAGGATTTAGGGTTTAGGGTTTAGGGTTTATAGTTTAGGGTTTATGGTATATGGTTTATGATTTAGGGTTTAGGGTTTAGAGTTTATAGTTTAGGGTTTAGGGTTTATGGTTTATGGTTTATGGTTTATAGTTTAGGGTTTAGGGTTTAGGGATTTGGGTTTATGGTTTATGGTTAAGGGTTTATGATTTAGGGCTTATGGTTTAGGGTTTAGGGTTTCGGATTTAGGGTTTAGGGTTTAGGGTTTAGGGTTTAGGGTTTATGGGTTTAGAGTTTAGGGTTTAGGGTTTAGGGTGTAGGGTTTATGGTTTATAATTTATGGTTTAGGGTTTAGGGTTTAGGGTTTATGGGTTATGGTTTAGGGTTTAGGGTTTATTATTTAGAGTTTAGGGTTAATGGTTTAGGGTTTAAGGTTTAGTGTTTAGGGTTTAGGGTTTATGGTTTAAGGTTTATGGTTTTGAGTTTAGGGTTTATGGTTTAGGGTTTAGAGTTTAGGGTTTATGGTATATTGTTGATGATTGAGGGTTTAGGGTTTAGGGTTTAGGGTTTTAGGGTTTAGCTTTTAGGGTTTTAGGGTTTAGGGTTTATTGTTTAGGGTTTACGGTTTATGGTTTAGGGTTTAGGTTTAATGGTTTAAGGTTTATGGTTTATGGTTTAGAGTTTAGGTTTAGGGTTTAGGGTTTACTATTTAGGGTTTAGGGTGTAGGGTTTAGGGTTTAGGTTTTAGGGTTCAGGGTCTAGGGTTTATTGTTTAGGGTTTAGTGTTTAGGGTTAATGGTTTACGGTTTATGGTTTAGCTTTAGGGTTTAGGGTTTAGGGTTTATTGTTTATGGTTTAGGGTTTAGGGTTTATTGTTTATGTTTTATGGTTTATGGTTTATAGATTATGGATTATGGATTATGGATTAGGGTTTATAGACTATGGATTAGGGTTTAGGGTTTAGGTTTTACAGTTTATGGTTTATGGTTTATGGTTTAGGGATTAGGGTTTAGGGTTTAGGTTTTATGGTTTAGGGTTTAGGGTTTAAGGTTTAGGGTTTTAGGGTTTGAGATTTAGGGTTTAGGGTTTTAGGGTTTAGGGTTTAGGGTTTTAGGGCTTAGGGTTTAGGGTTTATGCTTTAGGGTTTATGGTTTAGGGTTTAGGGTTTAGAGTTTAGGTTTTAGTGTTTAGCTTTAGGGTTTAGGGTTTATGGGTTAATGGTTTTGGGTTTATGGTTTAGGATTTAGGGTTTAGGGTTTATGGTTTATGGTTTAGGGTTTAGGGTTTAGCGTTTATCTTTTATGGTTTAGGGTTTAGGGGTTAATGTATAGGGTATAGGGTATAGGGTTTTAGGGTTTAGTGTTTAGGGTTTGGGGTTTAGGGTGTAGGGTTTTAGGGTTTTAGGGTTTAGGGTTTAAGGTTTTATGGTTTAGGGTTTAGGGTTTAGGGTTTTAAGGTTCAGGGTTTAGGGTTTAGGGTTTATGGTTTAGGGTTTAGGTTGTTGGTTTAGGGTTTAGTTGTTTAGGGTTTAGGGTTTAGGGTTTAGGGTTTAGTGGTTAGGGTTTAGGGTTTAGTATTTAGGGTTTGTGTTTTAGAGTTTATGGTATAGGGTTTATGGTTTATGGTTTAGGTTTTAGAGTTTGGGGTTTATGGTTGAGTGTTTAGGGTTTATTGTTTATTATTTAAGGTTTAGGGTTTAGGGTTTACGATTTAAGGGTTTACAGATTAGTGTTTAAGCGTTTAGGGTTTAGGGTTTATTATTTAGGGTTTACGATTTAGGGTTTAAGGTTTAAGGGTTTGGGGTTTAGGGTTTTAGGGTTTATTGTTTAGAGTTTAGGGTTTAGGGTTTTGGTTTAGGGTTTAAGGTTTATGGTTTAGGGTTTATGGTTTAGGGTTTAGAGTTTAGGTTTTAGTGTTTAGCTTTAGGGTTTAGTGTTTATGGGTTTATGGTTTTCAGTTTATGGTTTAGGATTTAGGGTTTAGGGTTTAGGGTTTAGGGTTTAACGTTTATCGTTTATGGTTTATGGTTTAGGGTTTAATGTATAGGGTATAGTGTTTAGGGTTTTAGGGTTTAGTGTTTAGGGTTTGGGGTTTAGGGTGTAGGGTTTTAGGGTTTAGGGTTTAAGGTTTTATGGTTTAGGGTTTTGGGTTTAGGGTTTTTAAGGTTTAGGGTTTAGGGTTTAGGGTTTATTGTTTAGAGTTTATGGTTTAGGGTTCAGGTTGATGGTTTAGGGTTTAGTTGTTTAGGGTTTAGGGTTTAGGGTTTAGGATTTAGGGTTTGTGGTTTAGAGTTTATGGTATAGGGTTTATGGTTTATGGTTTAGGTTTTAGAGTTTGGGGTTTATGGTTGAGTGTTTAGCGTTTATTGTTTATTATTTAGGGTTTACGGTTTAGGGTTTACGTTTTAAGGGTTTACAGATTAGTGTGTAAGGGTTTAGGGTTTAGGGTTTACGGTTTATTATTTAGGGTTTACGATTTAGGGTTTAAGGTTTAAGGGTTTATGGTTTATTGTTTAGGGTTTATTGTTTAGAGTTTAGGCTTTAGGGTTTTGGTTTAGGGTTTAAGGTTCAGGGTTTAGGGTTTGGGGTTTATGGTTTATGGTTTGGGGTTTAGGGTTTAGGGTTTATACTTTAGGGTTTAGGATCTATGGTTTATGGTTTATTGTTTATGGTTTGTGGTTTAGGATTTAGGGTTTAGGGTTTAGGGTTTAAGGTTTAGGGTTTAGGATTTATGGTTTATGGCTTATGGTTTAGGGTTTAGGGTGTAAGGTTTATGGTTTAGGAGTTAGGATTTAGGGTTTAGGGTTTAAGGTTTAGGGTTTAGGGTTTAGGGTTTTAGGGTTTTAGGGTTTAGGGCTTAGGGTTTAGGGTTTAGGGTTTATAGTTTAGGGTTTATGGTGTATGGTTTATGATTTAGGGTTTAGGGTTTAAAGTTTATAGTTTAGGGTTTAGGGTTTATGGTTTATGGTTTAGGGATTTGGGTTTATGGTTTATGGTTAAGGGTTTATTGTTTAGGGCTTATGGTTTATGGTTTAGGGTTTAGGGTTTCATATTTATGGTTTATGGTTTAGGGTTTAGGGTTTAGTTTTAGGGTTTAAGGTTTATGGGTTTAGAGTTTAGGGTTTAGGGTTTAGGGTGTATGGTTTAGGGTTTAGTGTTTATGGTTTATGGGTTATGGTTTAGGGTCTAGGGTTTATTGTTTAGAGTTTAGGGTTAATGGTATACGTTTAGGTTTTAAGGTTTAGGGTTTAGGGTTTAGGGTTTATGATTTATGGTTTAGGGTTTATGGTTTAAGGTTTATGGTTTCAAGTTTAGGGTTTATGGCTTATGGTTTAGGGTTTATGGTTTATGGTTTAGGATTTAGGGTTTAGGGTTTAGGTTTTATGGGTTTAGAGTTTATGTTTAGGGTTTTAGGGTTTTGGGTATAGGGTATAGGGTATAGGGTTTAAGGGTTTAGGGGTTAGGGTTTTAGGGTTTAGGGTTTAGGATTTAGAGTTTAGGGTTTTAGGGTTTAGAGATTATCCTTTAGGGTTTATGGTTTATGGTTTTGGGTTTTGGGTTTTGGGTTTATGGTTTATGGTTTAGGGTTTACGTTTAGGGTTTAGAGTTTAGGTTTATGGTTTAGGAGTTTAGGGTTTAGGGTTTAATGTTTGGGGTTTAGGGTTTTAGGGTTTAGGGTATATTGTTTATGATTTAGGGTTTAGGGTTTATGGTTTATGGTTTATGGTTAATGGTTTATGGTTTATGGTTTAGGGTTTAGGGTTTAGGCCTTATGGTTTAGGGTTTAGGGTTTTGGATTTATGGTTTAGGGTTTAGGGTTTAGGGTTTAGGGGTTTAGGGTTTAGGGTTTTAGGTTTTGGGTTTATGGTTTAGGGTTTAGTGTTTAGGGGTTAAGGTTTAGGTTTTAGGGTTTAGGGTTTAGGGTTTGGGGTCTAGGGTTTATTGTTTATGGTTTAAGGTGTAGGGTTTAGGATTTATGGTTTGTGGTTTATGGTTTAGGGTTTGCAGTTTAGGGTTTAGGGTTTAGGTTTAGGGTTTAGGGTTTAAGGGTTTAGAGTTTAGTGTTTATGGTTTATGGTTTATGGTTAATGGTTTAGGGTTTATGCTTTAAGGTTTAGGGTTTAGGGTTTAGGGTTTAGGGTTTATGGTCTAGGGTTTCAGGTCTCAGGTTTCGGGTTTATGGTTTATGGTTTAGTGTCTAGAGTTTATTGGTTAGGTTTAGGCTTTAGGGTTAATTGTTTATGGTTTTGGTTTAGTGTTTAGGGTTTAGGGTTTAGGTTTAGGGTTTTAGGGTTTAGGGTTTAGGGTTTATGTTCTATTATTTATGGTTTATGGTTTGTGGTTTAGGATTTAGGGTTTGGGGTTTATGGTTTATTGTTTAGTTTTTATGGTTTAGGGTTTATGGTTTAGGGTTTATGATTTAGGGCTTATGGTTTAGGGGTTAGGGGTTAGGGGTTAGGGTTTATGGTTTATGGTTTATGGTTTATAGTTTACGGTTTAGGGTTTATGGTTTATGGTTTATGGTTTAAGGTTTAGGGTTTAGGGTTTATTGTTTATGGTTTATGGATTAGGGTTTAGGGTTTATTGTTTCAAGTTTAGGGTTTAAGGTTTATAGTTTAGGGTTAAGGTTTAAGTCTTTAGTGTTTAGGGTTTATGGTTTAGGGTTTATCGACTAGGTTTTAGGATTTAGGGTTTAGGGTTTAGGGTTTACGGTTTAGGGTTGAGGGATTAGGGTTTAAGGTTTAGGGTTTAGGGTTTAAGGTTTTTGGTTTAGGCTTTACGGTTTAGGGTTTAATAGGGTTTAGGGTTTTAGGGTTTAGGGTTTAGGGCTTATATTTTAAGGTTTAGGGTTTAGGGTTTAGGTTTTACGGTATATTATTTATGATTTAGGGTTTATGGTTTAGGGTTTATAGATTAGGGTTTAGGGTTTAAAGTTTATGGTTTATGGTTTAGAATTTAGGGTTTAAGGTTGAGGGTTTATGGTTTATGGTTTAGGGTTTAGGGTTTAGGGTTTATGGTTAAGGGTTTTAGGGTTTAGTGTTTAGGGTTGTATGGTTTACGGTTTAGGGTTTATGGTTTAGGGTTTAGGGTTTAGGGTTTGGGGTTTGGAGTTTATGGTTTACGGTTTACGGTTTACGGTTTAGGGTTTAAGGTATAGGTTTTAGGGTTTAGGGTTTAAGGGTTTAGGGTTTTAGGGTTTACGGTTTAGGGTTTAGGATTTAGGGTTTAGGGTTTATGCTTTAGGGTTGATGGTTTAGGGCTTATGGTTTATGGTTTATGGTTTATGGTTTATGGTTTAGGGTCTAGGGTTTATTGTTTAGGTTTAGGCTTTAGGGTTAATTGTTTAAGGTTTTGGTTTAGTGTTTAGGGTTTAGGGTTTAGGGTTTGGTGTTTAGGGGTTTAGGGTTTAGTGTTTAGGGTTTAGGGTTTATGTTTTATTGTTTATGGTTTATGGTTTGTGGTTTAGGGTTTAGGGTTTAGGGTTTATTGTTTAGTTTTTATGGTTTAGGGTTTATGGTTTAGGGTTTATGAATTAGGTCTTATGGTTTAGGGCTTAGGGGCTAGGGCTTAGGGTTTAGGGTTAGGGTTTAGGGTTTAGGGTTTAGGGTTTATGGATTAGGGTTTAGGGTTTAGTGTTTAGGGTTTAGGGTTTAGGGTTTAGGATTTAGGGTTTAGGGTTTAGGGTTTATGCTTTAACCTATATGTTTTAGGGCTTATGGTTTAGGGTTTATGGTTTATGGTTTAGGGTTTAAGGTATAGGGTTTAGGGTTTAGGCTTTTAGGGTTTAGGGTTTAGGATTTAGGGTTTAGGGTTTATGCTTTAACCTATATGTTTTAGGGCTTATGGTTTAGGGTTTATGGTTTATGGTTTATGGTTTAGGGTTTAGGGTTTAGTGTTTATGGTTTAGGGTTTAGGGTTTAGGGTTTATGGTTTCAAGTTTATGGTTTATGGTTTATGGTTTATGGTTTAGGGTTAAGGTTTAAGGGTTTAGTGTTTAGGGTTTATGGTTTAGGGTTTATGGACTAGCTTTTAGGATATAGGGTTTAGGGTTTACGGTGTATGGATTAGGGTTTAGGGCTTATGGTTTATGGTTTAGGGTTTAGGGTTTATGGTTTACGGTTTAGGGTTTAGGGTTTAGGGTTTATGGTTTAGGGTTGAGGGATTAGGGTTTAATGTTTAGGGTTTAGGGTTTAGGGTTTTTGGTTTAGGGTTTAGGTTTTATGGTATATTGTTTATGAATTATGGTTTATGGTTTATGGTTTAGGGTGTATGGTTTAGATTTTAGGGTTTAAAGTTTAGTGTTTAGTGTTTATGGTTTAGGGTTTAGGGTTTTAGGGTTTTAGGGTTTAGGCGGTTTAGGGATTAGGGTTTAGGGTTTATGGATTAGGGTTTAGGGTTTAGGGTTGAGGGTTTAGGGTTTAGGGTTAAGGGTTTAGGGTTTACAGTTTATGGTTTAGGGTTTAGGGTTTAGGGTTTAGGGTTTAGGGTTCAGGGTTTGGAGTTTATGGTTTACGGTTTATGGTTTAAGGTTTAGGGTTTAAGGTATAGGGTATAAGGTTTAGGGTTGAAGGATTTAGGGTTTAGGGTTTAACGTGTTAGGGCTTATGTTTTATTGTTTAGGGTGTAGGGTTTAGGGTTTTAGGGTTTAGGGTTTAGGGTTTAGGGTTCGATTTAGGGTTTAGGGTATATGGTTTTGTGTTTAGGGTTTATGGTTTATGGTTTATGGTTTAGGATTTAGGGTTAATGTTTTAGGGTTTAGGTTTAGGGTTTATGGTTTATGGTTTAGAGTTTAGGTTTAGGGTTTAGGGTTTAGGGTTTAGGGTTTATGGTTTAGGGTTTAGGTTTTAGGGTTTAGGGTTTAGGGTCTAGGGTTTATTGTTTAGGGTTTAGGGTTTAGGATTTAGGGTTAATGGTTTACAGTTTATGGTTTAGCTTTAGGGTTTAGGGTTTGAGGGTTTAGTGTTTATTGTTTATGGTTTATGGTTTAGGGTTTATAGATTAGGGATTAGAGTTTAGGGTTTAGGGTTTAGGGTTTATAGACTAGGGATTAGGGTTAGGGTTTAGGGTTTACAGTTTAGGGTTTAGGGTTTATGGTTTATGGTTTATGGTTTAGGGATTAGGGTTTAGGGTTTAGGTTTTATGGTTTAGGGTTTAGGGTTTTAGGGTTTTAGAGTTTAGGATTTAGGGTTTAGGGTTTTAGGGCTTAGGGTTTAGGGTTTATGCTTTAGGGTTTATGGTTTAGGTTTTAGGGTTTAGCCTTAGGGTTTAGGGTTTATGGGTTTATGGTTTTGGGTATATGGTTTAGGATTTAGGGTTTAGGGTTTAGGGTTTAGGGTTTAAGGGTTTAGAGTTTAGGGTTTATGGTTTATGGTTTAGCGTTTATGGTTTATGGTTTAGGGTTTAGGGTTTAATGTATAGGGTATAGGGTTTAGGGTTTAAGGGTTTAGGGTTTTAGGGTTTAGTGTTTAGGGTTTTGGGGTTTAGGGTGTAGGGTTTTACAGTTTAGGGTTTACGCTTTAAGGTTTTATGGTTTATGGTTTATGGTTTAGGGTTTAGGGTTTTAAGGTTTAGGGTTTAGGGTTAATGCTTTAGGGTTTACGGTTTAGGGCTTAGATTTTATGGTTTAGGGTTTAGGTTTATGGTTTATGGTTTAAAGGTTTATGGTTTAGGTTTTATGGTTTATGGTATAGTGTTTATGGTTTAGGGTTTAGGGTTTAGTGGTAAGGGTTTAGGGTTTAGGATTTAGGGTTTGTGGTTTAGAGTTTATGGTATAGGGTTTATGGTTTATGGTTTAGGTTTTAGAGTTTAGGGTTTATGGTTGAGTGTTTAGGGTTTAGGGTTTAGTGTTTATTGTTTATTATTTAGGGTTTATGGTTTAGGGTTTTCAGTTTAAGGGTTTACAGATTACTGTTTAAGGGTTTAGGGTTTATTATTTAGGGTTTACAATTTAGGGTTTAAGGTTTAAGGGTTTATGGTTTATGGTTTAGGGTTTAAGGTTTTAGGGTTTAGGGCTCAGGGTTTAGGGTTTTAGGGTTTAGAGTTTATGGTACAGGGTTTATTTTTTAGGGTTTAGGGTTTAGAGTTTAGGGTTTAGGGTTTAGGGTTTAGGGTTTAGGGTTTAGGGTTTATGGTTTAGTGTTTATGGTATAGGGTTTATTTTTTAGGGTTTAGGGGTTAGGGTTTTGGATTTTGGGTTTTGGGTTTGGGGTTTATGGTTTATGGGTTATGGTTTAGGGTTTAGGGTTTAGGTTTTATGGTTTAAGGTTTAGGGTTTAGGGTTTATGGTTTAGGGTCTAGTGTTTATAGTTAGGGTTTTGTGTTTAGTGTTTAGGGTTAATGGTTTAGGGTTTAGGGTTTAGGGTTTTGGGTTTATGGTTTATGGTTTATGGTTTAGGGTTTAGTGTTTAGGGTTTAAGGTTTATGGTTTCAAGTTTAGGGTTTATGGTTTATGGTTTAGTGTCTAGGGTTTAGGGTTTAGGGTTTAGGGTTTATTGTTTATTGTTTACGGTTTAGGGTTTAGTGTTTAGGGTTTATGGATTAGGGTTTAGTATTTAGGTTTTAGGGTTTAGGGTTTAGGGTTTAGGGTTTAGGGAGTTTAGAGTTCAGGGTTTAGGGTTTAGGGATTATGGTTTATGGTTTATGGTTTAGCGTTTAGGGGTTTATGGTTTATGCTTTAGGCTTTATGGTTTATGGTTTAGGGTTTAGGGTTTAATGTTTACGGTTTACGGTTTATGGTATAGGGTGTATGGTTTTGATTTTAGGGTTTATGGTTTAGGGTTTAGGGTTTAGGTTTTAGGTTTTAGGTTTTAGGGTTTAGGGTTTAGGGTTTAGGGAGCTTAGGGTTTAGGGTTTAGGGATTATGGTTTATGGTTTATCGTTTAGGATTTAGGGGTTTATGGTTTAGGGTTTAGGGTTTAGGCTTTATGGTTTATGGTTTATGGTTTAGGGTTTAATGTTTATGGTTTACGGTTTATGGTATAGGGTTTATGGTTTTGAGTTTAGGGTTTATGGTTTGTGGTTTAGGGTTCAGGGTTAATGGTTTATGGTTTAGGGTTTATGGTTTAGAGTTTAGGTTTAGGGTTTAGGGTTTATGGGTTTAGAGTTTAGGTTTAGCGTTTTAGGGTTTAGGGTTAAGGGTTTACTGTTTAGGATTTAAGTTTAGTTTTTAGGGTTTAGGGTATTTATGGTTTATGGTTTATGGTTGAGTTTAGGGTTTAGGGTTTAGGGTTTAGGGTCTAGGGTTTATTGTTTAGAGTTTAGGGTTTAGGGTTTTGGTTTAGCGTTTAAGGTTTAGGGTTTAGGGTTTGGGGTTTATGGTTTATACTTTAGGGTTTAGGATCTATGGTTTATGGTTTATTGTTTATGGTTTAGGATTTAGGGTTTAGGGTTTATGTTTTAGGGTTTAGGGTTTAGGGTTTAGGATTTATGGTTTAGGGCTTATGGTTTAAGGTTTACGATTTAGGATAGAGGCTTTAGCGTTTAGGGTTTAGGGTTTGAGGTTTAGGGTTTAGGGTTTAGGGTTTATGGTTTATGGTTTAGGGTTTAAGGTTTATGGTTTATCATTTAGGGTTTAGGGTTTAGGGTTTAGGGATTTGGGTTTATTGTTTATGGTTAAGGGTTTATGATTTAGGGCTTATGGTTTATGGTTCATGGTTTAGGGTTTCAGATTTATGGTTTATGGTTTATGGTTTAGGGTTTAGTTTTAGGGTTTAGGGTTTATGGGTTTAGAGTTTAGGGTTTAGGGTTTAAGGTGTAGGGTTTATGGTTTATAGTTTATGGTATATGGTTTATGGTTTAGGGTTTATGGGTTATGGTTTAGGGTGTAGGGTTTACTATTTAGAGTTTAGGGTTAATGGTTTAGGGTTTAGGGTTTATGGTTTAGGGTTTAAGGTTTATGGTTTCGAGTTTAGGGTTTATGGTTTAGGGTTTAGTGTTTAGGGTTTATGGTATATTGTTGATGATTTAGGGTTTAGGGTTTATGTTTTATGGTTTAGGGTTATAGATTTTAGCGTTTAGGGTTTTAGGGTTTAGGGTTTATGGTTCATTGTTTAGGGTTTAGGGTTTTAGTGTTTAGGGTTTAGGGTTTAGGGTTTAGGGTTTAGGGTTTTGTGTTTATGGTTTATGGTTTATGGTTTATGGTTTAGGGTTTAGGGTTAATGGTTTAGGGTATAGCTTTAGGGTTTATGGTTTATGGTTTAGAGTTTAGGTTTAGGGTTTACTATTTAGGATTTAGGGTTTAGGGATTAGGGTTTAGGGTTAAGTGTCTAGGGTTTATTGTTTAGGGTTTAGGGTTTAGGGTTAATGGTTTACGGTTTATGGTTTAGCTTTAGGGTTAAAGGTTTAGGGTTTTGGGTTTAGGGTTTATTGTTTATGATTTATGGTTTATGGTTTATGGTTTATGGTTTATTGTTTATGGTTTATGGTTTAGGGTTTATAGATTAGGGATTAGGGTTTAGGGTTTATAGACTAGGGATTAGGGTTTAGGGTTTATAGTTTAGGGTTTAGGGTTTATGGTTTATGGTTTAGGGATTAGGGTTTAGGGTTTAGGTTTTATGGTTTAGGGTTTAGTGTTTAGGTTTTAAGGTTTTAGGGTTTAGGATTTAGGGTTTAGGGTTTTAGGGTTTAGGGTTTACGGTTTTAGGGCTTAGGGTTTAGGGTTTATGCTTTAGGGTTTATGGTTTATGGTTTAGAGTTTAGGTTTTAGGGTTTAGCTTTAGGGTTTATGGTTTAAGATTTAGGGTTTATGGTTTATGGTTTATGGTTTAGGGTTTAGGGTTTATGGTTTATAGTTTAGGGTTTAGCATTTATGGTTTATGGTTTAGGGTGAAGGGTTTAATTTATAGGGTATAGGGTTTAGGGTTTAAGGGTTTAGGGTTTTAGGGTTTAGTGTTTAGGGTTTGGGTTTTAGGGAGTAGGGTTTTAGGGTTTTAGGGTTTAGGGTTTAGGGTTTAAGGTTTTATGGTTTAGGGTTTAGGGTTTTAAGGTTTAGGGTTTAGGGTTTATGCTTTAGGGTTTATGGTTTATGGTTTAGGGTTTAGGTTTATGGTTTAGGGTTTAGTGGTTTACTGTTTAGGGTTTAGTGGTTAGGGTTTAGGGTTTAGTATTTAGGGTTTGTGGTTTAGAGTCTATGGTATAGGGTTTATGGTTTATGGTTTAGGTTTTAGAGTTTGGTGTTTATGGTTGAGTGTTTAGGGTTTATTGTTTATTATTTAGGGTTTACGGTTTAAGGGTTTACAGATTAGTGTTTAAGGGTTTAGGGTTTAGGGTTTATTATTTAGGGTTTACGATTTAGGGTTTAAGGTTTAAGGGTTTATGGTTTATGGTTTAGGGTTTAGGGTTTCAGGGTTTAGGGCTCAGGGTTTAGGGTTTTAGGGTTTTAGGGTTTAGGGTTTAGGGTTTAGGGTTTAGGGTTTAGAGTTTATGGTATAGGGTTTAGGGTTTATGGGTTATGGTTCAGGGTTTAAGGTTTAGGTTTTAGGGTTTAAGGTTTAGGGTTTAGGGTTTATGGTTTAGGGTTAATGGTTTAGTGTCTAGTGTTTATAGTTAATGGTTTTGGGTTTAGGGTTAATGGTTTACAGTTTATGGTTTAGGGTTTATGGTTTAGGGTTTAGGGTTTAGGGTTTTGGTTTAAAGTTTAGGGTTTAGGGTTTAGGGTCTAGGGTTTATTGTTTAGGGTTTATGGTTAATGGTTTACGGTTTATCGTTTAGGGTTTATTGTTTAGGGTTTAGGGTTTATGGTTTATGGTTTATGGTTTAGGGTTTAGGGTTTAGGAATTAGGGTTTACAGTTTAAGGTTTAGGGTTTATGGTTTATGTTTTAGGGTTTAGGGTTTAGGGTTTTTGGTTTTTGGTTTATGGTTTAGGGTTTAGGGTGTAGGGTTTTAGAGTTTTAGGGTTTAGGGTTTAGGGTTTATGGTTTTATGGTCTATGGTTTATGGTTTAGGCTTTTAGGGTTTAGGGTTTAGGGTTTAGGGTTTATGCTTTAGGGTTTATGGTTTATGGTTTAGAGTTTAGGGTTTAGGCTTTAGGTTTAGGGTTTAGGGTTTATGGGTTTAGGGTTTATGGTTTAGGGTTTATGGTATAGGGTTTAGGGTTTAGGGTTTCAGGTTTAGGTTCTTGGGTTTAGGGTTTATGGTTTAGGGGTTAGGGTTTAGGGTTTAGGGTTTATGGTTAAGAGTTTATGGTATAGGGTTTATGGTTTATGGTTTAGAGTTTAGGGTTTATGGTTGAGGGTTTAGGGTTTAGGGTTTAGGGTTTAGGGTTTAGTGTTTAGGGTTTATGGTTTATTGTTTCTTGTTTAGTGTTTACGGTTTAGGATTTATAGTTTATGGTTAAGGTTTATGGGTTTATGGTTTATGGTTTATGGTTTAGTATTTAGGGTTTAGGGTTTTAGGGTTTAGGGTTTAGGGTTTAGGGTTTTAGGGTTTATGGTTTAGGGTTTAGGGTTTAGGGTTTATGGTTTATAATATATTCTTTAGGGTTTATGGTTTAGGGCTTATGGTTTAGGGTTTATTGTTTAGGGTTTAGGGTTTATTGTTTACGGTTTAGGGTTTAGGGTTTATGGATTAGGGTTTATGGTTTATGGTTTAGGGTTTAGGGTTTAGGGTTTAGGGTATAACATATAGGGTTTAGGGTTTAAATGTTTACGGTTTAGAGTTTAGGGTTTTAGGGTTTAGGGTTTAGGGTTTTAAGGTTTAGGGTTTAGGGTTTACAATATATTCTTTAGGGTTTATGGTTTAGGGCTTATGGTTTAGGGTTTAGGGTTTAAGGTATAGGGTTTTGGATCTAGGGTTTATGGTTTATGGTTGATGGTTTATGGTTTTCGGTTTAGGTTTAAGGTTTAGGGTCTATGGGTTTAGAGTTTACGGTTTAGGGTTTAGGGTTTAGGGTTTAGGGTTTACTGTTTAGGGTTTATGGTTTAGGGTTTAGTGTTTAAGGTTTAGGGTTTAGGGTTTAGGGTCTAGGGTTTATTTCTTTAGGGTTCAGGGTTAATTGTTTACGATTTATTGTTTATGGTATATTGTTTATGGTTTAGGGTTTATGGTTTAGGGTTTAGGGTTTAGGGTATGTGGTTTATGGTTTATTGCTTATGATTTAGGGTTTAGGGTTTAGGGTTTTTGGATTTAGGGTTTAGGATTTAGCGTTTAGGGTTTATGCTTTAGGGTTTATGGTATAGGGCTTATGGTTTATGGTTTAGGGTTTTGTGTTTTGGGTTTAGGGTTTTATGTTCAGGGTTTATGGTTTATGGTTTTTGGTTTATGGTTTAGTGTTTAGGGTTGATGGTTTAGGGTTTAGGGTTTAGGGTTTAGTGTTTATGGTTTAGGGTTTAGAGTTTATGGTTTAGAGTTTATGGTATAGGGTTTATTTTTTAGGGTTTAGAGTTTAGACTTTATGGTTTAGAGTTTATGGTATAGGGTTTATTTTTTAGGGTTTAGGGTTTAGAGTTTAGGGTTTATGGTTTAGGGTTTATGATTTAGGGTTTATGGTTTAGGGTTTATGGGTTTACATTTTAGGTTTAGGGTTTTAGGGTTTAGGGTTAAGGGTTTAGGGTTTATGGTTTAAGGTTTAGGGTTTAGGGTTTTGGGTTTAGTGTTTAGGGTTTAGGGTTAATGGTTTACAGTTTTGGTTTAGGGTTTAGGGTTTAGGGTTTGGGGTTTAGGGTTTAGGGTTTAGGATTTAGGGTTTAGGGTTTAGGGTTTAGGGTTGAGGGTTTATGGACTTAGGGTTTATGGTTTATGGTTTAGCGTTTAGGGTTTACGGTTTGGGGTTTATGGTTTAGGGCTTATGGTTTAGGGTTTAGGGTGTAGGGTTTAGGGTTTAGGGTTTAGGGTTTAGGGTTTACGAGTTATGCTTTATGGTTTATGGTTTAGGTATTAGGGTTTAGGGTTTTAGGATTTTAGGGTTTACGATTTAGGGTTTAGGGTTTATGGTTTTATGGTTTTAGGGTTTAGGGTTTACGTTTTTAGGGTTTAGGGTTTTAGGGTTTAGGATTTATGCTTTAGGGTTAAGGGTTCATGGTTTATGGTTTAGGATTTAGGATTTATGGTTTAAGGCTTATGGTTTAGGGCTTAGGGTTTAAGGTTTAGGGTTTAGGGTTTAGGGTTTAGATTTTAGGGTTTAGGGTTTAGGGTTTAGCATTTATGGTTTTGAGTTTAGGGTTTAGGGTTTAGGGTTTATCGTTTAGCGTTTAGGGTTTAGGGTTTAGGGTTTATAGTTTAGTGTTTATGGTTTATGGTTTACGGTTTAGGGTTTAGGGTTTAGGGTTTAGGGTTTATGGATTAGGGTTTATGGTTTTGGGTTTAGGGTTTATGGTTTCGGGTTTAGGGTTTAGGGTTTAGCGTTTATGGTTTAGGGTTTAGGGTTCAGGGTTTATGGTTTAGGGCTTAGGGTTTAGGGTTTAGGGTATAGCGTTTAGGGTTTATGATTAATGGTTTAGGGTTTAGGGTTTAGGGTTTAGGATTTAGGGTTTAGGGTTTAAGGTTTAGGGTTTAGGGTTTTAGGTTTTATTGTTTAGGGTTTAGGGTTTAGGGTTTATGGTTTAGTGTTTAGGGTTTAGCGCTTATGGTTTAGGGTTCAGGGTTTACAGTTTAGGATTTATGGTTTATGGTTTATGGTTTATGGTTTAGGGTTTAGGGTTTAGTGTTTATGGTTAGGGTTTAGGGTTTAGGGTTTAGGATTTGGGGTTTAGTGTTTAGGTTTAGGGTTTAGGGTTTATGGGTTTAGGGTTTAGGATTTAGGGTTTAGTGTTTAGTGTTTAGGGTTTGTGGTTTATGGTTTATGGTTTATGGTTTAGGGATTAGGATTTACGGTTTATGGTTTAATGTTTTGGGTTTTGGGTTTAGTTTTTTAGGTTTAGTGTTTAGGTGTTAGGGTTTATGTTTTATTGTTTATGATTTAGGGTTTATGGTTTATGGTTTAGGTTTAAGGGTTTATGGTTTAGGGTTTAGCGTTTAGCGTTTAGGGTTTATGGTTTAAGGTATAGGGTTTAGGGTTTAGGGTTTAGGGTTTAGGGTTTAAGGTTTATGGTTTTGTGTTTAGGGTTTAGCGTTTAGGGTTTAGGGTTTACAGTTTAGGGTGGTTTGGGTTTTAGGCTTTAGGGTTTAGGGTTTAGGGTTTATGGTTTATGGTTTAGGGTTTAAGGGTTTAGGGTTTTAGGGTTCAGGGTTTAGGGTTTAGGGTTTAGGGTTTAACGTTTAGGGTTTAGGGTCTAGGGTTTATTGTTTAGGGTTTAGGGTTTAGGGTTAATGGTTTACAATTTATAGTTTATGGTTTAGGGTTTATGTTTTTGGGTTTATGGTTTATGGTTTGGGGTTTAGGATTTAGGGTTTATGGTTTATTGTTTATGTTTATGGTTTATGGTTTACGGTTTAGGGTTTGCAGTTTAGGGTTTAGGGTTTACGATTTAGGGTTTAAGGTTTAATGTTTAGGGTTTAGGGTTGAAGGTTTAGGGTTTATGGATTAGGGTTTAGGGTTTAGGGTCTAGGGTTTAGGGTTTAGGGTTTATGATTTAGGGTTTATAGTTTAGCGTTTAGGGTTTAGGGTTTAGGGTATAGGGTATAGGGTTTAGGGTTTAAGGGTTTAGGGTTTAGGGTTTTAGGGTTTAGGGTTTAGGGTTTAGTGTTTAGGGTCTAGGGTTTAGGGTTTAGGGTTTAAGGTTTAGGGTTTCATGTTTAGGGTTTAGAGTTTACAGTTTTGGGTTTATGGTTTATTGGTTATGGTTTAGGGTCTACAGTCTATTGTTTAGGGTTTAGGGTTAATTATTTACGGTTTTGGGTTTTGGGTTTTGGGTTTAGGGTTTAGGGTTTAGGGTTTATGGTTTAAGCTTTATGGTTTCGAGTTTAAGGTTTAGTGTTTAGGGTTTATGGGTTATGGTTTAGGGTCTAGGGTTTATTGTTTAGGGATTATGGTTTAGGGTGTAGGGTTTAGGGTTTATGGATTAGGTTTTAGGGTTTAGCGTTTAGGCTTCAGGCTTTAGGGTTTAGGGTTTAAGGTTTAGCGTTTATGGTATAGGGTTTATGGTTTTATGGTTTTAGGGTTTAAAGGTTTAGGGTTTAGGTTTTATGGTTTATGGTATAGTGTTTATGGTTTAGGGTTTAGGGTTTAGTGGTTAGGGTTTAGGGTTTAGGATTTAGGGTTTGTGGTTTAGAGTTTATGGTATAGGGTTTATGGTTTATTGTTTGGGTTTTAGAGTTTAGGGTTGATTGTTGAGTGTTTAGGGTTTAGGGTTTAAGGTTTATGCTTAAGGGTTTATGGTTTCAGGCTTATGGTTTATGGTTTAGGGTTTATGGTTTATGGTTTAGGGTTTAGGGTTTTATATTTTAGGTTTATGGTTTAGGGTTTAGGGTTAGGGTTTAGGATCTATGGGTTTAGAGTTTATGATTTAGGGTTTGTGGTTTAGGGTTTATGGTTTTATGGTTTAGGGTTTTCAGTTTATGATTTATGGTTTATGGTTTAGGGTTTAGTGTTTAGGTTTTATGGTTTAGGGTTTAGGATTTAGGGTTTAGGGTCTAGGGTTTATTGTTTATGGTTTATGGTTTAGGGTTATGGTTTAGGGTTTATGGTTTATGGTTTAGGTTTTATGGTTTTTGGTTTATTGTTTATGGTTTATGGTTTATGGTTTATGGTTTTTGGTTTAGGGTTTAGGGTTTAGAGATTAGGGTTTAGGGTTTATGGTTTAGGGCTTATGGTTTAGGGTTTACGGAGTAGGGTTTATGGTTTATGGTTTAGGGTTTAGGGTTTAGGGTTTAGCGTTTAGGCTTTAGGCTTAAGGGTTTAGGGTTTTGGGTTTATAGATTAGGGATTAGGGTTTAGGGTTTAATTTTAGGGTTTATGGTTTATGGTTTATGGTTTATGGTTTATGGTTTTAGGGTTTAGGGTTCAGGGTTTAGGGTTTTGGGGATTCAGGTTTAAGGTATATGGGTTTAGTGTTTATGGTTTAAGGTTTATGGTTTCGAGTTTAGAGTTTAGGGTTTAGGGTTTAGGGTTTAGGGTTTATGGGTTTATGGGTTATGGTTAAGGGTCTAGTGTTTATTGTTTAGCATTTAGGGTTTAGGGTTTATGGCTTATGGTTTAGTGTTTAGGGTTTAGGGTTTATGGATTAGGGTTTAGGGTTTAGGGTTTAGGGTTTATGTTTTAAGGTTTAAGGTTTAGGGTTTAGTATTTAGGGTTTAGGGTTTAAGGTTTGGGTTTTAGGGTTTAGGGTTTAGGGTTTAGGGTTTAGGTTTTAGGGTTTAGGGTTTTAGGGTTTAGGGTTTAGGGTTTAGGTTTTAGGGTTTAGGGTCTAGGGTTTATTGTTTAGGGTTTAGGGTTTAGGATTAATGGTTTACGATTTACAGTTTAGGGTTTAGGGTTTATGTTTTGGGGTTTATGGTTTATGGTTTAGGGTTTATTGTTTATGTTTATAGTTTATGGTTTACGATTTAGGGTTTACGGTTTAAGGTTTAAGGTTTAATGTTAGGGTTTAGGGTTTAAGGTTTAGGGTTTATGGATTAGGGTCTAGGGTTTAGGGTTTAGGGTTTATGATTTAGGGTTTAGGGTTTACGGTTTAGCGTTTAGGGTTTAGGGTTTAGGGTTTATGGTATTGGATATAGTGTTTAGCGTTTAATGGTTTAGGGTTTAGGGTTTTAGGGTTTAGGGTTTAGGGTTTAGGGTTTAGGGTTTAGGTTTAGGGTTTAGGGTCTATGGGTTTAGATTTTAGGTTTAGGGTTTAGGGTTTAGGATTTAGGTTTTATGTTTTAGGGTTTAATGTTTAGGGTTTAGGGTCTGGGGTTTATTGTTTAGGGTTTAGGGTTATTGGTTTATGATTTATAGTTTAGGGTTTAGGGTTTAGAGTTTATGGTTTATGGTTTATGGTTTATTGTTTATGGTTTATGGTTTATGGTTTAGGATTTATGGTTTAGGTTTTACGGTTTAGTGTTTAGGCTTTAGGGTTTACTGTTTAGGGTTTAGGGTTTAAGGTTTAGGGTTTATGAATTAGGGTTTAGGGTTTAGGGTTTATGATTTAGGGTTTAGGGTTTAGGGTTTAGTGTTTAGGGTTTAGGGTTTAGGGTTTAAGGGTTTAGGGTTTAGGGATTTAGGGTTTAGGGTTTAGGGTGGGTTTTACGGTTTAGTGTTTATTGTTTATGGTTTATGGTTTAGGGCTTATGGTTTATGGTTTATGGTTTAGGGTTTAGGGTTTAGGGTTTAGGGTTTAGGGTTTAGAGTTTAGGGTTTATGGGTTTAGAGTTTAGGTTTAGGGTTTTAGGGTTTAGTGTTTAAAGTTTAGGTTTACTGTTTAGGGTTTACTATTTAGGGTTTAGGGTTTATGGTTTATGGTTTATGGTTTAGGGTTTAGGGTTTAAGGTTTAGGGTTTAGGGTTTAGGGTCTAGGAGTTATTTCTTTAGGGTTTATGGTTAATGGTTTACAGTTTATTGTTTATAGTTTATGGTTTATGGCTTAGGGTTTTTAGGGTTTATGGTTTATGGTTTATGTTTTAGGGTTTAGGGTTTAGGGTTTGGAGTTTATGGTTTACAGTTTATGGTTTAGGGTTTAGGGTTTAAGGTATAGGGTATAGGGTTTAAGGTTTAAGGGTTTAGGGTTTAGGGTTTTAGGGTTTATAATTTAGGGTTTAGGGTTTATGCTTTAGGGTTTATTTAATTTAATTTGCTTTCAATCTATTTATTTAATTTGCTTTCAAATTCTTCAAATATCTTTCAAATCTTCTAAAAATAAGTCTTCTTCTCCATGCACACAAAATTAAATAATTTATTATTTAATTTGTCTCAAATCATGCAAAAGCAAATCTTAAGTGGAGTTATCTATTCACTCAACCTTGTTTTTATCAATTTCTCTTAAATTAGAAAAAAACTTTCTAATTTATGAAAAGCATGTCTTATCTTTAGAAAAGAAAGTGTTTAACTCAAATAAAACAACTTTTGTGTGACACTTGTCTTCCTCTTATTCGTTGCACGTTCCTCAATTGTTCTCCGTTGATTCTTCTAAATTCTCTGGACCGTTGATCGATCTTTGTTGAAATCTATATAAACCCCCCTCATCTCCTTCATTACCCCTCTCTTCGATCACTTATTCTTAGGCATACTTAACAGCGCTTGGAGCATACATCGCATCGATTGAGCAACTTCACAATCTCTTAACATTGATCTTTAAATACACTACTTGCTTGTTGCAACCATGGTTTCACAACTACATTGAGCAATCCACATTCAATCCAAAGGGAACAATACAAATCTCGGTAAAAGCTTTCATGTTTTATTGATTTATCATTAATGGCTTTTATTTAGATTGGTTTCCTTTATGTTATTGGGTTTTTGATTTGTTTAGTTTAATCATAGTCAATTTTCCTCATACACAAAGGGTTTAGGGTTTAGGATTTGGGGTTTAGGATTTAGGGTTTAGGGTTTTAGGGTTTAGGGCTTATGCTTTAGGGGTTATGTTTTAGGGCTTATGGTTTATGGTTTAGGGATTTAGGGTTTAGGGTTTATGTTTTAGGGTTTATGGTTTAGGGTTTATAAATTAGGGATTAGGGTTTAGGGTTTAAGGTATAGGGTTTACTGTTTAGGGTTTATGGTTTATGTTTTACAATTTAAGGTTTAGGTTTTAGGGTTTAGGGTTTTAGGGTTTAGGGTTTAGGATTTAGGGTTTTAGGGTTTAGGGTTTTATGGTTTCGGGTTTAGGGTTTATGCTTTAGGGTCTATGGTTTAGGGTTTAGGGTATAGGGTATAGGGTATAGGGTTTAGGGATTAAGGGTTTATGGTTTAGGGTTTTTTGGTTTAGGGTTTGTGGTTTAGGACTTAGGGTTTAGGGTTTTAGGGTTTAGGGTTTAGGGTTTAGGGCTTATGGTTTATGGTTTATGGTTTAGGGGTTTATATTTTAGGGTTTAGGGGTTTATGGTTTATGGTTTATTGTTTAGGGTTTATGATTTGGGGTTTATGGTTTAGGGCTTATGGTTTAGGGCTTAGGGTTTAGGAATAGGGTTTAGGGTTTAGGGATTATGGTTTAGGGTTTATGGTTTAGTGTTTAGGATTTAGGGGTTTAGGGTTTAGGGTTTAGGCTTTATGGTTTAAGGTTTAGGGTTTAGTGTTTAGGGTTTAGGATTTGGGGTTTACGGTCTAGGGTTTAGGGTTTATGTTTTCAAGTTTATGGTTTATGGTTTATGGTTTAGGGTTAATGGTTTATGGTTTAGGGTTTATGATTTAGGGTTTAGGGTTTAGGGGTTATGGGTTTAGAGTTTAGGTTTAGGGTTTTAGGGTTTAGGGTTAAGGTTTACGGTTTAGTGTTTAGGGTTTAGAGTACATGGTTTAGGGTTTGGGGTTTATGGTTTATAGTTTATGGTTTAGAGTCTAGGGTTTATTGTTTAGGGTTTAGGGTTTAGGGTTAATGGTCTACAGTTTTGGTTTAGGGTTTAAGGTTTAGGGTTTATGGTTTATGGTTTATGGTTTATGGTTTATGGTTTGGGGTTTAGGGTTTTAGGTCTAAGGGTTTAGGGTTTAGGGTTTAGGGCTAAGGCTTTAGGGTTTTGGGTTTAGGTTTTAGGATCTATGGTTGATGGTTTATTGTTTATGGTTTATGGTTTATGGTTTAGGATTTAGGGTTTAGGGTTTATGCTTTAGGGTTTAGGGTTTAGGGTTTAGGGTTTATGGTGTAGGGTTTATGGTTTATGGTTTATGATTTATGGTTTAGGGTTTATGGTTTACAATTTAGGGTTTTAGGGTTTTAGGGTTTTAGGGTTTAGGGTTTTGGGTTTTGGATTTATGGTTTATGGTTTAGGGTTTAGGGTTTAACGTTTAAGGTTTAGGTTTAGGTTTACGGGTTATTGTTTAGGGTCTAGGGTTTATTGTTTAGAGTTTAGAATTTAGGGTTAATGGTTTAGGGTTTAGGGTTTATGGTTTATGGTTTAGGGTTTATGTTTTAAGGTTTATGGTCTTGAGTTTAGGGTTTATAGTTTATGGTATAGGGTTTATGGGTTATGGTTTAGGGTTTATAATTTAGGGTTTAGGGTTTAGGGTTTAGGGTTTAAGGTTTAGGGTTTAGGGTTTAGGGTTTAGGGTCTAGTGTTTATTTCTTTAGGGTTTATGGTTAATGGTTTACGATTTATTGTTTATGGTTTATTGTTTATGGTTTAT
The DNA here is from genome assembly GCA_027924645.1 of Cunninghamia lanceolata. NCBI lineage: Eukaryota > Viridiplantae > Streptophyta > Pinopsida > Cupressales > Cupressaceae > Cunninghamia > Cunninghamia lanceolata. The sequence goes on along the minus strand of BSBN01001257.1, from coordinate 492,798 downwards.
GGTTTAGGGTTTAGGGTTTAGGGTTCAGGGTTTATGGTTTATGGTTTATGGTTTATGGTTTATTGTTTATGGTTGAGGGTTTAGGGTTTAGGGTTTAGGGTTTTAGGGTTTAGCATTTAGGGTTTACGATTTATACTTTAGGGTTTATGGTTTAGGGCTTATGGTTTATGGTTTAGAGTTTATGGTTTTGGGTTTAGGGTTTATAGTTTATGGTTTATGGTTTATGGGTTATGGTTTAGGGTTTATAATTTAGGGTTTAGGGTTTAGGGTTTAGGGTTTAAGGTTTAGGGTTTAGGGTTTAGGGTTTAGGGTCTAGTGTTTATTTCTTTAGGGTTGATGGTTAATGGTTTACGATTTATTGTTTATGGTTTAGGGTTTAGGGTTTAGGGTTCAGGGTTTATGGTTTATGGTTTATGGTTTATGGTTTATTGTTTATGGTTGAGGGTTTAGGGTTTAGGGTTTAGGGTTTTAGGGTTTAGCATTTAGGGTTTACGATTTATACTTTAGGGTTTATGGTTTAGGGCTTATGGTTTATGGTTTATGGTTTAGAGTTTAGGGTTTTGGGTTTAGGGTTTATTGTTTATGGTTTATGGTTTATGATTTATGATTTATGGTGTATGGTTTATGGTTTAGGGTTTAGGGTTTAGTTTTTAGGTTTAGGGTTTAGGGCTTATGGATTTAGAGTTTAGGTTTACGGTTTTAGGGTTTAGGGTTTAGGGTTTACTGTTTAGGGTTTATGGTTTATGGTTTAGGGATTAGGGTTTAAGGTTTAGGGTTTAGGCTTTAGGGTTTAGCATTTAGGGTTTAGAGTTTAGGGTTTAGGGTTTAGGGTTTACTTTTTAGGGTTTAGTATGGTTTAGGGTTTAGGGTTTAGATTTGAAGGTTTAGGGTTTATGGTTTAGGGTTTTAGGGTTTAGGGTTTAGGGTTTAGGGTTTATGCTTTAGGTTTTATGGTTTAGTGTTTAGGGTTTATGGTATATTGTTTATGAATTATGGTTTAGGGTTTAGTGTTTAGGGTTTATGGTTTATGGTTTAGGGCTTATGTTTATGGTTTAGGGTTTAGGGTTTTGGATTTAGGGTTTATGGTTTATGCTTTAGGGTTTAGGTTTAGGGATTAGGATTTATGGGTTTAGAGTTTAGGGTTTAGGGTGTACGGTTTATGGTTTATGGTTTAGGGTTTAGGGTTTAGGGTTTATGGGTTATGGTTTAGGGTGTAGGCTTTATTGTTTAGAGTTTAGGGTTTAGAGTTTAGGGTTAATGGTTTACGGTTTATGGTTTATGGTTTATGGTTTAGGGTTTATGGTTTATGGTTTCGAGTTTAGGGTTTAGGGTTTATGGTTTATTGTTTATGATTTAGGGTTTAGGGTTTAGGGTTTAGGGTTCAGGGTTCAGGGTTCATGGTTTAGGGTTTAGGGTTCAGGGTCTAGCATTTATTTCTTTAGGGTTTAGGGTTAATGGTTTATGGTTTATGGTTTAGGGTTTAGGGTTTGGTGTTTTGGGTTTTCGGTTTAGGGTTGAGGGTTTACGGTTTATGGTTTATCGTTTAGGGTTTAGGGTTTAGGGTTGAGGGTTTAGGTTTAGGGTTTAGGGTTTATGGGTTTAGAGTTTATGGTTTAGGGTTTTAGGTTTTAGGGTTTATGGTTTAGGGTTTACTATTTAGGGTTTAGGGTTTAGGGTTTAGGGTTTAGGGTTTATTATTTAGGGTTTAGGGCTTATGGTTTATGGTTATGGTTTATGGTTTAGGATTTTAGGGTTTAGGGTTTACTATTTAGGGTTTAGGGTGTAGGGTTTAGGGTTTAGGGTTTAGGCTCTAGGGTTTATTGTTTAGGGTTTAGGGCTTATGGTTTAGGGTTTAGGGTGTAGGGTTTATGGTTTAGAGTTTAGGTTTAGGGTTTTAGGGTTTAGGGTTTAGTATTTAAGGTTTAGGGTTTAGTATTTAGGGTTTAGGGTTTAGGGTCTAGGGTTTATTTATTATGATTTAGGGTTTAGTGTTTAGGGTTTATGGTTTAGGGCTTATTGTTTAGGGTTTAGGGTGTAGGGTATATGGTTTATGGTTTAGTGTTTAGGGTTTAGGATTTAGGGTTTAGGGTTTAGGGTTTATAGATTATGGATTAGGGTTTAGGGTTTACAGTTTAGGGTTTATGGTTTATGGTTTATGGATTAGGGTTTAGTGTTTAGGTTTTATGGTTTATGGTTTAGGGTTTAGTGTTTAGTGTTTAGGGTTTAGGGTTTTAGGGTTTAGGGTTTTAGGGTTTAGGGTTTAGGTTTTTAGGGCTTAGGATTTAGGGTTTATGCTTTAGGGTTTAGGGTTTAGGGTTTAGGGTTTAGGGTTTAGGGTTTAGAGTTTAGGGTTTAGGGTTTCAGTTTAGGGTTTAGGGTTTATGGGTTTATGGTTTTGGGTTTATTGTTTAGGGTTTAGGGTTTAGGGTTTAGGTTTTACGGTTTAGGGTTTAGGGTTTAGGGTTTAGGGTTTACAGTTTATGGTTTACAGTTTATGGTTTACGGTTTAGGGTTTAGAGTTTATGGTTTATGGTTTATGGTTTATGGTTTATGGTTTAGGGTTTAGGGTTTAGCGTTTATGGTTTATGGTATAGGGTTTAGGGTTTAAGGTATAGGGTTTAGGCTTTAGGGTTTTAGGGTTTAGGATTTAGGGTTTAGGGTTTATGCTTTAATCTTTATGTTTTAGGGCTTATGGTTTATGGTTTTGGGTTTTGGGTTTAGGTTTTTAGGTTTAGGGTTTTGGGTGTAGGGTATATGGTTTATGGTTTATGGTTTAGGGTCTATGGGTTTAGACTTTAGGTTTAAGGTTTTAGGTTTTAGGGTTTAGGGTTTAGTGTTTATTATTTAGGGTTTAGGGTTTAGGGTTTAGGGTGTAAGGTTTATTTCTTTAGGGTTTAGGGTTAATGGTTTACAATTTATGGTTTAGAGTTTATGGTTTATGGTTTATGGTTTAGGGTTTAGGGTTTATGGTATATTGTTTATGATTTAGGGTTTATCATTTAGGGTTTAGGGTTTAAGGTTTAGGGTTTAGGGACTAGGGTTTATTTCTTTAGGGTTTATGGTTAATGGTTTACGGTTTATTTTTTATGGTTTATTGTTTATGGTTTATGGTTTATTGTTTATGGTTTAGGTTTTACGGTTTAGGGTTTATGGTTTAGGGTTTTATGGTTTAGGGTTTAGGATTTAGGGTTTAGGGTTTATGCTTTAGGGTTTATGGTTTAGGGCTTATGGTTTAGGGTTTAGGGTTTAGGGTTTATGGTTTTGGGTTTTGGGTTTATGGTTTATGGTTTGTGATTTATTGTTGATGGTTTATGGTTTATGGTTTAGGGTTTAGTGTTTAGGGTTTAGGTTTTAGGGTTTATGGATTTAGAGTTTAGGTTTACGGCTTTAGGGTTTAGGGTTTACTGTTTAGGGTTTATGGTTTATGGTTTAGGGTTTCAATTTTAGGGTTTAGGATTTAGGGTTTAGGGTTTAGAGTTTAGGGTTTAGGGTTTATGGTTTACTGTTTAGGGTTTAGGGTTTAGGGTTTTAGGGTTTAGGGTTTATGCTTTAGGGTTTAGGGTTTAGGGTTTGTGGTATATTGTTTATGAATTATGGTTTAGGGTTTAGGGTTTATAGTTTAGGGTTTAGGTTTTATGGTTTATGGTTTATGGTTTAGGGTTTATGGTTTAGGGCTTATGGTTTGTTAGTAATAATTTATGTTTGGGGTGGCATGCAGGCACCTTCCCAAAGAATCCAAAAGAAGTTCTAAGTCCTTGGGTCTCCTCAACATTTTTCAACTGCAGCATCATATTTTCTTTGGAGGAGGTTGTCATCGTCATCATGTTTCCAGTCATCACCCTTTTATTTCTCACGGGGGTCATCATCATATTTTCTGCCGACATGATCTTTCACCGGAGTGATATTTTAACATCGGGTGACCTTAGTTAAGATCATCCTGATGATGTTGCTGCAATGTCCTAAGTATGACCCGATCTTCATCGGGGTCATCATATTTGAACATCGGGTGATCTTAGTTAAGATCATCCTGATGTTGTTTTATCACTTCATGTTTGTTGCTTTATCGCCCTGATGATGCTGACATCATTCTTATGTCAGGGTGATATCTGCTTTTCTACCTGTCTACATCATGATATTTCTGAAGGAGGGGGTGATATTTTCATATCCGAATATCACCCGGATGTATGTTTGTTCCAGCATCATGATGATGCTGATGTCAGGGAAATGTCCGCCTGTCGGCTTCATGCATTGTCTAGTGGGGGTGATCATTTCAAATATCAGTCATATTCAAACATCACCCTGATCTTACAGTGAAGCTACAGTGCAGCATGATATTTGTGCATCAGGATGATATTTCCAAATATCTGGTTATCTTCTGAATATCATCCTGATGCTGACATGATGGTGACATCATCAAGGTCTGGGGGGTCATATTTTAACATCAGTCATTTTATGGAGATCCCCTGATGTTGCGAATATGACGATGACGTCATCCAGATATGAGGAATTACACGGTATGCAGACGGGTGATGCTGACATCATCAGGATATGATGATGACGTCATCAGGATTTTTGTAGACATGGGGGAACTTCATCGGCCAGACATTTGGAATTGACTAAGCAGGAAGATTTTCCTCCGATGCATCAGGTTGTGTCAATGAAGGAGATTATCATGCAGGTGATATTTCACATGAAGGCGGGGTTGGTCATCATAGCTGATATTTTCTGCAGGGTGATGATGCTGACGTCAAAGTGATTTTTTGAGCAACAGGATATCATGCTGCTGGATGATGATGATGAGGCTTATACTAGTGTTGTCGGGAGCAAAAGCACCGACATCATATATGCTCATGACCTAGTAAATAAAGTGTTGAAAGGGTTTCCGTGGGGTGCATGTGGGATATTTCGATCCTGCATACTTTCAAATATCATGAGGAGGTATTTTGGCGGGAAAGGTTAGCGATGCACTGTTTGATGTTTTTCCCGATGGCCGCAAGGTAGATGGACATTAATGGTGGTTGTTGCAGAGGTATGGGCGATGGCGTTGACGGATCTAGTACCCGACTGAAGTTGTACATCCACAGGTGGCGGCGCAGGGCTCGAAATCTCTTCCTGTCTCCTCTTCTACCTGCTGCATTGAATGTTTGAGCGCCAATTTCTCATGACGCATTGTATCTGGCAGGTATTTTGAAGCGCCATTATACTGAATGCTGGGTACACCTTCCTGCTATATAATGCAGACTGTGCTGCTCAATCAAGTTTGTTGAAGGCCTGAGGCATTTTTGTGTAAATAACGAAAGACAGGGCATGACCTTGGTTGTTCTATCCCATTTTGGAGTTTATGAGTTGCAACATGAATGTATTTTGCACATATGTTTAGTTTCATGTTGATTTTATATGAGAAATGCTTCATTGCATGTGTTTATCTGCTTGTCTCCATTTGCTGCATGTTATTCTCCTACTTCTGAATCTGGTTGCTAAGGGTTTCTCAGGTTCTAGGGTATGGTTTTCTGTATCACATGTTTGATCTCTAACTTCCATTCAAGGAGTGGATTAAATTGTTTTAGGTTGAGCATGGGGAAGGTTGCATGTCAGCAAGGATATCTGTAAGTAGAGGCAGTTAGATACCCATTCTTGGGTGATGTTTGTAAGGCAAGCATCAAGTCCAACCCCCTAAAACTTGAGTGAAAGTTGCAAACCATCTGTTGTATATGTCTAGTTGACTCCTTGCCCAATGGATAGGCATCAGTCTGCTCCTGGGTCAGTAGTTATGAGCCAAAACCCCTTGTCTTGCATCTAGGACATTATGTCCACCCATTTCATCACTTCCACCTGTTAGTTGTAGGAGTAGGATTAGGAACCCCCTGCATGCTCTCATACCCACCAAACAAATATGTCCAAGAATGTTGCCAACCTTGTGATCTACCATGCAGATCTGGTCCAGACATGAGAGTATTCTGCCTGTTGTTGTCAAGTTAGATCTTTCTATTATTTGAGCTAGTCAAGGTTACATCTTGAGTTATAGGGATACCCCCCTTGGTGCGGCAGAACTAGAAGTGAAGGGGAGGCAGCTCACGCAACCTCCTGTATTAGTTGGCTGAATCTGCCTGTGCATTAGAACTGGCAAACCCTAATGCAGATTCAGAAGAAAAACCAACATGGTTTATGGTTTATGGTTTAGGGTTTTGGATTTAAGGTTTATGGCTTATGATTTAGGGTTTACGGTTTAGGTTTAGGGTTTAGGGTTAATGAGTTTAGAGTTTAGGGTTTAGGGTTTAGGGTGTAGGGTTTTATGGTTTATGGTTTAGGGTTTATGGGTTATGGTTTAGGGTGTAGGGTTTATTGTTTAGAGTTTAGGGTTAATGGTATACTGTTGATGATTTAGGGTTTAGGGTTTAGGGTTTTAGGGTTTAGGGTTTAGGGTTTATGGTTTAGGTTTTAGGGTTTAGGGTGTTTACGGTTTAGGGTTTAGGGTATACGGTTTTGTGTTTAGGGTTTATGGTTTATGGTTTATGGTTTATGGTTTAGGGTTAATGGTTTAGGGTTTATGGTTTAGAGTTTAGGTTTAGGGTTTAGGGTTTAGGGTTTACTATTTAGGGTTTAGGGTTTAGGTTTTAGGGTTTAGGGTTTAGGGTCTAGGGTTTATTGTTCAAGGATTAGGGTTTAGGGTTTAGGATTTAGGGTTAATGGTTTACGGTTTATGGTTTATGGTTTAGGGTTTAGGGTTTATTGTTTATGGTTTGTGGTTTAGGGTTTATAGATTAGGGATTAGAGTTTAGGGTTTAGGGTTTAGGGTTTATAGACTAGGGATTAGGGTTTAGGGTTTAGGGTTTACAGTTTAGGGTTTAGGGTTTAGCTTTAGGGTTTAGGGTTTATGGGTTTATGGTTTTGGGTTTATGGTTTAGGATTTAGGATTTAGGGTTTATGGTTTAGTGTTTAAGTGTTTAGGGTTTAGGGTTTTGGGTTTAGGGTTTAGCGTTTATGGTTTATGGTTTAGTGTTTAATGTATAGGGTATAGGGTTTAGGGTTTAAGGGTTTAGGGTTTGGGGTTTAGGGTGTAGGGTTTTAGGTTTTAGGGTTTAGGGTTTAAGGTTTTATGGTTTAGATTTTAGGGTTTAGGGTTTTAAGGTTTAGGGTTTAGGGTTTATGGTTTAGTGTTTACAGTTTATGGTTTAGGGTTTAGGTTTAGGGTTTATGGTTTAGGTTTTATGGTTTATGGTATAGTGTTTATGGTTTATGGTTTAGGGTTTAGGGTTTAGTAGTTAGGGTTTAGGGTTTAGGATTTAGGGTTTGTGGTTTAGAGTTTATGGTATAGGGTTTATGGTTTATGATTTAGGTTTTAGAGTTTAGGGTTTATGGTTGAGTGTTTAGGGTTTAGGGTTTAGGGTTTATTGTTTATTATTTAAGGTTTACGGTTTAAGGGTTTACAGATTAGTGTTTAAGGGTTTAGGGTTTAGGGTTTATGGTCTATTATTTAGGGTTTACGATTTAGGGTTTAAGGTTCAAGGGTTTAGGGTTTAGGGTTTAGGGTTTAGGGTTTTAGGGTTTAGGGCTCAGGGTTTAGGGTTTTAGGGTTTAGGGTTTAAGGTTTATGGTTTAGAGTTTATGGTATAGGGTTTATTTTTTAGGGTTTAGGGTTTAGAGTTTAGGGTTTAGGGTTTAGGGTTTAGGGTTTAGAGTTTATGGTATAGGGTTTATGTTTTAGGGGGTTTAGGGTTTATTTTTTATGGTTTAGGTTTAAGGGTTTAGGGTTTATGATTTATGGTTAAGGGTTTAGGGTTTGGGGTTTAGGGTTTATGGTTTATAGGTTATGGTTTAGGGTTTAGGGTTTAGTAGTTAGGGTTTAGGGTTTAGGATTTAGGGTTTGTGGTTTAGAGTTTATTGTATAGGGTTTATGGTTTATGGTTTATGTTTTAGAGTTTAGGGTTTATGGTTGAGTGTTTAGGGTTTAGGGTTTATTGTTTATTATTTAAGGTTTACAGTTTATGGGTTTACAGATTAGTGTTTAAGGGTTTAGGGTTTAGGGTTTACGGTCTATTATTTAGGGTTTACGATTTAGGGTTTAAGGTTTAAGGGTTTAGGGTTTAGGGTTTAGGTTTTAGGGCTCAGGGTTTAGGGTTTTAGGGTTTATGGTTTAGGGTTTATGGTTTAGAGTTTATGGTATAGGGTTTATTTTTTAGGGTTTAGGGTTAGAGTTTAGGGTTTAGGGCTTAGGGTTTAGGGTTTAGAGTTTATGGTATGGTGTTTATTTTTTAGGGGGTTTAGGGTTTATTTTTTATAGTTTAGGTTTAAGGGTTAAGGGTTTAGGGTTTAGGGTTTAGGGTTTGGGGTTTAGGGTTTGGGGTTTAGGGTTTATGGTTTATGGGTTTACTATTTAGGGTTTAGGGTTTATGGTTTTAGGATTTAAGGTTTATGCTTTAGGGTTTATGGTTTATGGTTTAGGGTTTAGGGTTTATGGTATATTGTTTATTAATTATGGTTTAGGGTTTAGGGTTTATAGTTTAGGGTTTATGGTTTAGGGTTTAGGGCTTATGGTTTATGGCTTATGGTTTATGGTTTATGGTTTAGGGTTTTGGATTTAAGGTTTATGGCTTATGCTTTAGGGTTTAGGGTTTACGGTTTAGGTTTAGGGTTTAGGGTTAATGGGTTTAGAGTTTAGGGTTTAGGGTTTAGGGTGTAAGGTTTATGGTTTATGGTTTAGGGTTTATGGGTTATGGTTTAGGGTGTAGGGTTTATTGTTTAGAGTTTAGGGTTAATGGTATACTGTTGATGATTTAGGGTTTAGGGTTTAGGGTTTAGGGTTTTAGGGTTTAGGGTTTAGGGTTTAGGGTTTTAGGGTTTAGGGTTTAGTGTTTACGGTTTAGGGTTTAGGGTATACAGTTTTGTGTTTATGGTTTATGGTTTATGGTTTATGGTTTAGGGTTAATGGTTTAGGGTTTATGGTTTAGAGTTTAGGTTTAGGGTTTAGGGTTTAGGGTTTACTATTTAAGGTTTAGGGTTTAGAGTTTAGGGTCTAGGGTTTATTGTTTAGGGATTAGGGTTTAGGGTTTAGGATTTAGGGTTAATGGTTTAGGGTTTAGGGTTTAGGGTTTGGGGTTTAGGGTTTATTGTTTATGGTTTGTGGTTTAGGTTTTATACATTAGGGACTAGAGTTTAGGGTTTAGGGTTTATAGACTAGGGATTAGGGTTTAGGGTTTAGGGTTGACAGTTTAGGGTTTGGGGTTTAGAGTTTAGGTTTTAGGGTTTGGCTTTAGGGTTTAGGGTTTATGGGTTTATAGTTTAGGATTTAGGGTTTAGGGTTTAAGGGTTTATGGTTTATGGTTTAGGGTTTAGGGTTTAGGGTTTAGCGTTTATGGTTTATGGTTTAGGGTTTAGGGTTTAATGTATAGGGTATAGGGTTTAGGGTTTTAGGGTTTAGTGTTTAGGGTTTGGGGTTTAGGGTGTAGGGTTTTAGGTTTTTAGGGTTTAGGGTTTAGGGTTTAAGGTTTTATGGTTTAGGTTTTAGGGTTTAGGGTTTATGCTTTAGGGCTTATGGTTTATGGTTTAGGGTTTAGAGTTTATGGTTTATGGTTTAGGTTTATGGTTTAGGGTTTAAAGGTTTACGATTTAGGTTTATGGTTTATGGTATAGTGTTTATGGTTTAGGGTTTATGGTTTAGGGTTTAGTAGTTAGGGTTTAGGGTTTAGGATTTAGGGTTTGTGGTTTAGAGTTTATGGTATAGGGTTTATGGTTTATGGTTTAGGTTTTAGAGTTTAGGGTTTATGGTTGAGTGTTTAGGGTTTAGGGTTTAGGGTTTATTATTTATTATTTAAGGTTTGCGGTTTAAGGGTTTGCAGATTAGTGTTTAAGGGTTTAGGGTTTAGGGTTTACGGTCTATTATTTAGGGTTTACGATTTAGGGTTTAAGGTTTAAGGGTTTATGGTTTATGGTTTATGGTTTAGGGTTTAGGGTTTAGGGTTTTAGGGTTTAGGGCTCAGGGTTTAGGGTTTTAGGGTTTAGGGTTTAGGGTTTATGGTTTAGAGTTTATGGTATAGGGTTTATTTTTTAGCGTTTAGGGTTTAGAGTTTAGGGTTTAGGGTTTAAGGTTTAGGGTTTATGGTTTATAGTTTATGGTATAGGGTTTATTTTCTAGGGGGTTTAGGGTTTATTTTTTATGGTTTAGGTTTAAGGGTTTAGGGTTTAGGGTTTATGGTTTATAGTTGAGGGTTTAGGGTTTAGGGTTTGGGGTTTAGGGTTTATGGTTTATGGGTTATGGTTTAGGGTTTAGGGTTTAGGTTTTAGGGTTTACGGTTTAGGGTTTAGGGTTTGGGTTTATGGTTTAGGGTTTAGTGTTTAGGGTTTAAGGTTTATGGTTTCGACTTTAGGGTTTAGGGTTTAGGGTTTATGGTTTAGGGTCTAGGGTTTAGGGTTTAGGGTCTTGGGTTTATTTTTTATTGTTTACGGTTTAGGGTTTAGTGTTTAGGGTTTATGGATTAGGGTTTAGTATTTAGGGTTTAGTGTTTAGGGTTTAGGGTTTAGGGTTTAGGGTTTAGGGAGTTTAGGGTTTAGGGTTTAGGGATTATGGTTTATGGTTTATGGTTTATGGTTTAGGATTTAGGGGTTTATTGTTTAGGGTTTAGGGTTTAGGCTTTATGGTTTATGGTTTAGGGTTTAAGGTTTAGGGTTTAGGATTTAATGTTTACGGTTTACGGTTTATGGTATAGGGTTTATGGTTTTGAGTTTAGGGTTTAGGGTTTAGGTTTTAGGTTTTAGGGTTTAGGGTTTAGGGTTTAGGGTTTAGGGTCCAGGGATTATTGTTTAGGGTTTAGGGTTTAGGGTTCAGGGTTCAGGGTTAATGGTTGATGGTTTATGGTTTATGGTTTAGGGTTTAGAGTTTAGGTTTAGGGTTTAGGGTTTATGGGTTTAGAGTTTAGGTTTAGGGTTTTAGGGTTTAGGGTTAAGGGTTTAGTGTTTAGGATTTAAGTTTAGCTTTTTAGGGTTTAGGTTTAGTATTTAGGGTTTAGGGTTTAGGGTTTAGAGTTTAGGGTTTAGGGTTTAGGGTTTAGGGTCTATGGTTTATTGTTTAGAGAGTAGGGTTTAGGGTTTTGGTTTAGGGTTTAAGGTTTAGGGTTTAGGGTTTGGGGTTTATCATTTAGGGTTTGGGGTTTAGGGTTTAGGGCTAAGGGTTTAGGGTTTATGGTTTATACCTTAGGGTTTAGGATCTATGGTTTATAGTTTATTGTTTATGGTTTATTGTTTAGGATTTAGGGTTTAGGGTTTATGTTTTAGGGTTTAGGGTTTAAGGTTTAGGGTTTAGGGTTTAGGATTTATGGTTTAGGGCTTATGGTTTGGGGTTTAGGGTGGAAGGTTTATGGTTTAGGGTTTAGGATTTAGGATTTAGGGTTTAGCATTTAGGGTTGAGGGTTTAGGGTTTAAGGTTTAGGGTTTATGGTTTAGGGTTTAAGGTTTACGATTTAGGGTTTTAGGGTTTAGGGTTTAGGGTTTAGGGTTTACAGTTTAGGGTTTATGGTATATGGTTTATGATTTAGGGTTTAGAGTTTATAGTTTAGGGTTTATGGTTTATTGTTTATGGTTTATGGTTTATGGTTTATGGTTTAGGGTTTAGGGTTTATCCTTTATGGTTTATGGTTTATGGTTTATGGTTTATGGTTTATGGTTTAGGGTTTAGTTTTAGGGTTTAGGGTTTATGGGTTTAGAGTTTAGGGTTTAGGGTGTAGGGTTTATGGTTTATAGTTTATGGTTTAGGGTTTATGGTTTATGGTTTATGGTTTATGGTTTAGGGTTTAGGGCTCAGGGTTTAGGGTTTTAGGGTTTAGGGCTTAGGGTTTAGGGTTTAGGTTTAGGGTTTAGGGGCTATGGATTTAGACTTTAGGTTTAAGGTTTTAGGGTTTAGGGTTTAGGGTTTATTTTTTATGGTTTAGGTTTAAGGTTTATTTTTTATGATTTATAGTTTAGGGTTTGTTTTTTATGGTTTAGGTTTTAGGGTCTATGGTTTATGGTTTATAGTTTAGGGTTTAGGGTTTATGGTTTATGGTATATTATTTATGATTTAGAATTTACGTTTTAGGGTTTAAGTTTATGGATTAGGGTTTAGGGTTTATGATTTATGGTTTATGGTTTATGGATTAGGTTTAGGGTTTGGGGTTTAGGGTTTAGGTTTTATGGTTTAAGGTTTATAGTTTAGGGCTTATGGTTTAGGGTTTAGGGTTTAGGGTTTTGGATTTAGGGTTTATTTCGTTAGGGTTTATGGTTTATGGTTTATGGTTTAGGGTTTAGGGTTTACGGTTTACAGTTTAGGGTTTATGGTTTAGGGTTTAGGGTTTAGGGTTTAGGGTTTTAGGGTTTAGGGTTTAGGGTTTAGGGTTTATGGTATATTATTTATGATTTAGGGTTTACGGTTTAGGGTTTATAGTTTATGGTTTAGGGTTTATAGTTTATGGTTTAGGTTTATGGTTTAGGGTTTAGGTTTTATGGTTTAAGGTTTATGGTTTAGGGCATATGGTTTATGGTTTAGGGTTTAGGGTTTTGGATTTAGAGTTTATGGTTTAGGGTTTAGGGATTAGGGTTTACAGTTTAGGGTTCAGGGTTTATGGTTTATGGTTTATGTTTTAGGGTTTAGGGTTTAGGGTTTACGATTTATTTTTTAGGTTTTATGGTTTTGGGTTTGTGGTTTAGGGCTTATGGTTTGGGGCCTAGGTTTTAGGATTAGGGTTTAGGGTTTACTGTTCAGGGTTTAGGGTTTAGGGATTATGGTTTATTGTTTAGGGTTTAGGGTTTAGGGTTTAGGATTTAGGGGTTTATGGTTTATAGTTTAGGGTTTAGACTTTATGGTTTAAGGTTTAGGGTTTAGGGTTTAGGGTTTAGGATTTAGAGTTGACGGTTTACGATTTATTGTTTAGGGTTTATGGTTTCAAGTTTAGGGTTTAGGGTTTAGGGTTTAGGTTATAGGGCTTAGGGTTTATAGTTTTTGGTTTATGGTTTAGGGTTTAGGGTTTAGGGTGTACAGTTTAGGGTTCAGGGTTTATGGTGTAAGGTTTAGGGTTTAGGGTTTAGGGTTTAAGGTTTAGGGTTTAGGGTTTAGTGTTTAGGGTTTATGGTTTAGGGTTTAGAGTTTACGGTTTAGGGTTAATGGTTTAGGGTTTTGGTTTAGGGTGGGTTTAGGGTTTGGGGTTTATTGTTTATGGTTTATGTAGACACCCTAAAATGACCATGTTGTCGAATCACTTGCATTTTCATAATTTGTCGAATCACCTGCATTTCACACATTAATTAAATAATATAATTATTTAATTAAAATCATCAAATTCTTCTAAATCACAAAATTGTGACATTAATTAAATAATCTAATTATTTAATTAATTTCATCAAATTCTTCTAAATCACAAAATTGTGACATTAATTAAATAATTTCTCTTTATTTAATTAATTTAAATTAAATTCCTCTATTATTCTTCCATAATTAAATAATTCCTAAATTATTTAATTAAATCATTTTCCTCTTTCCAAAAATCAAATCTACATTAATTAAATAAATCCCATTATTTAATTAATTCATCAACAAATTCCCTCTTATCTATAATTAAATAATCCTTAAATTATTTAATTAAATCAAAATTGTTCTTCCAAAACCTACACAACAATTAAATAAATTTATTTGTTTAATTTGCTTTCAAATCTTCTAAATTAAATAATTCTAATTATTTAATTATTTCTTCCAAAATATCTTCTCTAAATTTAAATAAATCAATTATTTATTTAAATTGCTTTTTCTTCTAATTTGAGTTATCTCTAAAATAACTCAAACTTTCTATGTTTAATAAAGCAAAATATCTTCTTTTCTCATGCAAATCTCTTCTTCTTTTTTTAAATCACTTAACTGACTATTACATTCTGTTAATTGCTTTAACTCATTCTTCTATTCTTGATAACTCCTCTCATGCAAAAGAAAGCAAGACACTTGTCTTCTTCTCATTCGTTGCACGTTCCTCAATTTATCTCCTCCGTTGATTCTACTAAATTATCTGGACCGTTGATCGATCTCTGTTGAAATCTATATAAACCCCCCCATCTCCTTCATTAAGCCTCTCTCTTCGATCATATTCTCAGGCATACTTAACAACGCTTTGAGCATACAAAACGTGTCGATTGAGCACTCTTACAATCTTTTGACATTGATCTCTTGAGCACACTACTTGCTTGTTGCAGCTATGGTTTCACAACTTCATTGAGCAATCCACACATTCAATCCAAAGGAAACAATACAGATTTTGGTAAAAGTCTTTATTTCATTGATTATTTGTCATGGCTTTTATTTAAATTCATTTTCTTTATGTTATTGGATTCTTTGATTTATTTGGTTTAATTTAAATCAATTTTTCCTCATACACATTCTGGCACACCTGGTGGGACAAATCCACCCTTCCTCCTCAAATGGCCACAAGTTTATCATTACTGCCATTGAGTATTTTACGAAGTGGGTGGAAGCCATTCCTATGACCTATATCACCGGTAAGCAAATAGCCAAGTTTATCCTAAACTACCTCATATGCCGGTATGGTATTCCCCAAGCGATTGGCATTGATAATGGGAGACCATTCAAGAACCAAGATGTCTGTGCCTTGTGCACACAATACAATATCCAACATCACTTTTCCACTCCCTACTATCCGCAGAGTAACGGCCAAGCTAAGGCTTCCAATAAAACCATTCTCAAAATACTCAAGAAAACAGTCAATGAAGCTGGTCGTGATTGGCACTTGCAACTCAATCCCGCCCTATGGGCCTACCGCACTAGTATCAGAACACCAACTGGTGCCACACCTTATGCCTTGGTCTTTGGCTCTGAAGCCATCCTACCTATAGAGGACAAGATCCCATCCCTCAGAGTATCCATGCAGGACCTGATCGGTGGAGACGAGTATCGCACTTCCAGATTAGCTGAGCTTGAACTACTAGATGAGAGGCGCCTTGCCGCACTTAATCATCTCCATGTCTATCAAAATCGCCTCCAGCGTAATTACAACAAAAAGATCAAAGAAAGACTGTTTCAAGTCGGTGATCTTGTACTTAAGGAGAATCAGAGAAATCAAGCAGATCGAGAAAAGAAGGGCAAGTTTGAGCCTGATTGGTTAGGCCCCTTCATTGTGACAGCAGCATATGGATCAGGAGCTTACACTTTAGCTACACCTGACGGTATTCCTCTGGATGAGCCACTTAACAGTGTCCATCTCAAGAAGTTCTATGCCTGATCCTCAGAGTATTCCAAAAAAAAAAAATCCAAAAAAAATCCATCCTCTGGCGAAAACCTGGCAAACAAGTGCCTTGGATACGTACCATAGTGAAAACCTGGCAAACAGGCGCTATGTGTAGAGTCAGCATCCATCGTCTATCGAGTCCTGTCCTCTACTTGTCCAGTTCGTAGCGCACTTTCCATTCATCCATAATAAAACCATTGACTTTGTTTGCATTTCCATCTCCCTATCTAGTATAGCTTGGAAATTTGTCAATGTCCATCGTCGTCTCCCCATGTCTTGGTCTCGGTCTATAGTTAACACTGCCTTGTCCTAGGTCCAGTCTTTTTGTGTCTTCTTCAGCAGTCACCCCTCTAGTTTCCTCTACCAAAATGGGGGCAACTCTTTCCTTAACTTCGGTCTAGGATTGGTTCCTTGTTCGTGGTTCGCAACGCATACTTCAATCTTTTCTCATTTCCACAGGTAACACCCTTTAACGGACACATCGCTCCTACGATAAGGATGTTATCTTCTCAACTCTTTTCCCACATCATCACACCAACCAGAACTACATATTATCTCTTTTCAATCTTAAGGTACCTTGATCCCATGGATATGGGTATGTAGGCAGTCTGGAATACAAAGGAAGTTTCCAGTACTCAGGTACATAAGATCCCCTCCTCTTCATCTTGATCCATTTCATCACTCTATCCAGAACTACATCTTTATCACTTTCATCTTTCATCGTCGTGTGCCTTGATCCCGTGGATACAGGGTATGTAGGCAGTCTGGAATACGAAGGATGTATCCAGTACTCAGGCACACACGATCCATCATTCTCCGCCCATCTCAATCCATTAGCACTATCACCTTTCTAGTCTTCCGTTTATCAAAATCCATTCACCTCAAATTGACTAACTCAAGCAGCAAGCTAGCGCATCCTTTCAAAGCAAAAGTCCTTAACAAACTTGAAGTAAAGCAGCTTCCTTCTAGAGTCTTCTACTGTCATGCATACCAATTGCCAGCATCAGCTAAGTCCCGCTTATACAAAGCCCTAGATCAACAAGCTTGTCTTCTGCGAAGTGTTCCATTGTCGAGACCAACACACGCGTCTCCTGCGACATGTGGCATTTCTTGCAGCAAGACATTATCTTTTTAGGTAGATAGCCCCCTTTAACGGACACAGAGTGCCTACGATAAGGCTGTTATCTTTCCTATCCAATCTATCCTGAGCAACCTCTTTGGCAAGAGAATATGTTGGCTGTATGTTTACTTTGTAAGTCAGTCAATTTGTGTTATGGTTTATCTTTTGTTCCTTTATCTATTACCTACTCAAGACTACCTTGATTTATCTATAATCTTGGTATGTTGCGATGCAGTACAGATTGGGGGCATAGTCATTGCTTTCTGTGTGCTGTGTTTGAGGAATGATCTTTAGTATCTTTCTTAGCATTCTATTTATCTTGTGTGTGTTACAACCTAGCATCTTACATATTAATAATTCTTCTTGCATTTACATGTACTAAAGTTTATTTTATGTTCAAGACTATGGCTTATTCACATGTTCCAACAAGGTTATATTCTGTCTAAAAGGATCTAAGTTCAAACTGCTTGCTTGCAGAGTCAACGTCCACGCACTTGGATATTACTGCATCTTGGTCTTTTATACCTTGGTGGCGAACTATCCACGTGCTATATCAAAAATAAGGATTGCTCTTTATATACAAATGCGAAACCATTGCAACAAGCTCTTTCATCCATTCCCACAACCTTTATATTGTTTTCATTGCAGTAATCGATCAACAGTCTCTATCTCCATCTCCTCCTGTTCTCCTCTCTGGTGTATATCTGCAAAACCCACATGTCAGGTATCACTAGTCGTCACATCTATATCATCATATATCTCTATCATCATACATCTATAAGCATCATATAAGCAACATATGTCATCACATGAGTCCATAATCATACATACATATCATCACATCCATGACATCAAGGAATGCATACACAAAAGCATGAACAACAAGTGAGCCGAATAGATCATCATATCTATATCATGTAATGGTCATCATCATACAATATCTCGGTGTCTACATCAATAATAAAAAATGTGTATACATCCAAATATACACTAGTATAATACATCAAGGTTATCAAGAGCCCGCAAAATATATATCAGAATGCACGCAGGCATCTGTCCAAAATGATACATATGATACAATATACAAAATGTATGCGCCCTAGTGGGTGGAGCTGCCCTCCTGCTGTGGCCCCTGTCCTCCCCCTGTGCTCGGTGGAGGTCCCCCTGATGGTCCTCCTCCTCCCCCTGGTGGTAAAAGTGGTCCCCTAACTGAGGACACTGACTGCCCTGTCCTCCGGGATCCGGATGCCCCAGATCTGCTCCTGTCTCTGTAGCTCGGTGCCTGCTGAGCTGCTGGCATTGCACCCACATACAGACCCCTGTAGTACTCTACCTCCCTGCCAGCTGATACTAGCTCGCCCTGCACTCGGACGAGCTCGCTGTATAAAGTCCTCTGGTCTGCACCCAGTGCACGGCGTGCCTCCTCTCTCTCCCGCCTACTCTAAAGAGTGTGGCCTCTACTGTCAACCGCAGCTGTACCTCTACATCTCTCTCTCTCCTGGCTTGTGCTAGCTCCTCGACGTCTGCTGCTAGTGCGACTGAGGAGGGATAGGGATGCAGTGCGGGTGGATGCAAGGCAGGCAAAGGCCACTGCCCAGCCACAGACACAGGCAACCTCAGCAGCACAAACAGCCCTGGCACAGGTACAGGCATAGCTACAGGCTCAGGTTCAGGCATACAGACAGTTACAGGCCCAGGTACAGGCACAGGCACAGGTACAGGTCTTCTGGCACGCCATTTATCCACAGGTCATCTGTGCAGAAGACCTCCACCATGACGGCCTCGCCCCGTGCTGGGTCAAAGTCCACTATCTCTCCATCTATCTGAATCCTCAGGATGTGGTATACATCCTCCAGTGTCACTGTAGCCTCCCCTGTCAAAAAGTGGAATGACGCGGTCTCACTGTGATACCTCTCTACCACTGCTGTCACTGGGGCGAGATTCACCCTAATGTGTGTTAGGTGGGCCACATGCCATAGTCCCACATGCTCCAAGAATGCATCCTCCTCCCAAGTCAGCTGTACAACCTCGTGTGCGATCGCGTGATGTCGCTCTCGCGACATCAATGGTGGCAGAATCCTCTGCATCCATAACAACACATTGTCAGTTTTTCTTTCCTCAATCCCTCAAAATCCTATCTATCCCTGGGCTATGCTATGCAACCCCCAATCATCCCTTTCCCCTCTTGTCAGCTAGAATAGGCATCCCTATTCTAAGCTCCCCATTCTACTTAAACCCTAACTTTTCTGCTTCTTCGCCAGAAGCGCTTTGTTTTATACAACAGCACTGTCCTTCCCTACCAAACGCGCTATACTGTCTACCCAACTGCACTATGTTTTCTCTCCCAACTGCACCTTGTTTTTCAAGCGCGCCTCACCCACTTGCCAAACGCGCCGCTTTGTCCCACCGGAGGCGCTTCATTTTTTTCTCTCCTTGACCAATAGCGCTAACCTACTCCACCAAATGCGCTTTACCCCTATACCAAACGTGCTGCGGGATTTTGCCAAATGCGCTGCGGTGCTAACAAATTAACCAAAGGCGATGTGATTTTACTAACCGCGCTGCAGGTGACTACCAAGCACGCTGCGGCGCGCCAAAAGTGCCTAAACTGACTACCAGCCGCGCCGTACAACCCTAAAGCACTTTTGGCTGACTTCAAAACCCTGCCTAAACCTAGCCCTACTCTACCCTTAAAGGACAAATGCAAAGGGGTTTTTCGACCACTTACCGCTGTCGGAGCTCCTGCTGGCCTCCTGTAGGTCCGCACCAACTCCGCCCGATGGCTGTGCACTGGAATCGGCATCTCTCCCCGCTGTCTACTCAACTCTCTCTCAACTAGGGTTGGAAGCTCTCCTCTCTAAATTTAGAATCTCAAAGGGTGCAAATGAGGATTGTGGTCCCCATGGGACCTATTTATAGTGTCCCCCCCTTAGTTTTTCTTTCCCACCCCTTTTCTACTTTTTCTCCTTCCTAGTCGCACACTCTTCTGGTCGAGCGTCAACACCCTTCTTCTCCCGCTTCCCCGTCTTCTCGCTCGAGGGGGCATATGCTGGGGCAACTACCTACATTGGGGCATCAATAAAAATTGTATTACCTCTTCAACAATTATTTTCTTTGACACAACGCTACAAACTGCATCGCATCAAAGAGGGGCAAAATGTAGACACCCTAAAATGACCGTGTCGTCGAATCACTTGCATTTTCATAATTTGTCGAATCACCTACATTTCACATATTAATTAAATAATCTAATTATTTAATTAAAATCATCAAATTCTTCTAAATCACAAAATTGTGACATTAATTAAATAATCTAATTATTTAATTAATTTCATCAAATTCTTCTAAATCACAAAATTGTGACATTAATTAAATAATTTCTCTTTATTTAATTAATTTAAATTAAATTCCTCTATTATTCTTCCATAATTAAATAATTCCTAAATTATTTAATTAAATCATTTTCCTCTTTCCAAAAATCAAATCTACATTAATTAAATAAATCCCATTATTTAATTAATTCATCAACAAATTCCCTCTTATCTACAATTAAATAATCCTTAAATTATTTAATTAAATCAAAATTGTTCTTCCAAAACCATGCACAACAATTAAATAAATTTATTTGTTAATTTGCTTTTAAATCTTCTAAATTAAATAATTCCATTTATTTAATTATTTCTTCCAAAATATCTTCTCTAAATTTAAATAAATCAATTATTTATTTAAATTGCTTTTTCTTCTAATTTGAGTTATCTCTAAAATAACTCAAGCTTTCTATGTTTAATAAAGCAAAATATCTTCTTTTCTCATGCAAATCTCTTCTTCTTGTTTTAAATCACTTAACTGACTATTACATTCTGTTAATTGCTTTAACTCATTCTTTTATTCTTGATAACTCCTCTCATGCAAAAGAAAACAAGACACTTGTCTTCTTCTCATTTGTTGCACGTTCCTCAATTTATCTCCTCTGTTGATTCTGCTAAATTATCTGGACTGTTGATCGATCTCTGTTGAAATCTATATAAACCCCCCTCATCTCCTTCATTAAGCCTCTCTCTTCGATCATATTCTCAGGCATACTTAACAGCGCTTTGAGCATACAAAACGCGTCGATTGAGCACTCTTACGATCTTTTGACATTGATCTCTTGAGCACACTACTTGCTTGTTGCAGCTATGGTTTCGCAACTTCATTGAGCAATCCACACATTCAATCCAAAGGAAACAATACAGATTTCGGTAAAAGTCTTTATTTCATTGATTATTTGTCATGGCTTTTATTTAAATTCGTTTTCTTTATGTTATTGAATTCTTTGATTTATTTGGTTTAATTTAAATCAATTTTTCCTCATACACAGTTTAGGGTTTGGGATTTAGGGTTTAGGGTTTAGGGTTTAGGGCTAAGGGTTTAGGGTTTAGGGCTTAGGGCTAGGGGTTTATGGTTTATGGTTAATGATTTAGGGTTTAGGGTTTAGGGCTTAGGCCTAGGGGTTTATGGTTTATGGTTTATGGTTTATGGTTTATGGTTTAGTATCTATGGTTTATGGTTTATTGTTTACGGTTTATGGTTTAGGATATAGGGTTTAGGGTTTAGGGTTTAGGGTTTATGGCTTATGGTTTAGGGTGTAGGGTTTATCATTTATGGTTTATGGTTTAGGTTTTAGGGTTAATTGTTTAGGGTTTAGGGTTAATGGTTTACATTTTATCGTTTAGGGTTTAGGGTATATGGTTTATGGTTTATGGTTTAAGGTTTAGGGTTTAGGGTTTAGTGTTCAGGGTTTATGGTTTATGACTTATGGTTTAGGGTTTATGGTGTAGGGTTTATGGTTTAGGGATTAGGGTTTAGCGTTTAGAGTTTAGGGTTTAGGGTTTAGGGTTTATGGTTTAAGGTTTAGGGTTTAGGGTTTAGGGTTTTAGGGTTTTAGGGTTTAGGGTCTAGAGGGTTTATTTCTTTAGGGTTTAGGGTTAATGGCTTATCGTTTAGGGTTTAGGGTTTAGCATTTACTGTTTAGGATTTATGGTTTAGGGTTTATGGTTTAGGGTTTAGGGTTTAGGGTCTAGGGTTTATTTCTTTAGGGTTTAGGGTTAATGGTTTACAGTCTATGGTTTAGAGTTTATGGTTTATGGTTTAGGGTTTAGGGTTTATGGTTTATTGTTTAAGGTTTAGGGTTTACGGTTTACGGTTTACGATTTAGGGTTTAGGGTTTAGGGTTTAGGGTTTAAGGTTTAGGGTTTAGGGTTTACTGTTTAGGGTTTATGGTTTAAGGCTTATGGTTTATGGTTTAGGGTGTAGGGTTTATGGTTTATGGTTTAGGGTTTAGGGTTTAGGATTTAGGGTTTACGGTTTAGGATTTAGGGTTTAGGGTTTATGGTTTACGGTTTAGGGTTTAGGGTTTACGGTTTAGGGTTTAGGGTTTAAGGTTTAGGGTTTAGGGTTTTAGGGTTAAGGGTTAAGGGTTTAGGGTTTAGGGTTTAGTGTTTAGGGTTTATGGTATATTGTTTATGATTTAGGGTTTAGGGTTTATTGTTTATTGTTTATGGTTTAAGGTTTAGGGTTTAGGGCTTAGGGCTTATGTTTTAGGGTTTAGGGTTTTGGATTTATGGTTTATGGTTTATGATTTAGAGTTTAGGGTTTAGGGTTTATGGGTTTAGAGTTTAGGGTTTAGGGTTTAGGGTGTAGGGTTTATGGTTTATGGTTTATTGTTTAGGGTTTATGGGTTATGGTTTAGGTTCTAGGGTTTATTGTTTAGAGTTTAGGGTTAATGGTTTACGGTTTAGGGTTTAGGGTTTAGGGTTCAGGGTTTAGGGTTTAGGGTTTAGGGTTCAGGATTTAGGGTTTAGGGTTTATAGTTTAGGGTTTAGGGTTTAAGGTTTAGGGTTTAGGGTTTATGGTTTACGGTTTAGTGGTTAGGGTTTAGGGTTTATGGTTTATTGTTTATGGTTTAGGGTTTATAGTTTAGGGTTTAAAGTTTATGGTTTAGGGTTTAGGGTTTAGGGTTTAGGGTATATGGTATAGGGTGTAGGGTTTAAAGGTTTAAGTTTAGGGTTTTAGGGTTTAGGGTTTAGGGTTTAGGATTTCGGGTTTACGGTTTTAGGGTTTAGGGTTTATGCTTTAGGGTTTATGGTTTACGGCTTATGGTTTATGGTTTTGGATTTTGGGTTTAGGGTTTAGGGTTTAGGGTTTATTGTTTATTGTTTAGGGTTTAGGGTTTATGGGTTCAGAGTTTAGGTTTAGGGTTTAGGGTTTAGGGTTTAGGGTTTACTACTTAGGGTTTATGGTTTATGATTTAGGGTTTAGGGTTTAGGTTTAGGACCTTTAGGATTTATGGTTTAGGGTTTAGGGTCTAGGGTTTATTGTTTAGGGTTCAGGGTTTAGGGTTAATGGTTTACGGTTTATGTTTTAGAGTTGATGGTTTATGGTTTATGGTTTATGGTTTATGGTTTATGGTTTATGGTTTATGGTTTAGGGTTTAGGGTTTAGGGTGTAGGATTTAGGGTTTATGGTTTAGGGTTTAGCATGTAGGGTTTATGGTTTATGGTTTATGGTTTAGGGTTATAGATTAGGAATTAGGATTTAGGGTTTAGGGTTAAGGGTTTATGGTTTATGGTTTATAGTTTATGGGTTATGGTTTATTGTTTATTGTTTATGTTTTAGGGTTTAGGGTTTAGGGTTTAGGGTTTAGGGCTTTTGGTTTAGGGTTTAGGGCTTATGGTTTATTGTTTATTGTTTATGTTTTAGGGTTTAGGGCCTATGGTTTAGGGTTTAGGGCTTATCGTTTAGTGTTTAGTGTGTAGGGTTTAGGGTTTAGGGTTTATAGATTAGGAATTAGTATTTAGGGTTTAGGGTTTTAGGGTTTAGGATTTATCCTTTATGGTTTATGGTTTATGATTTAGGGTTTAGGGTTTAGGGTTTAGTTTTAGGGTTTAGGGTTTATGAGTTTATGGTTTTTGGTTTATGGTATGGGGTTTATGTTGTAGGGTTTAGGGTTTATTGTTTAGGGTTTAGGGTTTAGGGTTTAGGGTTAATGGTTTATTGTTTAGGGTTTAGGGTTGAGGGTTTATGGTTTATGGTTTAATGTTTAGGGTTTAGTGTTTAGGGTTTTCAGTTTAGGGTTTAGTGTTTAGGGTCTAGGGTTTATTGTTTAGGGTTTATTGTTTAGGGTTAATGGTTTACTATTTTGTTTTAGGGTTTAGGGTTTATGGTTTAGGGTTTAGGGATTAGGGTTTAGGGCTAAGGGGTTTAGCGTTTAGGGTTTATGGTTTAGGTTTTAGGGTCTATGGTTTATGGTTTATAGTTTAGGGTTTAGGGTTTAGGGTTTATGGTATATTGTTTATGATTTAGGGTTTACGTTTTAGGCTTTATGTTTAGGGTTTATGATTTATCGTTTATAGTTTAGGGATTAGGTTTAGGGTTTAAGGTTTAGGTTTTATGGTTTAAGGTTTATGGTTTACGGCTTATGGTTTAGGGTTTAGGGTTTTAGGTTTTCGATTTAGGGTTTATTTCGTTAGGGTTTAGGGTTAATGGTTTACAGTTTATGGTTTAGAGTTTATGGTTTATGGTTTATGGTTTATGGTTTATGTTTAAAGGGTCTAGGGTTTATTGTTTAGGTTTTAGGGTTCAAGGTTAATGGTTTATGGTTTATGGTTTATGGTTTAGAGTTTAGGTTTAGGGTTTAGGGTTTATGGGTTTAGAGTTTAGGTTTAGGGTTTTAGGGTTTACAGTTAAGGGTTTAGTGTTTAGGATTGAAGTTTAGTTTTTAGGGTTTAGGGTTTAGTATTTAGGGTTTATGGTTTAGGGTTTAGAGTTTAGGGTTTAGGGTTTAGGGTTTAGGGTTTAGGGTTTAGGGTTTAGGGTTTATTGTTTAGAGTTTAGGGTTTAGGGTTTTGGTTTAGGGTTTAAGGTTTATGGTTTAGGGTTTGGGGTTTACGATTTAGGGTTTGGGGTTTATGGTTTAGGGCTAAGGGTTTAGGGTTTATGGTTTATACTTTATGGTTTATTGCTTATGGTTTAGGATTTAGGGTTTAGGGTTTATGTTTTAGGGTTTAGGGTTTAAGGTTTAGGGTTTAGGATTTATGGTTTAGGGCTTATGGTTTAGGGTTTAGGGTGTAAGGTTTATGGTTTAGGGTATAGGATTTAGGATTTAGGGTTTAGGGTTTAGGGTTTAAGGTTTATGGTTTATGGTTTAAGGTTTAAGGTTTAGGGTTTAGGGTTTTAGGGTTTTAGATTTTAGGGTTTTAGGGTTTATGGTTTAGGGTTTATAGTTTAGGGTTTATGGTATATGGTTTATGATATAGGGTTTAGGGTTTAGAGTTTATAGTTTAGGGTTTAGGGTTTATGGTTTAGGGTTTATGGTTTAGGGTTTATGGTTTATGGTTTAGGGATTTGGGTTTATGGTTTATGGTTAGGGGTTTATGGTTTAGGGCTTATGGTTTATGGTTTATGGTTTATGGTTTATGGTTTCTGATTTAGGGTTTATGGTTTATGGTTTAGGGTTTAGTTTTAGGGTTTAGGGTTTATGGGTTTAGAGTTTAGGGTTTAGGGTTTAGGGTGGAGGGTTTATGGTTTATGGTTTAGGGTTTAGGGTTTATGGGTTATGGTTTAGGGTGTAGGGTTTATTGTTTAGAGTTTAGGGTTTAGAGTTTAGGGTTTAGAGTTTAGTGTTAATGGTTTAGGGTTTAGGGTTTAGGGTTTAAGGTTTATGGTTTCGAGTTTAGAGTTTAGTGTTTAGGGTTTATGGTATATTGTTGATGATTTAGGGTTTAGGTTTTATGGTTTAGGGTTTAGGGTTTTAGGGTTTAGGGTTTAGGGTTTAGGGTTTTGTGTTTAGGGTTTATGGTTTATGGTTTATGGTTTAGGGTTTAGGGTTTAGGTTTAGCATTTATGGTTTATGGTTTAGAGTTTAGGTTTAGGGTTTTAGGGTTTACTATTTAGGGTTTAGGGTTTAGGGTTTAGGGTTTAGGGTTTATGGGTTATTTTTTAGGGTGTAGGGTTTATTGTTTAGAGCTTAGGGTTTAGAGTTTAGCGTTAATGGTTTAGGGTTTATGGTTTAGGTTTATAGATTAGGAATTAGGATTTAGGGTTTAGGGTTTAGGGTTTATCCTTTATGGTTTATGGTTTATGGTTTATGATTTAGGGTTTAGTTTTAGGGTTTAGGGTTTATGGGTTTAGGGTTTAGGGTTTATGATATGGGGTTTACGTTGTAGGGTTTAGGGTTTAGGGTTAAGGGTTTAGGGTTTAGGGTTTAAGGTTTAGTGTTTATGGTTTAGGGTTTAGGGTTTATGGTTTAGGGTCTAGGGTTTATTATTTTTGGTTTATTCTTTAGGGTTAATGGTTTACTGTTTTAGTTTAGGGTTTAGGGTTTATGGTTTAGTGTTTAGGGATTGGGGTTTATGGTTTAGTGTTTAGGGATTGGGATTTATGGTTTATGGTCTAGGGTTTAGGGTTTAGGGCTAAGGGTTTAGCGTTTAGGGTTTATGGTTTAGGTTTTAGGGTCTATGGTTTATGGTTTATAATTTAGGGTTTAGGGTTTATGGTATATTGTTTATGATTTAGGGTTTACGTTTTAGGGTTTAAGTTTAGGGTTTATAGTTTAGGATTTAGGGTTTAGGGTTTATGTTTTAGGGTTTAGGGTTTAAGGTTTAGGGTTTAGGGTTTAGGATTTATGGTTTAGGGTTTAGGGTGTAAGGTTCATGGTTTATGGTTTAGGATTTAGGATTTAGGGTTTAGCGTTTAGGGTTTAGGGTTTAAGGTTTAGGGTTTAGGGTTTAGGGATTAAGGTTTATGGTTTATGGTTTATGGTTTAGGGTTTAGGGTTTACAATTTAGGGTTTATGGTATATGGTTTACGATTTAGGGTTTATGGTTTAGAGTTTATAGTTTAGGGTTTAGGGTTTAGGGTTTATGGTTTATGGTTTAGGGTTTATGGTTTATGGTTTAGGGATTTGGGTTTATGGTTTATGGTTAAGGGTTTATGGTTTAGGGCTTATGGTTTAGGGTTTAGGGTTTAGGGTTTATGGTTTATGGTTTAGGGTTTAGTTTTAGGGTTTAGGGTTTATGGGTTTAAAGTTTAGGGTTTAGGGTTTAGGGTGTAGGGTTTATGGTTTATGGTTTAGGGTTTATGGGTTATGGTTTAGGGTGTAGGGTTTATTGTTTAGAGTTTAGGGTTTAGAGTTTAGCGTTAATGGTTTAGGGTTTAGGGTTTAGGGTTTAGGGTTTATGGTTTAGGGTTTATAGATTAGGAATTAGGATTTAGGGTTTAGGGTTTAGGGTTTATCCTTTATTGTTTATGGTTTATGGTTTATGGTTTATGATTTAGGGTTTAGTTTTAGGGTTTAGGGTTTATGGGTTTAGGGTTTAGGGTTTAGGGTTTATGATATGGGGTTTACGTTGTAGGGTTTAGGGTTTAGGGTTAAGGGTTTATGGTTTATGGTTTAAGGTTTAGTGTTTAGGGTTTACAGTTTAGGGTTTAGGGTTTAGGGTTTAGGGTTTAGGGTTTAGGGTTTATGGTTTAGTGTTTAGGGATTGGGGCTTATGGTTTAGTGTTTAGGGATTGGGGTTTATGGTTTATGGTCTAGGGTTTAGGGTTTAGGGCTAAGGGTTTAGCGTTTAGGGTTTATGGTTTAGGTTTTAGGGTCTATGGTTTATGGTTTATAGTTTAGGGTTTAGGGTTTAGGGTTTATGGTATATTGTTTATGATTTAGGGTTTACGTTTTAGAGTTTAAGTTTAGGGTTTATGGTTTAGGATTTAGGGTTTAGGGTTTAGGGTTTAGAGTTTAGGGTTTAAGGTTTACAGTTTAGGGTTTAGGATTTATGGTTTAGGGCTTATGGTTTAGGGTTTAGGGTGTAAGGTTCATGGTTTATGGTTTAGGATTTAGGATTTAGGGTTTAGGGTTTAGGGTTTAGGGTTTAGGGTTTAGGGTTTAAGGTTTAGGGTTTATGGTTTATGGTTTAGGGTTTACAATTTAGGGTTTATGGTATATGGTTTACGATTTAGGGTTTATGGTTTAGAGTTTAGAGTTTACGGTTTAGGATTTAGGGTTTATGGTTTATGGTTTAGGGTTTAGGGTTTATGGTTTATGGTTTAGGGATTTGGGTTTATGGTTTATGGTTAAGGGTTTATGGTTTAGGGCTTATGGTTTAGGGTTTATGGTTTAGGATTTCGGATTTAGGGTTTATGGTTTATGGTTTATGGTTTAGTTTTAGGGTTTAGGGTTTATGGGTTTAAAGTTTAGGGTTTAGGGTTTAGGGTGTAGGGTTTATGGTTTATGGTTTAGGGTTTATGGGTTATGGTTTAGGGTGTAGGGTTTATTGTTTAGAGTTTAGGGTTTAGAGTTTAGCGTTAATGGTTTAGGGTTTAGGGTTTATGGTTTAGGGTTTATAGATTAGGAATTAGGATTTAGGGTTTAGGGTTTAGGGTTATCCTTTATGGTTTATGGTTTATGGTTTATGATTATGGGTTTAGGGTTTAGGGTTTAGGGTTTATGGGTTTAGGGTTTAGGGTTTAGGGTTTATGATATGGGGTTTACGTTGTAGGTTTTAGGGTTAAGGGTTTAGGGTTTAAGGTTTAGTGTTTAGGGTTTACAGTTTAGGGTTTAGGGTTTAGGGTTTATGGTTTAGGGTCTAGGGTTTATTATTTTTGGTTTATTCTTTAGGGTTAATGGTTTACTGTTTTAGTTTAGGGTTTAGGGTTTATGGTTTAGTGTTTAGGGATTGGGGTTTATGGTTTAGTGTTTAGGGATTGGAGTTTATGGTTTATGGTCTAGGGTTTAGGGTTTATGGCTAAGGGTTTAGCGTTTAGGGTTTATGGTTTAGGTTTTAGGGTCTATGGTTTATGGTTTATAGTTTAGGGTTTAGGGTTTAGGGTTTATGGTATATTGTTTATGATTTAGGGTTTACATTTTAGGGTTTAAGTTTAGGGTTTATGGTTTAGGATTTAGGGTTTAGGGTTTATGTTTTAGGGTTTAGGGTTTAAGGTTTAGGGTTTAGGGTTTAGGATTTATGGTTTAGGGCTTATGGTTTAGGGTTTAGGGTGTAAGGTTCATGGTTTATGGTTTAGGATTTAGGATTTAGGGTTTAGCGTTTAGGGTTTAGGGTTTAAGGTTTAGGGTTTATGGTTTAGGGTTTAAGGTTTAGGGTTTATGGTTTATGGTTTATGATTTAGGGTTTACAATTTAGGGTTTATGGTATATGGTTTACGATTTAGGGTTTATGGTTTAGAGTTTATAGTTTAGGGTTTAGGGTTTAGGGTTTAGGGTTTAGGGTTTAGGGTTTAGGGTTTAGGGTTTATGGTTTATGGTTTAGGGATTTGGGTTTATGGTTTATGGTTAAGGGTTTATGATTTAGGGCTTATGGTTTAGGGTTTAGTGTTTAGGGTTTCAGATTTAGGGTTTATGGTTTATGGTTTAGGGTTTAGTTTTAGGGTTTAGGGTTTATGGGTTTAAAGTTTAGGGTTTAGGGTTTAGGGTGTAGGGTTTAGGGTTTAGGGTTTATTGGTTATGGTTTAGGGTGTAGGGTTTATTGTTTAGAGTTTAGGGTTTATAGTTTAGGGTTAATGGTTTAGGGTTTTTTGTTTATGGTTTATGGTTTTGAGTTTAGGGTTTAGGGTTTAGGGTTTAGTGTTTAGGGTTTATGGTATATTGTTGATGATTTAGGGTTCAGGATTTATGGTTTAGGGTTTAGGGTTTTAGGGTTTAGGGTTTAGGGTTTTGTGTTTAGGGTTTATGGTTTATGGTTTAGGGTTTAGGGTTTAGGGTTTATGGTTAATGGTTTAGGGTTTAGGTTTAGCGTTTATGGTTTATGGTTTAGAGTTTAGGTTTAGGGTTTTAGGGTTTAGGGTTTAGGGTTTATGGTTTATGGGTTATGGTTTAGGGTGTAGGGTTTATTGTTTAGAGTTTAGGGTTTAGAGTTTAGGGTTAATGGTTCAGGGTTTAGGGTTTAGGGTTTATAGATTAGGAATTAGGATTTAGGGTTTAGGGTTTTAGGGTTTTAGGGTTTATGGTTTATGGTTTAGGGTTAAGGGTTTATGGTTTATGGTTTATGGGTTATGGTTTATTGTTTATTGTTTATGTTTTATGGTTTAGGGTTTAGGGTTTAGGGCTTATGGTTTAGGGTTTAGCGTGTAGGGTTTAGGGTTTAGGGTTTAGGGTTTATAGATTAGGAATTAGGATTTAGGGTTTAGGGTTTTAGGGTTTGAGGTTTTAGGGTTTAGGGTTTATCCTTTATGGTTTATGGTTTATGGTTTATGATTTAGGGTTTAGGGTTTAGTTTTAGGGTTTATGGTTTATGGGTTTAGGGTTTATGGTTTATGGTATGGGGTTTATGGTGTAGGGTTTAGGGTTTAGGGTTTATTGTTTAGGGTTTAGGGTTTAGGGTTAATGGTTTATTGTTTAGGGTTTAGGGTTTAGGGTTAAGGGTTTAGGGTTTATGGTTTAAGGTTTAGGGTTTACAGTTTAGGGTTTAGTGTTTAGGGTTTATGGTTTAGGGTCTAGGGTTTATTGTTTAGGGTTAATGGTTTACTGTTTTGGTTTAGAGTTTAGGGTTTAGGGTTTAGGGTTTAGGGATTGGGGTTTATGGTTTATGGTTTAGGATTTAGGGTTTACGGCTAAGGGTTTAGCGTTTAGGGCTTATGGTTTAGGTTTTAGGGTCTAGGTTTATGGTTTATAGTTTAGGGTTTAGGGTTTAGGGATTGTTTATGATTTAGGGTTTACGTTTTATGGTTTATTTTTAGGGTTTAGGGTTTAGGGTTTATGATTTATGATTTATGGTTTAGGGATTAGGTTTAGGGAGGTTTTATGGTTTAAGGTTTATGGTTTAGGGATTATGGTTTAGGGTTTAGGGTTTAGGGTTTAGATTGTAGGGTTTAGGGTTTAGGGTTTATGTCTTAGGGTTTAGGGTTTAGGGTTTAGGGTTTAGGGTTTATGGTTTATGGTTTACAGTTTACATTTTAGGATTAAGGGTTTAGGGCTTAGGATTTAGGGTTTTAGGGTTTAGGGTTTTAGGGTCTAAGGTTGAGGGTTTAGGGTTTATGGTTTTAGGGTTTAGGGTTTAGGGTTTATGGTTCAGGGTTTATGATTTAGAGTTAAGGGTTTAGGGTTTTGGTTTATTGTTTATGATTTAGGGTTTACGGTTTAGGGTTTATAGTTTATGGTTTATGGTTTAGGGTTTATGATTTATGGTTTATGGTTTAGGGATTAGGTTTAGGGTTTAGGGTTTAGGTTTTATGGTTTAAGGTTTATGGTTTATGGCTTATGGTTTATGGTTTTGGGTTTTGTATTTAGGGTTTTGGTTTAGGGTTTAGGGATTAGGGTTTACAATTTAGGGTTTAGGGTTTATGGTTTATGGTTATGTTCTAGGGTTTAGGGTTTAAGATTTACGGTTTATTTTTTAGGGTTTATGGTTTAGGGCTTATGGTTTGGGGCCTAGGGTTTAGGATTAGGGTCTAGGGTTTACTATTTAGGGTTTAGGGTTTAGGGATTATGGTTTATGGTTTATGGTTTAGGGTTTAGGATTTAGGGGTTTAGGGTTTAGGGTTTAGGCTTTATGGTTTAAGGTTCAGGGTTTAGGGTTTAGGGTTTAGTATTTAGGGTTGACGGTTTACGATTTATTGTTTAGGGTTTATGGTTTCAAGTTTATGGTTTAGGGTTTAGGGTCTACGATTTAGGGTTCAGGGTTTATGGTTTAGGGTTCAGGGTTTATGGTGTAAGGTTTATGGTTTATGGTTTAGGGTTTAGGGTTTATTGTTTAAGGTTTAGGGTTTAGGGTTTACGGTTTAGGGTTTAGGGTTTTGGTTTAGGGTTTGGGGTTATGGTTTAGGATTTAGGGTTTGGGATTTATGGTTTAGGGTTTAGGGTTTAGGGTTTAGGGCTAAGTGTTTAGGGTTTAGGGTTTAGGGTTTAGGGCTAGGGGTTTAGGGTTTAGGGTTAATGGTTTAGGGTTTAGCATCTATGGTTTATGGTTTATTGTTTATGGTTTATGGTTTAGGATTTAGGGTTTAGGGTTTAGGGTTTAGGGTTTATGGTTTAAGGTTTAGGGATTAGGGTTTAGGGTGTATGGTTTAGGGTTTAGGGTTTAGGGTTTAGTGTTTAGGGTTTAGGGTTTAGGGTTTATGGTTTAGGGCTAATGGTTTAGGGTTTAGGGTGTAGCGTTTATGGTTTAGGATTTAGGGTTTAGGGTTTAGCATTTAGAGTTTAGGGTTTAGGGTTTATGGTTTATGGTTTATGGTTTAGGGTTTATTGTTTATGGTTTAGGGTTTATGGTTTATGGTTTAGGGTTTAGGGTTTAAGGTTTATGGTTTATGGTTTAGGGTTTTAGGGTTTAGGGTTTAGGGTTTAGGGTCTATGGTTTACTTCTTTAGGGTTTAGGGTTAATGGTTTACAGTTTAGGGTTTAGGGTTTAGGGTTTATTGTTTAGGGTTTAGGGTTTAGTGTTTACTGTTTAGGGTTTATGGTTTATGGTTTATGGTTTAGGGTTTAGGGTTTATTTCTTTAGGGTTTAGGGTTATGGTTTACAGTTTATGGTTTACAGTTTATGGTTTATGGTTTATGGTTTAAGGGTCCAGGGTTTATTGTTTAGGGTTTAGGGTTTAGGGTTCAGGGTTAATGGTTTATGGTCTATGGTTTAGGGATTATGGTTTAGAGTTTAGGTTTAGGGTTTAGGGTTGATGGGTTTAGAGTTTAGGTTTAGGGTTTTAGGGTTTAGGTTTAAGGGTTTAGTGTTTAGGATTTAAGTTTAGTTTTTAGGGTTTAGAGTTTAGTATTTAGGGTTTATGGTTTAGGGTTTAGAGTTTAGGGTTTAGGGTCTAGGGTTTATTGTTTAGAGTTTAGGGTTTTGTTTTAGGGTTTAAGGTTTATGGTTTAGGGTTTGGGGTTTATGGTTTAGGGCTAAGGGTTTAGGGTTTATGGTTTATACTTTATGGTTTAGGATCTATGGTTTATGGTTTATTGTTTATGGTTTATGGTTTAGGATTTAGGGTTTAGGGTTTATGTTTTAGGGTTTAGGGTTTAAGGTTTAGGGTTTAAGGTTTAGGATTTATGGTTTAGGGCTTATGGTTTAGGGTTTAGGGTGTAAGGTTTATGGTTTAGGGTTTAGGATTTAGGATTTAGGGTTTAGCGTTTAGGGTTTAGGGTTTAGGGTTTAAGGTTTAGGGTTTAGGGTTTAGGGTTTAAGGTTTAGGGTTTAGGGTTTTAGGGTTTTAGGTTTTAGGGTTTAGGGTTTAGGGTTTACAGTTTAGGGTTTATGGTATATGGTTTATGATTTAGGGTTTAGGGTTTAGAGTTTATAGTTTAGGGTTTAGGGTTTAGGGTTTAGGGTTTATGGTTTATGGTTTAGGGATTTGGGTTTATGGTTTATGGTTAAGGGTTTATGGTTTAGGGCTTATGGTTTATTTTTTAGGGTTTATGGTTTTGGATTTATGGTTTATGGTTTAGGGTTTAGGGTTTAGTTTTAGGATTTAGGGTTTATGGGTTTAGAGTTTAGGGTTTAGGGTTTATGGTTTATGGTTTATGGGTTATGGTTTAGGGTGCAGGGTTTATTGTTTAGAGTTTCGGGTTTAGAGTTTAGGGTTAATGGTTTAGGGTTTAGGGTTTAAGGTTTATGGTTTCAAGTTTATGGTTTAGGGTTTAGGGTTTAGTGTTTAGGGTTTATGGTATATTGTTGATGATTTAGGGTTTAGGGTTTAACGTTTAGGGTTTTAGGGTTTAGGGTTTAGGGTTTTGTGTTTAGGGTTTATGGTTTAGGGTTTAGGGTTTAGGGTTAATGTTTTAGGGTTTAGGTTTAGCGTTTATGGTTTATGGTTTAGAGTTTAGGTTTAGGGTTTTAGGGTTTAGGCTTTACTATTTAGGGTTTAGGGTTTATTGTTTATGGTTTAGGGTTTAGGGTTTATGGGTTATGGTTTAGGGTGTAGGGTTTATTGTTTAGAGTTTAGGGTTTAAAGTTTAGGGTTAATGGTTTAGGGTTTAGGGTTTAGGGTTTATAGATTAGGAATTAGGATTTAGGGTTTAGGGTTTTAGGTTTTAGGGTTTAGGGTTTATCCTTTATGGTTTATGGTTTATGATTTAGGGTTTAGGG
This sequence comes from Cunninghamia lanceolata, assembly GCA_027924645.1. Taxonomy (NCBI): domain Eukaryota; kingdom Viridiplantae; phylum Streptophyta; class Pinopsida; order Cupressales; family Cupressaceae; genus Cunninghamia; species Cunninghamia lanceolata. The sequence continues at coordinate 459,358 of BSBN01001257.1, read as the reverse complement.
TTTAGTTTTAGGGTTTAGGGTTTATGGGTTTAGGGTTTATGGTTTATGATATGGGGTTTATGGTGTAGGGTTTAGGTTTTATTGTTTAGGGTTTAGGGTTTAGGGTTAATGGTTTATTGTTTAGGGTTTAGGGTTAACGGTTTAGGGTTTATGGTTTAAGGTTTAGGGTTTAGTGTTTAGGGTTTACAGTTTAGGGTTTAGGGTTTATGGTTAAGGGTTTATGGTTTAGGACTTATGGTTTAGTGTTTAGGGTTTAGGGTTTCGGATTTAGGGTTTATGGTTTATGGTTTAGGATTTAGTTTTAGGGTTTAGGGTTTATGGGTTTAAAGTTTAGGGTTTAGGGTTTAGGGTGTAGGGTTTATGTTTTATGGTTTAGGGTTTATGGGTTATGGTTTAGGGTGTAGGGTTTATTGTTTAGAGTTTAGGGTTCAGAGTTTAGGGTTTAGGGTTTAGGGTTTATGGTTTATGGTTTATGGTTTAAGTTTTATGGTTTCAAGTTTAGGGTTTATGGTTTAGGGTTTATGGTATATTGTTGATGATTTAGGGTTTATGGTTTATGGTTTAGGGTTTTAGGGTTTAGGGTTTTGTGTTTGGGGTTTACGGTTTAGGGTTTAGGGTTAATGGTTTAGGGTTTAGGTTTAGCATTTATGGTTTATGGTTTAGAGTTTAGGTTTAGGGTTTTAGGGTTTACGGTTTATGGTTTATGGTTTAGGGTTTATGGGTTATGGTTTAGGGTGTATGGTTTATTGTTTAGAGTTTAGTGTTTAGAGTTTAGGGTTAATGGTTTAGGGTTTAGGGTTTAGGGTTTATAGATTATTAATTATGATTTAGGGTTTAGGGTTTTAGGGTTTTAGGTTTATGATTTAGGGTTTAGGGTTTATGGGTTTAGGGTTTAGGGTTTATGTATCAGGTTTATGGTGTAGGGTTTAGGGTTTAGGGTTTAGGGTTAATGGTTTATTGTTTAAGGTTTAGTGTTTAGGGTTAAGGGTTTAGGGTTTATGGTATTAGTGTTTAGGGTTTACAGTTTAGTGTTTAGGGTTTAGGGTTTATGGGTTAGGGTCTAGGGTTTATTGTTTAGGGTTTATTGTTTAGGGTTAATGGTTTACTATTTTTGTTAAGGGTTTAGGATTTATGGTTTACGGTTTAGGGTTTAGCGTTTAGGGTTTATGGTTTAGGTTTTAGGGTCTATGGTTTATGGTTTATAGTTTAGGGTTTAGGGTTTAGGGTTTATTGTTTATGATTTAGGGTTTACGTTTTAGGGTTTAAGTTTAGGGTTTAGGGTTTATGATTTATGGTTTATGGTTTAGGGATTAGGTTTAGGGTTTAGGGTTTAGGGTTTATGGTTTAAGGTTTATGGTTTAGGGCTTATGGTTTTGGGTTTTGGGTTTTGGATTTAGGGTTTATTTCGTTAGGGTTTAGGGTTAATGGTTTACAGTTTATGGTTTAGAGTTTATTGTTTATGGTTTATGGTTTAGGGTTTGGGGTTTAGGGTTTAGGGTTTAGGGTTTAGGGTTTAGGGTTTAGGGTTTATAATTTAGGGTTTATGGCTTAGGGTTTAGAGTGGTTTAGGGTTTAGGGTTTATGGTTTACGGTTTACAGTTTAGGGTTAAGGGTTTAGGTTTTATGGTTTATGGTTTAGGGTTTAGGGTTTTAGGGTTTAGGGTTTTAGGGTTTAAGGTTTAGGGTTTAGGGTTTAGGGTTTTAGGGTTTATGGTTTTAGGGTTTAGGGTTTAGGGTTCAGGGTTTAGGGTTCAGGGTTTAGGGTTCAGGGTTTATGATTTAGGGTTTACGGTTTAGGGTTTATAGTTTATGGTTTAGGGTTTAGGGTTTAGGGTTTATGATTTATGGTTTATGGTTTAGGGATTAGATTTAGGGTTTAGGGTTTAGGTTTTATGGTTTAAGGTTTATGGTTTATGGCTTATGGTTTAGGGTTTTGGGTTTTGGATTTAGGGTTTATAGTTTAGGGTTTAGGGATTAGGGTTTACAGTTTAGGGTTTATGGTTTATGGTTTATGTTTTAGGGTTTAGGGTTTTGGGTTTAAGGTTTACGGTTTATTTTTTAGGGTTTATGGTTTTGGGTTTATGGTTTAGGGCTTATGGTTTGGGGCCTAGGGTTTAGGATTAGGGTTTAGGGTTTACTATTCAGGGTTTAGGGTTTAGGGATTATGGTTTATGGTTTATGTTTTATGGTTTAGGATTTAGGGGTTTATGGTTTAGGGTTTAGGCTTTATGGTTTAAGGTTTAGGGTTTAGGGTTTAGTATTTAGGGTTGAAGGTTTACGGTTTATTGTTTAGGGTTTATGGTTTCAAGTTTAGGGTTTACAATTTATGGTTTAGGGTTTAGGGTTTAGAGTTTAGGTTTTAGGGCTTAGGGTTTATAGTTTTTGGTTTAGGGTTTAGGGTTTACGATTAGGGTTTAGGGTTCAGGGTTTAGGGCTTACTGTTTAGGGTTTAGGGTTTAGGGTTTAGATTTTAGGGTTTAGGGTTTTGGTTTAGGGTGGGTTTAGGGTTTGGGGTTATGGTTTAGGGTTTAGGGTTTGGGATTTATGGTTTATGGTTTATGGTTTATGGTTTAGGGCTAAGTGTTTAGGGTTTAGGGTTTAGGGTTTAGGGCTAGGGGTTTAGGGTTTATGGTTAATGGTTTAGGGTTTAGCATCTATGGTGTATGGTTTATTGTTTATGGTTTATGGTTTAGGATTTAGGGTTTAGGGTTTAGGGTTTATGGTTTATGGTTTACGGTTTACAGTTTAGGGTTAAGGGTTTAGGTTTTATGGTTTACGGTTTAGGGTTTAGGGTTTTAGGGTTTAGGGTTTTAGGGTTTAAGGTTTAGGGTTTAGGGTTTAGGGTTTTAGGGTTTATGGTTTTAGGGTTTAGGGTTTAGGGTTCAGGGTTTATGGTTTATTGTTTATGATTTAGGGTTTACGGTTTAGGGTTTATAGTTTATGGTTTAGGGTTTAGGGTTTAGGGTTTATGATTTATGGTTTATGGTTTAGGGATTAGGTTTTGGGTTTAGGGTTTAGGTTTTATGGTTTAAGGTTTATGGTTTATGGCTTATGGTTTAGGGTTTTGGGTTTTGGATTTAGGGTTTATAGTTTAGGGTTTAGGGATTAGGGTTTACAGTTTAGGGTTTATTTTTTATGGTTTATGTTTTAGGGTTTAGGGTTTAGGGTTTAAGGTTTACGATTTATTTTTTAGGGTTTATGGTTTTGGGTTTATGGTTTAGGGCTTATGGTTTGGGGCCTAGGGTTTAGGATTAGGGTTTAGGGTTTACTATTCAGGGTTTAGGGTTTAGGGATTATGGTTTATGGTTTATGTTTTATGGTTTAGGATTTAGGGGTTTATGGTTTAGGGTTTAGGCTTTATGGTTTAAGGTTTGGGGTTTAGGGTTTAGTATTTAGGGTTGACGGTTTACGGTTTATTGTTTAGGGTTTATGGTTTCAAGTTTAGGGTTTACAATTTATGGTTTAGGGTTTAGGGTTTAGGTTTTAGGACTTAGGGTTTATAGTTTTTGGTTTATGGTTTAGGGTTTACGATTAGGGTTTAGGGTTCAGGGTTTAGGGCTTACTGTTTAGGGTTTAGGGTTTAGGGTTTAGGGTTTAGAGTTTAGGGTTTAGGGTTAATGGTTTAGGGTTTTGGTTTAGGGTGGGTTTAGGGTTTGGGGTTATGGTTTAGGGTTTAGGGTTTGGGATTTATGGTTTATGGTTTATGGTTTAGGGTTTAGGGCTAAGGGTTTAGGGTTTAGGGTTTATGTTTTAGGGCTAGGGGTTTAGGGTTTATGGTTAATGGTTTAGGGTTTAGCATCTATGGTGTATGGTTTATTGTTTATGGTTTATGGTTTAGGATTTAGGGTTTAGGGTTTACGGTTTATGGTTTAGGGCTTATTGTTTAGGGTGTAGGGTTTATGGTTTATGGTTTATGGTTTATGGTTTAGGTTCTAGGGTTAATTGTTTGGGGTTTAGGGTTTACGGTTTATTTTTTAGGGTTTATGGTTTTGGGTTTATGGTTTAGGGCTTATGGTTTGGGGCCTAGGGTTTAGGATTAGGGTTTAGGGTTTACTATTCAGGGTTTAGGGTTTAGGGATTATGGTTTATGGTTTATGGTTTAGGATTTAGGGGTTTATGGTTTAGGGTTTAGGGTTTAGGCTTTATGGTTTAAGGTTCAGGGTTTAGGGTTTAGTATTTAGGGTTGACGGTTTACGGTTTATTGTTTAGGGTTTATGGTTTCACGTTTAGGGTTTACAATTTATGGTTTATGGTTTAGGGTTTAGGTTTTAGGGCTTAGGGTTTATAGTTTTTGGTTTATGGTTTATGGTTTAGGGTTTAGGGTTTACGATTAGGGTTTAGGGTTCAGGGTTTAGGGCTTACTGTTTAAGGTTTAGGGTTTACGGTTTAGGGTTTAGGGTTTAGAGTTTAGGGTTTAGGGTTAATGGTTTAGGGTTTTGGTTTAGGGTGGGTTTAGGTTTTGGGGTTATGGTTTAGGGTTTAGGGTTTGGGATTTATGGTTTATGGTTTATGGTTTAGGGTTTAGGGCTAAAGCTTTAGGGTTTAGGGTTTAGGGCTAGTGGTTTAGGGTTTATGGCTAATGGTTTAGGGTTTAGCATCTATGGTTTAGGTTTATTGTTTATGGTTTATGGTTTAGGATTTAGGGTTTAGGGTTTAGGGTTTAGGGTTTAGGGTTTAGGGCTTATTGTTTAGGGTGTAGGGTTTATGGTTTATGGTTTAGGTTGTAGGGTTTATTGTTTGGGGTTTAGGGTTTAGGGTTAATGGTTTTTGTTTTATCGTTTATGGTTTATGGTTTATGGTTTATGGTTTATGGTTTAGGGTTTAGTGTTTAGGGTTTAGTTTTTAGGGCTTATGGTTTAGGGTTTAGGGTGTAGGGTTTATGGTTTAGGGTTTAGGGTTTAGGATTTAGGGTTTAGGGTTTAGCGTTTAGAGTTTAGGGTTTAGGGTTTAGGGTTTAGGGTTTAGGGTTTAGGGTTTATGGTTTATGGTTTATGGTTTATGTTTTAAGGTTTAAGGTTTAGGGTTTAGGGTTTAGGGTTTAGGGTTTAGGGTTTAGGGTCTAGGGTCTAGGGTTTACTTCTTTAGGATTTAGGGTTAATGGTTTATAGTTTATGGTTTAGAGTTTAGGGTTTAGGGTTTAGGGTTTATTGTTTAGAGTTTAGGGTTTAGCGTTTACTGTTTAGGGTTTATGGTTTAGGGTTTAGGGTCTAGGGTTTATTTCTTTAGGGTTTAGGGTTAATGGATTACAGTTTATGGTTTACAGTTTATGGTTTATGGTTTACGGTTTAGGCTTGATGGTTTATGGTTTAAGGGTCCAGGGTTTATTGTTTAGGGTTTAGGGTTTAGGGTTCAGGGTTAATGGTTTATGGTTTATGGTTTAGGGTTTATGGTTTAGAGTTTAGGTTTAGGGTTTAGGGTTTAGGGGTTTACAATTTAGGTTTAGGGTTTTATGGTTTAGGGTTAAGGGTTTAGTGTTTAGGATTTAAGTTTAGTTTTTAGGGTTTAGGGTTGAGTATTTAGGGTTTATGGTTTACGGTTTAGAGTTTAGGGTTTAGGGTTTAGGGTTTAGTGTTTAGGGTCTAGGGTTTATTTTTTAGAGTTTAGGGTTTAGGGTTTTGGTTTAGGGTTTAAGGTTTATGGTTTATGGTTTGGGGTTTATGGTTTAGGGTTTGGTGTTTATGGTTTAGGGCTAAGGGTTTAGGGTTTATGGTTTATACTTTATGGTTTAGGATCAATGGTTTATGGTTTATTGTTTATGGTTTAGGATTTAGGGTTTATGGTTTATGTTATAGGGTTTAGGGTTTAGGGTTTAGGATTTATGGTTTAGGGCTTATGGTTTAGGGTTTAGGGTGTAGGGTTTATGGTTTATGGTTTAGGATTTAGGATTTAGGGTTTAGCGTTTAGGGTTTAGGGTTTAAGGTTTAGGGTTTAGGGTTTAGGGTTTAAGGTTTAGGGTTTAGGGTTTATGGTTTATGGTTTAGGGTTTAGGGTTTACAGTTTAGGGTTTATGGTATATGGTTTATGATTTAGGGTTTAGGGTTTAGAGTTTAGAGTTTAGGGTTTAGGGTTTAGGGTTTAGGGATTTGGGTTTATGGTTAAGGGTTTATGGTTTAGGGCTTATGGTTTATGGTTTATGGTTTAGGGTTTTAGATTTAGGGTTTATGGTTTATGGTTTAGGATTTAGTTTTAGGGTTTAGGGTTTATGGGTTTAAAGTTTAGGGTTTAGGGTTTAGGGTGTAGGGTTTATGGTTTAGGGTTTAGGGTTTATGGGTTATGGTTTAGGGTGTAGGGTTTGTTGTTTAGAGTTTAGGGTTAATGGTTTAGGGTTTAGGGTTTAGGGTTTATGGTTTAAGGTTTATGGTTTCGAGTTTAGGGTTTAGGGTTTAGGGTTTAGTGTTTAGGGTTTATGGTATATTGTTGATGATTTAGGGTTAGGGTTTATTGTTTAGAGTTTAGAGTTTTAGGGTTTAGGGTTTAGGGTTTAGGGTGTTGTGTTTATGGTTTATGGTTTATGGTTTAGAGTTTAGGGTTTAGGGTTAATGGTTTAGGGTTTAGGTTTATCATTTATGGTTTATGGTTTAGAGTTTAGGTTTATCATTTTAGGGTTTAGGGTTTACTATTTAGGGTTTAGGGTTTAGGGTTTAGGGTTTATGGGTTATGGTTTAGGGTGTAGGGTTTATTGTTTAGAGTTTAGGGTTAATGGTTTAGGGTTTAGGGTTTAGGGTTTAGGGTTTATAGATTAGGAATTAGGATTTAGGGTTTAGGGTTTTAGGGTTTTAGGTTTTAGGGTTTAGGGTTTATCCTTTATGGTTTATGGTTTATGGTTTATGATTTAGGGTTTAGGGTTTATTTTTAGGGTTTAGGGTTTATGGGTTTGGGGTTTATGGTATGGGGTTTATGGTGTAGGGTTTAGGGTTTAGGGTTTATTGTTTAGGATTTAGGGTTTAGGGTTAATTGTTTATTGTTTAGGGTTTAGGGTTTAGGGTTTATGGTTGAAGGTTTAGGGTTTAGTGTTTAGGGTTTAGGGTTTAGTGTTTATGGTTTAGGGTCTAGGGTTTAGTGTTTAGGGTTAATGGTTTACTGTTTTGGTTTAGGGTTTAGAGTTTTGTTGATAACTGAGAGGGCGGGTGAATCAGTTATCCTAATTATTTCTTCTTTTGAACTTTCTTATTAATCAATGCAGCATTGAATCAAATAAACAAACATTACCATGAAATGAGAAACACATGACACAGTATTTGTGACGTGGAAACCCTGTTAAGGGAGAAAACCACAGGGTGATTAACCCAAAGATTATTCTCTGTTAGAAGAATAAGGAATTACAAAATGGCACTTGCCAATTAGGGCTCACTGCCCGAGCACACTGCTCACAAAGAGGCACACTGCCTACAAGGAGACACACTGTCTACAAAAGAATGATATACAATACTTGAACTGATTGGAAGCATCCACATATGCTGGAGTTCAGTTCCGGTTAGGCTCAGTACACTGATCTGTTGCACTTCATCTTTCCTCTTCTCTTTATTCAGCTTTCCTTTCACATACCAGATCTTTCCTACTATTTCTGCTCTGCTCTGCACTTATTCACATATATCATCATCGCTACAACAACTCTCACAACTAAATCCATCATGCATATATATCCGCACAAGTAATTTCATCACCTTTTTAGTCAGCATCCAAAACAGTCTATTTTCTCACAAACTATGTTCTGTCGGCTGAATCCTTGCTCATCAAGTAATGGGGATCAAGCATATACTTGTAGATATCATTAATCATGTCGGCCAAACATGATTCATGCCTTCACAACCTTTACCATCAACAGTAACACATCTGAAAAATAGTCTGATGTTCTATCAATCAATTCTTCCTCTGTTCTCACTGTCACTCAGGAATCTGGTACTCAACTATTCATATCTTTTTCCTTGTCCATCACCGGAGGCTAAATCCTTGGAATATACCACTCAAGGTAGTCCTCTTGACTTCCCCAAATCCACACTGCACCAAGATACTTCTTCTGAGAGATCCGGACCAGTCTGTCAGACCTTGCCACATGCTCTGTTCTTGTTCACTAGACCACAATAATCTTCATTCTGACTTCTGGTAGAGGCACACTATGACTTGCGGATATGTGGGATGACCTTTGTTGCCATCAATGACAACAACCATGAATCCATATAGTGTCTCTTGCCAACAATCTCCCCCTTTGGCATTGATGGCAACACTTAGTGAAAAATGACACTATCTTTACACTATGCTCCCCCTTGGCTGATGCTCTATCTTTATATACATTTTCCGGAGCTCCCCCTTAGTTGGATTCCTCATTTTTCACTACTCCTCATTCCCCCTTTGACATCAATGGCAAAGGGTAGGGTCCGCACACAAAAATTTTCAAAAATTTTACTATACTTGGCTGTATATTACATATTCACAAAAACTGAAGAATGTCTACAAAGGATGTCTTCAATTGGATGAGTTCTGTAGCCCAACTTTGCTTCATTCTATCCAAAATTGAAATGTGACCACTCAACAAAAATGCAAAAGCTTCTGCCCTCTTAAGATCTGTCGGATCATTGGTTTGGGCGGTAGTCTTGGCATCACTTATGGCCTCATGCATGGTCTCTAACTTATGGATAATAATCCTTCTAATTTCTCCCATCCGGTTAATTATATTCTTCCTTTCCTTTTCAAAGTTCTTTATTGCATTTTTGATTGCGATAGTTTGACATTCTTGATTTACTATGGAGGAAGAGAGAGGATCAAAACTTTAAGACAAACTTAGTAGTTTGTCCTGTTCCTCTTTTATTTTCTTCTCAATTTCTACTGTTGCTTTTGACCAGGAGATACAAAATTTGTAAATGTCACCGCCATCCTTAAGAGCATTTTCTAAGCTCTTTATTCCAATACTCATATTTCTCCTATCATTAGAGATTAATCCTAGTACCTCTGAGAATCTCTTATCCAAAAACTCCTTCCGGACCTTTTCTTCAGCTGATTTTTCTAGAGATTCAAAATGTGTACCAACACTGCTAACTAAGGTTTTGAGATTACCAGAAGAGGAGGCTGTGGGATCTTTCTGGACCGATGGCATAATCTTTTCAAGCACTCCAGAAGCAGCCTCTATCAACTCACAGTCTTCCATATGAGACTTTAGGAGTTTTTCATTTGCCTTAGCATTTGCAAATGAAGCTATCTTCATTGTCTGCACCGGAGAGAGGGAATTGAAGTTGAATGGACCTTGTAGAAGCTCCGGTTCATCAATCTCTATTGCTTCTTTGCTCAAAAATTTTTGGACAGTTTGTGCAGTGTCTCTTGCCGGAGACAGATGTTTCTTCTCTTCTGCAATCTTGGAGCTGTCCTTTGGAATTTTCTCTTTCTCCACATTCTTACCACTATCAGTTGTGGTTTTCTCTGTTGGAGTCTTCTCTTTCTCTGCACCCTTGGTACTATTAGCTTCTTTTTCTTTTACTACTGCTTCTTTCTCCTGTAGTTTCTCTTCTTCTTTGGATCCGGAGACTGTAGGGGAAATCGGAGGAGAAATGTTGGTTTGTTCATGGCCCATCTCTTCTGTTGCTTTCTCAGAAGTTTCTTCTACAGCACTTGTGGATGAGGGATCAGTACCCAAGTCCTCTACAACAGGAAGATTAAACCTTTTGAAGGCCTTCCAGAGGATCTCTTCTGTATCTATGGCCACCTTGTCAGTCTCACCAAGCATGAGTTGATTCATCCTTGCTTTACTCCTGAACTCATCTTTGCAGTCTTTGAATATTATGTTCATTGTCTTGGGATCAATTTGAGGATATAGCTGAATAGCTATCTGCTCCCAGATCTCAAGATCTTTTGCCTGGGCATTGTTCTTTCTTATTTCTAATTCCTTTTCTAGGCTTTTAGGAATTAGAGATATAATCTCAATGAAAGCCTTATTGTATATGTTCAGATACTTGATTGTGGCTTCCTGCAGGATCTTTTGGTCAGCCTCATTGTAGTCATCATAGAATTCGGTCATTGGTTGAAGGTTTCCATCCACAGTGACTGACTTGATTACACTCTCTAGAGACAGGGTGGGCTTTTCAACAAATTCCTCTGCCATTTCTTCCTTGTCTTGGCTTGTGGAGGGTTTACCGAATCCTTTCTTCTTTTGCTTCTTTATTTCTTTTACCCCCTCATCTGATTCCATTTCCTCTTCATCTTTCTGACTTGTATAAGCCTTTGTGGCTTTTATTTTAGACCTTTTCTCTCATTTACCGGATGTCTGACCTTCCGGTTTAGATATTTTTGAGCTTTTGGTTCTGACAGGTGTAGATCCTTTTGATATCTGGTCCGGGTTGAGGTTTCCACCGGAGCAATTTTCTTGCTTTTCTTTTCTGCCTCTTTCTTTTCTTCCTCAGCCTTTCTCCTCTTTTCCTGGTTGGCATCAAGTGCCTCCTTTGGGATGCCTAGGCCTTGGGCAATATGTTCAACTTCTTTTCTTACTTTCCTTTTTATCTCAGGTTCTCTGAGTTCCACATGGATCTTCACACTCAGCTCCTCAAAGGTTCCAAACCTTTTTGCTTTTGGATCTTTGGGTTGAGTAAGCATGTGTTGAACATGCAGTTCCACAATCTGTTCATCCTCATACCCCATGGGCATGATCCAGACTATCCTTGGCTCAACTGCCTCCATTAGGCACTGATCAGTATCAACCATAAAGCAGACTAAGTCTTTGTATTTTTCAACAAGAGACTGGGGAATTCTTTCTCTTGCTTGCATCATACTCTGGAAGTTTTTGAAGTATCCCCACAGAGCTGTATTTCTTGCTTTGGCATCCCCAAGTCCATGTAAGTAATCTTTGATCTGGACTGCTACAGGTTTGTCATTCTGCCATACCCATCCACTTGATCCGGGCAGGTCATTCATGAAATAGAAAAATAAACATAATATAAGTGTACCATACTTGAAAGAATTCTTTTTGTCCTTTTTGATCTTTTGTATATTTTCCATTAATTGACTTAAAAGAAGTTCACAAAGGTCATAATCTGCATTCTTCCTTAGCATCTGATAGGCAGTATATACTGCAGTTCTGGATATAGAATTCTCCCTACTGGAGTGATAAATCTTGTATCCTATTATCATGGATGCAAACTTGATATCCGGGTCAGAGATATCTTCAATGGTCATTGCCCTCTTATCAAATTTTGATCCAGTGGCCTCAGTTACAATGTTATTTTTGACGGATTTGAGGATAGGTATCCCTCCGGAAGAGTATAGACCAGTCACTACTCTAATTGCCTCTTTTGTGATCTTGCAGGGTCTATCCAGCCATAGGAAGTTGTCATGCATCCTACTCAATACATACCGGACCCATTCATCTTCTTCAAAGCAGGGGAAATGAATGAATTGATCAAACTGTTTCTTCTGGATACCCTTATACTCTGGTTTAAGCTCAAAAGCATTGTCTATCAGTTGTTTGTGGTAGAAATCTCTCAATTTGAATTCCCTGAATTCCTCAATACTTGCATGTATGTAAACCCTAATGTCTTCTGTGTGTAAAACGCCATGAGGAACACTAGAGAATGCTCCTAAGGGATCTACCTCCAATGACTTGTATGGGTGTTTCTTAAATTCAGGTCGGGGCCTATTTGAGATCTTTACTATATTCAGAGTAGCCATTTCTCAAAAGATTTGTAGTAAGATATCGAAAACGGAAAATACCTTATGCGCCTTTGGTTACACGGAGTGGTTGGATTGATTTCTGTATGTAATGACTTCTGCAAGAGATCTTTGGTGAACTTGATGAATCTTGTTGCAGAGCTCCACTTTTTGCTTCTTCTTGAGTGCAGAATGAGCAAGTGATTTATGAGAAATCCCTTATATTGCTCCACAAACCCTAATATCTGATGGCAATAAATGCTCGACCTACATTATTCCAATTTTCCTTATTCAGATAACTTGAAGAACCGGATCAGTCCTGATCTATGAACATCATGCAGATCTTCCAACCATGAACAAATCAATATGACACATCACAAGGACATCCCAAACACTCTGTCCAATCCGCAAAATAAGATAATGCGCTTCTGGATCTCTCTGGACCTTTTTGTAATCTTCTGTCATTCCGGAGCATCTCCCAGAATAGGTTCTACATGATCGATCACAACTTCTTCACATCTTCATGTGGATCTCTGAAATCTTAGCTGGATCATCTCAAGACTCATATCTACAAACCCTTTACTCTGCATCTTGTGCCTAATCCGGCACCACTTGATTGGCTGGGGGAACAGGGTTTTCTTTGTGTCTCCCCCTGAGCCAGAGCTCATTTCTTAATTTTCAGAGGGAATATCAGCACCAGAGTCTGGTGCAGATCCAACCTCTACCTTCTCTGAACTTTTCTTCACCCAAATCTTGTTCATCTCATTCCTAACTTCATCCGCATTCATCTTTTGTTTACCTTTGTCTTGATTCTGACTATATACCGGACCTCTTTTGTCCTGATTCTTGCTTTTGCAGACTTTTGCATTATGACCAGACCTATTACAGATTTGGCAGACAACATTTCTTTGCATATTTGATTGATAACCTCTTGATCTGCATTGATTAGCCATATGACCTACTCTATTGCATGTAAAGCATCTACCATTGAATGATTTGTTTATTTGCATATTTCTGCATTCATGAGACTTGTGTCCATACCTTTTGCAGTTAAAGCACTGTCCGGAGAAGGATGAATTAGTCTGATTCATTCTCTATCTGCACTGATTAGCTTTGTGACCAAAGTGATTGCAGCTGTGGCAGTATCCATTGAAGGATGGATATCTTTGAGCATTGGGCTGTCTTACCGGAGGTCTTCTAGGCCTATTCCTTGGATTTTCTGATCCAAAATTCTTTTGACCGGATCCAGAGCTTTCTCCTTTCTCATATCCCAAACCATACTTGTCATCTGCCCTCTTTTGACTTCCAAGAAGAACTTCAAGTTGAGCAGAACTTATCTTGAATTTCTCTTTATATTCATTTGCTGTTTGAAGATCTCTTTTGAGAGAAACAATTTGATCCTCAAGTTTTTCTTCATTATCTTTGGCATCTTCAAGATCAGATTCAAGATGTCTGATAATCCTGTCCATCTGGTGGCAATCTTCTGATTTCTCTTTAAGAGATTGTCTTAGATTGTCTTCAGCTTTTCTTTTCTCTTCAATCTCTTGAGTAAACTTTATAACTCCTGATTCCATTTCATGTCTTACCATAATGACTTCTTTTGATAACTTTTCACATAACTTGGTTTTCTCAGTCAATTCTTCATTTGTATTACTTTCTTCACTTTATCTTGCCAATTGTTGGAGCAGCTCCTTTCTCTTTTTCATAGAGAGACTTAATTTGTCCTTTAGTTCTCTCATGAATTTATCAGCCTGTTTGAGTCTTTCCTTTAATTCATTGACTTCAGAGTTTGACTGTTCAAGATCCTCAAGGGCAGTCTTGAGTTGCTCCCTTAAACCATATGCATCCATTTGAACTCCCAGATCTTCCTCAAGCTGTTAGGCTCTATTAGGAGGAACTCAGCTCTGATACCAATTGTTGATAACTGAGAGGGGGGGTGAATCAGTTATCCTAATTATTTCTTCTTTTGAGCTTTTTTATTAATCAATGCAGCATTGAATCAAACAAACAAACATTACCATGAAATGAGAAACACATGACACAGTATTTTTGATGTGGAAACCCTGTTAAGGGAGAAAACCACAGGGTGATTAACCCAAAGATTATTCTCTGTTAGAAGAACAAGGAATTACAAAATCGCACTTGCCAATTAGGGCTCACTGCCCGAGCACACTGCTCACAAAGAGGCACACTGCCTACAAGGAGACACACTGTCTACAAAAGAATGTTATACAATACTTGAACTGATTGGAAGCATCCACATATGCTGGAGTTCAGTTCCGGTTAGGCTCAGTACACTGATCTGCTGCACTTCATCTTTCCTCTTCTCTTTATTCTACTTTCCTTTCACATACCGAATCTTTCCTACTATTTCTGCTCTGCTCTGCACTTATTCACATATATCATCATCACTACAACAACTCTCACAACTAAATCCATCGTGCATATATATCCACACAAGTAATTTCATCACCTTTCTAGTCGGCATCTGGAACAGTCTATTTTCTCACAAACTCTGTTCTATCGGCTGAATCCTTGCTCATCAAGTAATGTGGATCAAGCATATACTTGTAGATATCATTAATCATGTCGGCCAAACATGATTCATGCCTTCACAACCTTTACCATCAACAATAACACATCCAGAAAATAGTCTGATGTTCTGTCAGTCAGTTCTTCCTCTGTTCTCACTGTCACTCAGGAATCTGGTACTCAACTATTCATATCTTTTTCCTTGTCCATCACCGGAGGCTAAATCCTTGGAATATACCACTCAAGGTAGTCCTCTTGACTTCCCCAAATCCGCACTGCACCAAGATACTTCTTCTGAGAGATCCGGACCAGTCTGTCGGACCTTGCCACATGCTCTGTTCTTGTTCACCGGACCACAATAATCTTCATTCTGACTTCCGGTAGAGGCACACTATGACTTGCGGATATGTGGGATGACCTTTGTTGCCATCAATGACAACAACCATGAATCCATATAGTGTCTCTTGCCAACAGGTTTATGGTTAAGGGTTTAGGGATTGGGGTTTATGGTTTATGGTTTTGGATTTAGGGTTTATTTCGTTAGGGTTTAGGGTTAATGGTTTACAGTTTATGGTTTAGAGTTTATGGTTTAGGGTTTAGGGTTTAGGGTTTAGCGTTTAGGGTTTAGGGTTTATGGCTTAGGGTTTAGAGTTTAGGGTTTAGGGTTTAGGATTTAGGGTTTATGGTTTATGGTTTACGGTTTATGGTTTAGGGTTAAGGGTTTAGGTTTTATGGTTTACAATTTAGTGTTTAGGGTTTTAGGGTTTAGGGTTTTAGGCTTTAAGGTTTAGGGTTTAGGGTTTTAGGGTTTAGGGTTTAGGGTTTAGGGTTCAAGGTTTATGGTTTAGAGTTTAGGGTTTAGGGTTTATGGTTTATTGTTTATGATTTAGGGTTTACAGTTTAGGGTTTATAGTTTATGGTTTAGGGTTTATGATTTATGGTTTATGGTTTAGGGATTAGGTTTAGGGTTTAGTGTTTAGGTTTTATGGTTTAAGGTCTATGGTTTATGGCTTATGGTTTATGGTTTAGGGTTTAGGGTTTTGGATTTAGGGTTTATGGTTTAGGGTTTAGGGATTAGGGTTTACAGTTTAGGGTTTACGGTTTATGGTTTATGGTTTATGTTTTAGGGTTTAGGGTTTAGGGTTTAAGGTTTACAGTTTATTTTTTAGGGTTTATGGTTTTGGGTTTATGGTTTAGGGCTTATGGTTTGGGGCCTAGGGTTTAGGATTAGGGTTTAGGGTTTAATATTCAAGGTTTACGGATTATTGTTTATGGTTTATGGTTTAGGGTTTAGGATTTAGGGGTTTATGTTTTATGGTTTGGGGTTTAGGCTTTATGGTTTAATGATTAGGGTTTAGTATTTAGGGTTGATGGTTTACGGTTTATTGTTTAGGGTTTATGGTTTAGGGTTTAGGGTTTAGGGTTTAGGTTTTAGGGCTTAGGGTTTATAGTTTTTGGTTTATGGTTTATGGTTTACGGTTTAGGGTTCAAGGTTTATGGTGTAAGGTTTATGGTTTATGGTTTATGGTTTAGAGTTTAGGGTTTAGGGTTTAAGTTTAGGGTTTACTGTTTAAGGTTTAGGGTTTAGGGTTTAGAGTTTAGGGTTTAGGGTTAATGGTTTAGGGTTTTGGATTAGGGTGGGTTTAGGGTTTGGGATTATGGTTTAGGGTTTAGGGTTTGGGATTTATGATTTAGGGTTTAGGGTTTAGGGCTAAGGGTTTAGGGCTAAGGGTTTAGGGTTTAGGGTTTAGGGTTTAAGGCTAGGGGTTTAGGGTTTATGGTTAATGGTTTAGGGTTTCGCATCTATGGTTTATGGTTTATTGTTTATGGTTTATGGTTTAGGATTTAGGGTTTAGGGTTTAGGGTTTAAGGTGTATGGTTTACGGATTATGGTTTAGGGTGTAGGGTTTATGGTTTATGGTTTATGGTGTAGGTTCTAGGGTTAATTGTTTAGGGTTTAGGGTTTAGGGTTAATGGTTTACATTTTATCGTTTAGGGTTTAGGGTATATGGTTTATGGTTTATGGTTTAAGGTTTAGGGTTTAGGACTTAGGGTTTAGTGTTTAGGGTTTATGGTTTATGGCTTATGGTTTAGGGTTTAGGGTGTAGGGTTTATTGTTTAGGGCTTATGGTTTAGGGTTTAGGGTGTAGGGCTTATGGTTGAGGGTTTATGGTTTAGGGCTTATGGTTTAGGGTTTAGGGTTTAGGATTTAGGGTTTAGGGTTTAGCGTTTAGAGTTTAGGGTTTAGGGTTTATGGTTTATGGTTTAGGGTTTAGCGTTTAGAGTTTAGGGTTTATGGTTTAGGGTTTAGGGTTTAGGGTTTATGGTTTATGGTTTAGGGTTTAAGGTTTAAGGTTTATGGTTTAGGGTGTAGGGTTTTAGGGTTTAGGGTTTAGGGTCTAGGGTTTACTTCTTTAGGGTTTAGGGTTAATGGTTTACAATTTATGGTTTAGAGTTTAGGGTTTAGGGTTTAGGGTTTATTGTTTAGGGTTTAGGGTTTAGCGTTTACTGTTTAGGGTTTAGGGTTTAGGGTTTAGGGTTTATTTCTTTAGGGTTTAGGTTTAATGGTTTACAGTTTATGGTTTAGAGTTTATGGTTTATGGTTTATGGTTTAGGGTTTATGGTTTATCGTTTAAGGGTCCAGGGTTTATTGTTTAGGGTTTAGGGTTTAGGGTTAATGGTTTATCGTTTAGGGTTTAGGGTTTATGGTTTAGAGTTTAGGTTTAGGGTTTAGGGTTTATGGGTTTAGAGTTTAGGATTAGGGTTTTAGGGTTTAGGGTTAAGGGTTTAGTGTTTAGGATTTAACTTTAGTTTTTAGGGTTTAGGGTTTAGTATTTAGGGTTTAGGGTTTAGGGTTTAGGGTTTATTGTTTAGAGTTTAGGGTTTAGGGTTTTGGTTTAGGGTTTAAGGTTTATGGTTTATGGTTTGGGGTTTAGGGTTGGGTTTATGGTTTATGGCTAAGGGTTTAGGGTTTATGGTTTATACTTTATGATTTAGGATCTATGGTTTATGGTTTATTGTTTATGGTTTATGCTTTAGGATTTAGGGTTTAGGGTTTATGTTTTAGGGTTTATGATTTAAGGTTTAGGGTTTAGGATTTATGGTTTAGGGCTTATGGTTTAGGGTTTAGGGTGTAAGGTTTATGGTTTAGGGTTTAGGATTTAGGATTTAGGGTTTAGGGTTTAGGGTTTAGGGTTTAGGGTTTAAGGGTTTATGGTTTAGTGTTTAAGGTTTAGGGTTTATGGTTTAGTGTTTAGGGTTTGGGGTTTAGGGTGTAGGGTTTTAGGGTTTAGGGTTTAGGGTTTAAGGTTTTATGGTTTAGGGTTTAGGGTTTAGGGTTTTAAGGTTTAGGGTTTAGGGTTTAATGGTTTAGGGTTTAGGATTTAGGGTTTGTGGTTTAGATTTATGGTATAGGGTTTATGGTTTATGGTTTAGGTTTGAGAGTTTAGGGTTTATGGTTGAGTGTTTAGGGTCTATTGTTTATTACTAGGTTTTATGGTTTAGGGTTTACGATTTAAGGGTTTACTGATTAGCATTTAAGGGTTTAGGGTTTACGGTTTATTATTTAGGGTTTAAGCTTTAAGGGTTTATGGTTTATGGTTTAGGGTTTAGGGTTTTCGGGTCTAGGGCTCAGGGTTTAGGGTTTTAGGGTTTAGGGTTTAGGGTTTATAGTTTAGGGTTTAGAGTTTAGGGTTTAGGGTTTAGGGTTTAGAGTTTATGGTATAGGGTTTAGGGTTTAGGGGTTAGGGTTTAGGGTTTATTTGTTATGGTTTAGGTTTAAGGGTTTAGGGTTTAGGGTTTAGGGTTTAAGGTTTATGGTTTAGGGTTTAGGGTGTAGGGTTTGGGGTTTAGGGTTTATGGTTTATGGGTTATGGTTTAGGGTTTAGGTTTTAGGGTTTAAGGTTTAGGGTTTAGGGTCTAGTGTTTATAGTTTAGGGTTTAGGGTTTAGGGTTAATGTTTTACGGTTTACGGTTCAGGGTTTAGGGTTTATGGTTTATGGTTTATGGTTTAGGGTTTAGGGTTTAGGGTTTAAGGTTTATGGTTTCAAGTTTAGGGTTTATGGTTTAGGGTTTAGGGTTTAGGGTATATGGTTTATTGTTTTTTATTTACGGTTTAGGGTTTAGTGTTTAGGGTTTATGGATTAGGGTTTAGTATTTAGGGTTTAGTGTTTAGGGTTTAGGGTTTAGGGAGTTTAGGGTTTAGGGTTTAGGGTTTATGGATTATGGTTTATGGTTTATCCTTTAGGATTTAGGAGTTTAGGGTTTAGGGTTTAGGGTCTAGGCTTTATGGTTTATGGTTTATGGTTTAAGGTTTAGGGTTTAGGATTTAATGTTTATGGTTTACGGTTTATGGTATAGGGTTTATGGTTTTGAGTTTCAGTTTTAGAGTTTAGGTTTTAGGTTTTAGGGTTTAGGGTTTAGGGTTTAGGGTTTAGGGTCCAGGGTTTATTGTTTAGTATTTGGGGTTTAGGGTTCAGGGTTAATGGTTTATGGTTTAGGGTTTAGGGTTTATGGTTTAGAGTTTAGGTTTAGGGTTTATGGGTTTAAAGTTTAGGTTTAGGGTTTTAGGTGTTGCAAGTATGAGGTGAACCAGTGTTGTCATTGATGTCAACATACTCATATTGCATTGACAAGAAGGATTCGATGAGTAGTGTGCTGAGGATATTGAGAAAATTAGCCTCAGTCAGGAACAGTGAAGAACAGTGATAAGAAGAAGGCAAATGTATTGTATAGGATGCGAACCGGAGGATGCGGATTAAAGGGTTTGTAGATATGAGTCTTGAGATGCTTCAGTTAAGATTTCAGAGGTCCGCATGAAGATCTGAAAGAGTTGTGGCTGTCAGTGTAGAACCGGTTCCGGCAAGTGTTCAGAGGTAACAGAGGATCACAGAAAGGTCCGGTGAGGTTCGGAACTGTATAATCCTAATATACGGATTGGAAGGAGTGTTTAGGATGTCCTTGTGATGTGTCATCTTGAGTTATGTATGATTTGGAGGTCCGGAAGTACCTTTTGCATTGTGACAGTGGCAACAGACAGTGTTCTTGAAGTTCTGGATGAGGAAGAGAAGAGATTCCAGTACGTAGAGAAAGTGCGGATGTACCTGGTCATTCAGGTAGGCTTGTGAAGGTTCTTAGATCATGTTGAGGTTGTGTTGTTGGTCCGCATTGATAGTAGAGCCCGGAATTGAAGATATTCTTCCGGATGAAGTTCTTGTTCAGACTAGCCAACCGGATGAGTTGTTCATCCTGCGAATGTTCTTGTGGTGGCCGACCGGATGTGTTATTCATCTTGCGGATATTCTTTTGGTTGATTACCGACTTAGATGATTGTTCCTAAGTTGATGTCTTGTATAAATAAAGGTTTGTGAGTTCATTTGAAGAGTGGATTGTGTGGATGAGAGTGGTGTAGCGAAGTGAAGTGCGAAAGGCAAAGCAGAGGTTTTAGGCTTAAATGGAACTAATCCAGACATGGTAAAGATGTCATTCTCAGGTTCAAGACTGTGATTCTTATCACTTTGTAGACAGTGTGTCTCCTTGTAGGCAGTGGGCCTCTTTGTGAGCAGTGTGCTCAGGCAGTGAGCCCTAATTGGCAAGTGCCATTCTTTTTCTTATTCTTTTAACAAAGAATAATCCTTGGGTTAATCACCCTGTGGTTTTTCCCTTAACCGTGTTTTCTACGTCAAAATCTTGGTGTTCAATGTGTTGATGTTTATCTGCTCTTGTGTTTGTGCATTTTACTTTCATGGATGATTAATTGATATGCTGCTAACTAACAAGACGAATCAAGTGTTTGAAGAATAGAGCAAGTTTTTATACAACTGATTCACCCCCCCTCTTAGTTGTATGCCCTAGATCCAACAATTGGTATCAGAGCCAAGTTCCTCTGAAAGGAGCTTAACCGCTTGAGGAGATCCAGGATGTCGTCATATAAAAAGGATAGTTCAAAGTTTGATGGAACCAATTTCACTCTCTGGAAGGGTCGCATGAAATGTCACTTGGAATGTATGGGAAAAGCATACTTGGCCATGGTTTCAAAACCATATGTACCTCCACAAGGTGGTCTGACAACTCTGAATGAAATCACAGATGCTGAAAACAATCTGCGGACCAAGGAAGCTCTTCTAAGCGCATTGAATGACTCAGATCTCTCAAATGTTATTGACCTACCAACTGCATATGAGATCCTGACTAAACTGGAACTTCTGTATGAGGGAGATGAGTTTGTCAAGAGTGCAAGGTTGTAAAGTCTGAAAGGGAAATTTGAAAGATTGAAGATGAGAGATGATGAAAACATCACTACTTTTATGCCAAGAGTGAATGAACTAGTGTGTGGAATTAGAAATGCTGGTGGAACTCTGGATGAAAATGAGATTGTTTGCAAAATCCTCAGATCCCTTCCTGCTGCCTATAAAATCAAGGTTGCTGCAATTGATGAATTCAGAGCCCACACAACTGTCACAAGAGAACAATTAGCTGGCAAGCTAGCTGCATTTGAAATGACTGAGTTTGGAGATGATCCTCCCAAGACTGAATCTGCTTTCAAAGCCAGTGCCTATGTGAAAAGCAAACAGAGATTTGATCCGAGAGAAAACTCTTCAAGGAAGATGTCATGGTATGATCAAGCAAGAAGAGACATGGAAGAAGAAGAAGCAGAAACAACTCAACTTGAAGCCCTCATTGCAAAAAGACTACCAAGAGGATCCGGTAAGTATGAAGGAAAACTACCCTTTAAGTGCTTTAACTGCAATAAGATTGGTCATTTTGCTTCAAGATGTCCGGAAAGATCTGCAAGGACTAATACTAACAGACAAAAGCTTCAAAAGAACTGCTATTATGTTCATGAAGAAGATGACAATGAAGGAGTAACAGATTATGAATCAGAACTAGGAAGCAAATCTGGAAGTGAATGGGTGTTTATTGCCATCAAGGAAGAAGATTCAATACTCTCTGAATCTGTCAATCACAAAGTTGTTGAAAAATCTTTGGCTGCTCAAGTGGAAGAAAAGGATGATTGGGTTATTGACAGTGGATGTTCTCACCATATGACTGGTGACAAGGATAAGTTCTTAGATTTGGAAAGGTATGAAGGAGGAATGGTAAAGTTTGGTGACAATTCTGCTGGCAGAATCAGAGGTAGGGGAACTATTTCCTTTGATGGAAAGAGCAAAACAGGTAATGTACTATATGTTGAAGGATTGAAGCACAATCTTCTCAGCGTTGGTCAGTTAGTAGACAAAGGCTATGATCTCTGGTTTAAGAATGGAAAATGCAGAATCTTTTCAAGCTCCGGAACTGAAATTGCATCCGGTACTCAAACAAAAGGTAATATCTTTCATCTGGTTGGTTCAAATAAAAGTTGTCTGTTTGTTCAAATTGATCAGAGTTGGTTATGGCATAGAAGAATGTGTCATGTAAATTTTGATAACATCATCAAGATAAGCAATACTCAAGCTGTAAGAGATCTTCCAAAATTAATGAAACCTACAAATAGTTTGTGCAAAGAATGTCAGCTAGGTAAACAAAGCAAAGTCTCCTTCAAAAGCAAAGATCAGTCCTCTACCGGATTGTTGGAATTGATACATACTGATCTCTGTGGTCTGACAAGAATCAAGAGTCTGCAAGGTGATAGATATTTCATGTTGTTAATTGATGACCATTCCCGGATGATGTGGGTTACCTTCCTAAAAGAAAAATCAGAAGCATTTGAGAAGTTCAAAATCTTCAAAGCTATGGTAGAGAATCAAGCCGGATTGAAACTGAAGTGTCTAAGGTCTGATAGAGGTGGTGAATTTACATCTGGTGAGTTCATTGACTTTTGTGAGAAGCAGGGTATAAGGAGACAATTGTCTGCTCCTAGGACTCCACAGCAGAATGGAGTAGTTGAAAGAAAGAACCGGACCATCCAGGAAGCTGCCAGGACAATGATGTTGGAAGCAAATGTTCCTCAGATGTTCTGGAAAGAAGCTATCAACACTGCAGTCTACACTCTAAATCGAGTTCAAATCAGAAACAATACCGGTAAGACCCCCTATGAACTCTCATTTGGCATCACTCCTACTGTGAAATACTTCAGAGTATTTGGTAGCAAGTGTTATATTAAAAGAGATGAAGATCTAGGAAAGTTTGATGCTAGAAGTGATGAAGGAATTTTCTTGGGTTACTCCACTCAAAGCAAAGCATACCGGTGTTACAATAAGAGACTGAGGAAGATGATAGAAAGCACTAATGTGAAAGTTGATGAAGGAATTGAGAAGCCCTCAAGATTTTATGAGTTTGATGAAGATGACCAAGACGGTGTTCAGGTTCAAGGAACTCAATCCTCTCCGGTAAGTCAGAGTCAGCCTGATCCGGTAAATCAGGAAGAAGAGATAGGTTTGAATGAGCCTGATCAAGAAGCAGCAGTGCAGGATACTCCCAAAATTCCTAGGTATGTAACACTGAACCACTCTGAAGATCAGATCATAAGTGACAGAAGCAAAGGTGTGCAAACTAGAAGGAATGTTGCTCAATATCAGGATGAATGTTGTCTGATTTCAAAGATTGAACCTAAAACAGTAAATGAAGCCTGCAATGATGAAAACTGGACCAAAGCAATGAAAGATGAATTAATGCAAATTGAGAAAAATCATACTTGGGATCTTGTTCCCAGACCTAGAGACAGGAATGTGATTGGAACCAAATGGGTCTTCCGGAACAAATTAAATGAAGCTGGTGAAGTAATCCGAAACAAAGCTAGATTGGTCTGCAAAGGCTACTCTCAAATAGAAGGAATTGATTTTGAAGAGACCTTTGCTCTGGTGGCAAGAATTGAAGTAGTCAGATTATTTCTTGCATTTGCTGCCTTTAAAGACTTCAAGGTATATCAGATGGATGTCAAGTCTGCCTTCCTAAATGGTGATCTGGAAGAAGTTTACATTGAACAACCGGATGGATTTCAATTGTCTGACAATGATGATATGGTCTGCAAGTTGAAGAAAGCATTGTATGGATTAAAACAAGCCCCAAGAGCATGGTATGAAAGGTTGGATAAGCATCTTGTGCAGATTGGATTCAGCAAAGGTACTGCTGACAGTAACTTATATTTCAAAATTGATCATGAAAACATTTTGATTGTTGAAGTGTTTGTGGATGATATCATTTTTGGAGGAAGAGATAGTATGTGCAAAACTTTTGCAAATCAGATGAAAAGTGAGTTTGAAATGTCTATGCTTGGTGAAATGAATTTCTTCTTGGGTCTGCAAATTACTCAAACAAAGAAAGGGATCTTCATTTCTCAGACCAAATATGTGAAAGAATTGTTGAGGAAATTTGGTATGGAAGATTCAAAGCCAATGAACACTCCCATGACAACCGGATGTAAGTTGAGCAAAGATGATGACTCTCCAAAGGCAGATCAGACAAAGTATAGATCAATGATTGGTGGATTGTTGTATCTCACTCAGACTAGACCAGATATAATGCAAGCTGTTGGTCTTGTGGCAAGATTTCAGGCTGATCCTAGAGAATCTCATGTTATGGCAATCAAAAGAATCTTTAGGAACTTGAAAGGAACAGTTGAGTATGGTCTATGGTACCCTAGAGATCCGGATTTCTCTCTTCATGCTTACACAGATGCAGATTGGGTAGGAGATGTGGATGACCGAAAAAGCACTAGTGGTGGAGCATTCTTTTTGGGGAAGAGATTGGTTTCTTGGCTAAGCAAGAAACAAGATGCAATATCTCTGTCTACAACTGAAGCAGAATACATTGTAGCAGCAGGTAGTTGCACTCAAATCTTATGGATGAAGCAGATGCTAAGAGACATTAAAATTGAATATGAGGAGCCTATCACAATTTTCTGTGATAATTCAAGTGCAATTAATATTTCCAAGAATCCGGTATTACACTCTAAGACTAAGCACATATCTATCAAGTTTCACTTTTTGAGAGAACAAGTGAACAAGGAAGAAGTTAGGTTGGAGTATGTTCCCTCCAAGGATCAGATTGCAGATATCTTTACTAAACCTCTTCCCAAGGACTCTTTTGAATATCTCCGGGAGAAGTTAGGGGTCATGGCCCCTCCGGTGATGAACTAGGATGCACTGATGTGCATCAGTCCGGTGGATATCACAGTCATATCTTGTGATCCGGATTGATGATGGGGAGCAGCTACTAAGGGGGAGCAGCTGGTATGATTCTGATGTGTTAAGAATTGCAAGTATGAGCCCTTTGCCATTGATGTCAAAGGGGGAGAGAAGACATGTGAAAAACAAGTAGCTGATGATCAAAGGGGGAGCAGTAAATAAGGAGAAGACATGTTGCTGATAGGGGGAGCTGTGACAGAAAGGAGAAGTTCTTGTCTTGATGGTTTTTCACATCATATGTTGCCATCAATGACAAAGGGGGAGATTGTTGCAAGTATGAGGTGAACCAGTGTTGTCATTGATGTCAACATACTCATATTGCATTGACAAGAAGGATTCGATGAGCAGTGTGCTGAGGATATTGAGAAAATTAGCCTCAGTCAGGAACAGTGAAGAACAGTGATAAGAAGAAGGCAAATGTATTGTATAGGATGCAAACCGGAGGATGCGGATTAAAGGGTTTGTAGATATGAGTCTTGAGATGCTTCAGTTAAGATTTCAGAGGTCCGCATGAAGATCTGAAAGAGTTGTGGCTGTCGATGTAGAACCGGTTCCGGCAAGTGTTCAGAGGTAAAAGAGGATCACAGAAAGGTCCAGTGAGGTCCAGAACTGTATAATCCTAATCTGCAGATTAGAAGGAGTGTTTGGGATGTCCTTGTGATGTGTCATCTCGAGTTATGCATGATTTGGAGGTCCGGAAGTACCTTTTGCATTGTGACAGTGGCGACAGATAGTGTTCTTGAAGTTCCGAATGAGGAAGAGAAGAGATTCCAGTACGTAGAGAAAGTGCGGATGTACCTGGTCATTCAGGCAGGCTTGTGAAGGTTCTTGGATCATGTTGAGGTTGTGTTGTTGGTCTGCATTGATAGTAGAGCCCAAAATTGAAGATATTCTTCTGGATGAAGTTCTTGTTCAGACTAGCTGACCAGATGAGTTGTTCATCCTGCGAATGTTCTTGTGGTGGCCAACCGGATGTGTTATTCATCTTGCGGATATTCTTTTGGTTGATTGCCGACTTAGATGATTGTTCCTAAGTCGATGTCTTGTATAAATAAAGGTTTGTGAGTTCATTTGAAGAGTGGATTGTGTGGATGAGAGTGGTGTAGCGAAGAGAAGTGCGAAAGGCAAAGCAGAGGTTTTGGGCTTAAATGGAACTGATCCGGACATGGTAAAGATGTCATTCTCAGGTTCAAGACTGTGATTCTTATCACTTTGTAGACAGTGTGTCTCCTTGTAGGCAGTGGGCCTCTTTGTGAGCAGTGTGCTCGGGCAGTGAGCCCTAATTGGCAAGTGCCATTCTTTTTCTTATTCTTTTAACAAAGAATAATCCTTGGGTTAATCACCCCGTGGTTTTTCCCTTAACCGGGTTTTCCACGTCAAAATCTTGGTGTTCAATGTGTTGATGTTTATCTACTCTTGTCTTTGTGCATTTTACTTTCATGGATGATTAATTGATATGCTGCTAACTAACAAGACGAATCAAGTGTTTGAAGAATAGAGCAAGTTTTTATAGAACTGATTCACCCCCCCTCTCAGTTGTATGCCCTAGATCCAACATTAGGGTTTAGGGTTAAGGGTTTAGTGTTTAGGATTTAAGTTTAGTTTTTAGGGTTTAGGGTTTAGTATTTAGGGTTTATGGTTTAGGGATTAGAGTTTAGGGTTTAGGGTTTAGGGTTTAGGGTTTAGGGTCTAGGGTTTATTGTTTAGAGTTTAGGGTTTAGGGTTTATTTTAGGGTTTAAGGTTTAGGGTTTAGGGTTTGGGGTTTATGGTTTAGGGTTTGGGGTTTAGGGTTTAGGGCTAAGGGTTTAGGGTTTATACTTTAGGGTTTAGGATCTATGGTTTATGGTTTATTGTTTATGGTTTATGGTTTAGGATTTAGGGTTTAGGGTTTATGTTTTAGGGTTTAGGGTTTAAGGTTTAGGGTTTAGGGTTTAGGATTTATGGTTTAGGGCTTATGGTTTAGGGTTTAGGGTGTAAGGTTTAGGGTTTAGGGTTTAGGGTTTAGGATTTGGGATTTAGGGTTTAGCGTTTAGGGTTTAAGGTTTAGGGTTTAGGGTTTAGGGTTTACAGTTTAGGGTTTATGGTATATGGTTTATGATTTAGGGTTTAGGGTTTACAGTTTATAGTTTAGGGTTTAGGGTTTAGGGTTTATGGTTTATGGTTTAGGGCTTTAGGGTTTTGGATTTAGGGTTTATGGTTTATGGTTTGGGGTTTAGGGTTTAATTTTAGGGTTTAGGGTTTATGGGTTTATAGTTTAGGGTTTAGGGTTTAGGGTTTATGGTTTAGGGTTTAGGGTCTAGGGTTTATTGTTTAGAGTTTACGGTTAATGGTTTAGGGTTTAGGGTTTAGGGTTTAGTGTTTAGGGTTGATGGTTTATGGTTTAGGGTTTAGGGTTTATGGTTTAAGGTTTATGGTTTCGAGTTTAGGGTTTATGGTTTATGGTTTAGGATTTAGGGTTTATGGTTTAGGATTTAGGGTTTAGGGTTTAGGTTTTTTGGGTTTAGAGTTTAGGTTTAGGGTTTTAGGGTTTAGTGTTTAGGGTTTAGGGTATAGGGTATAGGGTTTAGGGGTTAGGGTTTTAGGGTTTAGAGATTATCCTTTAGGGTTTATGGTTTATGGTTTTGGGTTTTGGGTTTATGGTTTATGGTGTTGGGTTTTAGGTTTTCGATTTTGGATTTATGGTTTATGGTTTAGGGTTTAGGGTTTAGGGGTTTAGGGTTTAGGGTTTAGGGTTTATGGTATAGGGTTTATGGTTTAGGGGTTAGGGTTTAGATTTTAGTGTTTAGTGTCCAGGGTTTATTGTTTAGGGTTTAAGGTTTAGGGTTCAAGATTTATGGTTTATGGTTTATGGTTTATGGTTTATGGTTTAGGGTTTTGGGTTTAGGTTTAGGGTTTAGGGTTTAAGGGTTTAGAGTTTAGTGTTTATGGTTTATGGTTTATGGTTAATGGTTTAGGGTTTATGCTTTAAGGTTTAGGCTTTAGGGTTTAGGGTTTAGTGTTTAGGGTTTATGGTCTAGGGTTTCGGGTTTATGGTTTGTGGTTTATTGTTTAGTTTTTATGGTTTAGGGTTTATGGTTTAGGGTTTATGATTTAGGGTTTATGGTTTAGGGCTTTGGGGTTAGGGCTTAGGGTTTAGGGTTAGGGTTTACGGTTTATGGTTTATAGTTTAGGGTTTATGGTTTATGGTTTATGGTTTAAGGTTTAGGGTTTATTGTTTATGGTTTATGGTTTATGGTTTATGGTTTATTATTTCAAGTTTAGGGTTTAGGGTTTAGGGTTTACAGTTTAGGGTTAAGGTTTAAGTCTTTAGTGTTTAGGGTTTATGGTTTAGGGTTTATCGACTAGGTTTTAGGATTTAGGGTTTACGGTTTACAGTTGATGGCTTAGGGTTTAGGGCTTATGGTTTATGGTTTAGGGTTTATGGTTTACGGTTCAGGGTTTATGGTTTATGGTTTAGGGCTTACAGTTTATTTTTTAGGGTTGAGGGATTAGGGTTTGAGGTTTAGGGTTTAGGGTTTAGGGTTTTTGGTTTAAGGTTTACGGTTCAGGGTTTAATAGGGTTTAGGGTTTAGGGTTTAGGGTTTAAGGTTTAGGGTTTAGGGTTTCAGGTTTAGGGTTTTGGTTTTACGGTATATTGTTTATGATTTAGGATTTATGGTTTAGGGTTTATAGATTAGGGTTTAGGGTTTAGGGTTTAAAGTTTATGGTTTATGGTTTAGGGTTTAGGGTTTAGAATTTAGATTTTAAGGTTTATGGTTTATGGTTTATGGTTTAGGGTTTATGGTTAAGGGTTTTAGGGTTTAGTGTTTAGGGTTGTACGGTTTAGGGTTTAGGGTTTATAGATTAGGGTTTAGGGTTTATGGTTTAGGGTTTGGAGTTTATGGTTTAGGGTTTAGGGTTTAGGGTTTAGGGTTTAAGGTATAGGGTTTAGGGTTTAGGGTTTTAGGGTTTAAGGTTTTGGGTTTAGGGTTTAGGGTTTAGGGTTTATGGTTTATGGTTTAGTGTTTAGGGTTTACGGGTTAGGGTTTCGAGTTTATGGTTTATGGTTTAGGGTCTAGGGTTTATTGTTTAGGTTTAGGCTTAAGGGTTAATTATTTAAGGTTTTGGTTTAGTGTTTAGGGTTTAGGGTTTGGGATTTGATGTTTAGGGGTTTAGGGTTTAGTGTTTAGTGTTTAGTGTTTAGGGTTTATGTTTTATTGTTTATGGTTTATGGTTTTTGGTTTGTGGTTTAGGGTTTAGGGTTTATTGTTTAGTTTTTATGGTTTAGGGTTTAGGGTTTATGAATTAGGGCTTATGGTTTAGGTATTAGGGTTTAGGGTTAGGGTTTAGAGTTTAGGGTTTAGGGTTTAGGGTTTAGGGTTTATGGTTTATGGATTAGGGTTTAGGGTTTAGGGTTTAGGGTTTAGGGTTTAGGGTTTAGTGTTTAGGGTTTAGGGTTTATGGTATATGGTATATGGTTTATGGTTTAGGTTTTAGGGTTGAGCATTTTTGGTTTATGGTTTATGGTTTAGGGTTTAAGGTATAGGGTTTAGGGTTTAGGCTTTTAGGGTTTAGGGTTTAGGGTTTAGTGTTTAGGGTTTATGGTCTAGGGTTTCAGGTCTCGGGTTTTGGGATTATGGTTAATGGTTTATTGTTTAGTTTTATGGTTTATGGTTTAGGGTTTAGGGTTTATGATTTAGGGCTTATGGTTTAGGGCTTAGGGGTTAGGGCTTAGGGTTTAGGGTTAGGGTTTATGGTTTATGGTTTATAGTTTAGGGTTTATGGTTTATGGTTTATGGTTTACGGTTTATTGTTTAAACTTTAGGGTTTAGGGTTTAGGGTTTACAGTTTAGGGTTAAGGTTTAAGGGTTTAGTGTTTAGGGTTTATGGTTTAGGGTTTATGGACTAGCTTTTAGGATATAGGGTTTAGGGTTTACAGTTTATGGATTAGGGTTTAGGGCTTATGGTTTAGGGTTTATGGTTTACGTTTTAGGGTTTAGGGTTTAGGGTTTATGGTTTAGGGTTTACGGTCTATGGTTTATGGTTTAGGGTTGAGGGATTAGGTTTTAAGGTTTAGGGTTTAGGGTTTAGGGTTTTAGGGTTTAGGGTTTAGGGTTTCGGGTTTAGGGTTTAGGTTTTATGGTATATTGTTTATGATTTAGGGTTTAGGATTTAGGGTTTATAGATTAGGGTTTAGGGTTTAGGGTTTAGGGTTTAGGGTTTAGAGTTTATGGTTTTTAGTTTATGGTTTATGGTTTATGGTTTATGGTTTAGGGTTTAGATTTTAGGGTTTAAGGTTTAGTTTTTATGGTTTATGGTTTATGGTTTAGGGTTTTTGGGTTTTAGGGTTTAGGGTTGTATGGTTTAGGGATTAGGGTTCAGGGTTTATGGATTAGGGTTTAGGATTTAGGGTTTAGGGTTTATGGTTTATGGTTTAGGGTTTAGGGTTTAGGGTTTAGGGTTTAGGGTTTAGGATTCAAGGTTTGGAGTTTATGGTTGATGGTTTAAGGTTTAGGGTTTAAGGTTTAGGGTTTAAGGTATAGGGTATAGGGTTTAGGGTTTAGGGTTTAGGATTTAGGGTTTAGTGTTTTAGGGTTTAGGGTGTATGCTTTAGGGTTTATGGTTTAGGGCTTATGGTTCATGGTTTAGGGTTTAGGGTTTAGGGTTTTGGGTTTATGGTTTATGGTTTATGGTTTAGTGTTTAGGGTTTATGGTTTAGGGTCTATGGGTTTAGACTTTACGTTTAGGGTTTTAGGGTTTAGGGTTTACTTTTTAGGGTTTAGGGTTAATGGTTTACGATTTACGGTTTAGGGTTTAGGGTTTATGTTTTATGGTTTATTGTTTATTGTTTAGGGTTTAGGGTTTATGGTTTAGGGCTTATGGTTTAGGGTTTAGGGTGTAGGGTTTAGGGTTTAGCATTAGGCATTTAGGGTTTAGGGTTTATAGATTAGGGTTTAGGGTTTACAGTTTTGGGTTTATGGTTTATGGTTTATGTTTTACAATCTAGGGTTTAGGGTTTTAGGTTTAGGGTTTAGGATTTAGGGTTTAGGGTTTAGGGTTTAGGGTTTAGGGTTTGGTGTTTTGGGGTTTACAGTTTAGTGTTTAGGGTTTATGTTTTATTGTTTATGGTTTATGGTTTGTGGTTTAGGGTTTAGGGTTTAGGTTTTATTGTTTGGTTTTTATGGTTTAGGGTTTAGGGTTTAGGGTTTATGATTTAGGGCTTAGGGGCTAGGGCTTAGGGTTTAGGGTTAGTGTTTAGTGTTTATGGTTTATGGTTTATGGTTTACGGTTTAGGGTTTATGGATTAGGCTTTAGGCTTTAGGGTTTAGGGTTTAGTGTTTAGGGTGTAGTGTTAAGGGTTTAGGGTTTAGGGTATATGGTTTAGGGTTTATGGTTTAAGTTTTAGGGTTTATAGTTTATGGTTTATAGTTTATGGTTTAGGGTTTAAGGTATAGGGTTTAGGGTTTAGGGTTTTAGGGTTTAGGGTTTATGCTTTAACCTTTATGTTTTAGGGCTTATGGTTTAGTGTTTTTGGTTTAGGGTTTAGGGATTAGGGTTTATTGTTTCGAGTTTAGGGTTTAGGGTTTACTTTTTAGGGTTTAGGGTTTATGGTTTACAGTTTAGGGTTTATGGTTTATGGTTTATGGTTTAGGGTTTAGGGTTTATGGTTTATGGTTTAGGGTTGAGGGTTTGGGGTTTAGGGTTTAGGGTTTAGGGTTTAGGGTTTTTGGTTTAGGGTTTAGGGTTTAGGGTTTAATAGGGTTTAGGGTTTTAGGGTTTAGGGTTTAGGGTTAATAGTTTACTGTCTAGGGTTTAGGGTTTAGGGTTTATGGTTTAGGGTTTAGGGTTTAAGGTATAGGGTATAGGGTATAGGGTTTTAGGGTTTAGGGTTTAGGGTTTAACCTTTATGTTTTAGGGCTTATGGTTTAGGGTTTTAGGTTTTGGGTTTTTGGTTTAGGGTTTTCGGTGTAGGGTTTATGGTTTAGGGTTTAGTGTTTAGGGTTTAGGGTTTAGGTTTAGGGTTTAGGGTCTATGGGTTTAGACTTTAGGTTTAAGGTTTAAGGTTTTAGGGTTTACGTTGTAGGGTTTAGGGTTTATGGGTTTAGAGTTTATGATTTAGGGTTTTAGGTTTTAGGTTTAGGGTTTACTATTTAGGTTTATGGTTTATGGTTTAGGGTTTAGGTTTTATGGGTTTAGAGTTTAGGTTTAGGGTTTTAGGGTTTTAGGGTTTAGGGTTTAGGGTATAGGGTATAGGGTTTAGGGTTTAAGGGTTTATGGGTTAGGGTTTTAGGGTTTAGGGTTTAGGATTTAGAGTTTAGGGTTTTAGGGTTTAGAGATTATGCTTTAGGGTTTATGGTTTATGGTTTATGGTTTATGGTTTATGGTTTATGGTTTAGGGTTTAGGGTTTAGGTTTAGGGTTTAGAGTTTAGGTTTATGGTTTAGGAGTTTAGGGTTTAGGGTTTAGGGTTTAATGTTTACGGTTTATTGTTTAGGTGTAGGGTTTAGGGTTTTAGGGTTTAGGGTTTAGGGTATATTGTTTATGATTTAGGGTTTATGGTTTATGGTTTATGGTTTATGGTTTGTGGTTTATGGTTTATGGTTTAGGGCTTATGGTTTAGGGTTTAGGGTTTTGGATTTATTGTTTAGGGTTTAGGGTTTAGGGTTTAGGGGTTTAGGGTTTAGGGTTTAGGGTTTATGGTATAGGGTTTATGGTTTATGGTTTAGTGTTTAGGGGGTTAGGGTTTAGGTTTTAGGGTTTAGGGTTTAGGGTTAAGGGTGCAGGGTTTATGGTTTATGGTTTATGGGTTATTGTTTAGGGTCTAGGGTTTATTGTTTAGAATTTAGGGTTTAGAGTTTAGGGTTAATGGTATATTGTTTATGATTTAGGGTTTAGGGTTTAGAATTTATACTTGAGGGTTTAGGGTTTACGGTTTGGGGTTTACGGTTTAATGTTTAGGGCTTAGGGTTTACGATTTTATGGTTTAGGGTTTATGATTTAGGGTTTATGGTTTAGGGCTTATGGTTTTGGGTTTTGGGTTTAGGGTTTAGGGTTTTTGGTTTAGGGTTTATGATTTATGGTTTAGGGTTTAGGGTTTAGGGTTTAGGGTTTAGGGTTTAGAGTTTAATGTTTCTGGTTTAGAGCTTATGGTTTAGGGTTTTAGGTTTTGGATTTAGGGTTTAGGGTTTAGGGATTAGGGTTTATAGTTTAGGGTTTAGGGTTTATGGTTTATGATTTATGTTTTACGATTTAGGGTTTAGGGTTTAGGGTTTAGGGTTTAGGGTTTAGGGTTTAGGGTTTGGGGTTTATGATTTAGGGCTTAGGGTTTAGGGCTTAGGGTTTAGGGTTTAGGGATTATGGTTTATGGTTTATGGTTTAGGATTTAGGGGTTTATGGTTTAGGCTTTAGGGCTTAGGATTTAGGGTTTACGGTTTATTGTTTAGGGTTTATGGTTTCATGTTTAGGGTTTGTGGTTTAGGGTTTAGGGTTTAGGTTTTAGGGTTTAGTGTTTATAGTTTAGGGTTTAAGGTTTAGGGTTTATGGTTTAGGGTCCAGGGTTTATTTTTTAGGGTTTAGGGTTTAGGGTTTAGCGTTTATGGTTTATGGTTTAGGTTTAGGTTTAGGGTTTATGGTTTATGGTTTAAGGTTTAGGGTTTAGGGTTTAGGGTTTAGAGTTTAGGGTTTAGGGTTTGCGGTTTATGGTTTAGGGTCTAGGCTTAATTTCTTAGGGTTTAGGGTTTGGTGTTTATGGTTTATGGTTTAGGGTTTGGGATTTATGGTTTAGGGTATAGGGTTTAAGGCTAAGCGTTTAGGTTTTAGGGTTTAGGGTTTAGCATCTATGGTTTATGGTTTATTGTTTATGGTTTAGGATTTAGGGTTTAGGGTTTATGTTTTAGGGTTTAGGGTTTTGGATTTATGGTTTATGGTTTAGGGCTTATGGTTTAGGGTGTAGGGTGTAGGGTTAATGGTTTACGGTTTACGGTTTAGGTTTTATGGTTTAGGGTTTATGGTTTATGGTTTAGGGTTTAGGGTTTAGGGTTTATGGTTTAAGGTTTAGGGTTTAGGGTTTAGGGTTTAGTGTTTAGGGTTTATGGTTTAGGGCTTATGGTTTAGGGTTTAGGGTGTAGGGTTTAGGGTTTAGGGTTTATGGTTTATGGTTTTAGGGTTTTAGGGTTATAGGGTTAAGGGTTTAGGGTTTAGAGTTTAGGGTTTAGGGTTCAGGGTTTATGGTTTAGGGTTCAGGGTTTAGTGTTTAGTGTTTAGGGTTTATGGTATATTGTTTATGATTTAGGGTTTATGGTTTATGGTTTATGGTTTATGGTTTATGGTTTAGGGCTTATGGTTTAGGGTTTATGGTTTAGGGTTTAGGTTTATGGTTTTAGGGTGTAGGGTTTATGGTTTATGGTTTATGGGTTATTGTTTAGGGTCTAGGGTTTATTGTTTAGAATTTAGGGTTTAGAGTTTAGGGTTAATGGTATATTGTTTATGATTTAGGGTTTAGGGTTTAGAATTTATACTTGAGGGTTTAGGTTTTACGGTTTAATATTTAGGGCTTAGGGTTTACAGTTTTATGGTTTAGGGTTTATGATTTAGGGTTTATGGTTTAGGGCTTATGGTTTTGGGTTTTGGGTTTTGGGTTTAGGGTTTTGGGTTTTGGGTTTTGGGTTTAGGGTTTATGATTTATGGTTTATGGTTTAGGGTTTAGGGTTTAGGGTTTATGGGTTTAGAGTTTAGGTTTAGGGTTTAGGGTTTACTATTTATGTTTTATGGTATATTGTTTAGGGTTTAGTGTTTAGGGTTTAGCGTGTAGGGTTTATGGTTTATGGTTTAGGGTTTAGGGTTTTAGGTTTTTAGGTTTTTAGGGTTTAGGGTTTAGGGTTTAGGGTTTAGTCTTTAGGGTTTAGTTTTAGTGTTTAGGGTTTATGGGTTTAGGGTTTATGGTTTATGGTTTATGGTATAGGGTTTATGATGTAGGGTTTAGGGTTTAGGGTTTATTGTTTAGGTTTTAGGGTTTAGGGTTTAGGGTTTAGGGTTAATGGTTTATTGTTTAGGGTTTAGCATTTAGGTTTAGGGTTTATGGTTTAAGGTTTAGGGTTTAGTGTTTAATGTTTACAATTTAGGGTTTAGGGTTTAGGGTTTATGCTTTATGCTTTATGGTATAGGGTTTAGGGTTTAGGGTTTAGAATTTAGGGTTCAGGGTTTATGGTTTAGGGTTTAGTGTTTAGGGTTTATGGTATATTGTTTATTATTTAGGGTTTAGGATTTATAGTTTAGGGTTTAGGGTTTATGGTTTAGGATTTATGGTTTAGGGTTGAAGGTTTATGCTTTATGGTTTATGGTTTATGGTTTAGGGTTCAGGGTTTATGGTTTATGGTTTAGGGCTTATGGTTTAGGGTTTAGGGTTTAGGGTTTTCAATTTAGGGTTTAGGGTTTGGGGTTTAGGGTTTTAGGGTTTAGGGTTTAGGGTTTAGGTTTTAAGGTTTAGGGTTTATGGTTTAGGGTTTAGGGTTTATGTTATATTGTTTATGATTTAGGGTTTATGGTTTATGGAATACAGTTTAGGGTTTAGGGTTTATGATTTATGGTTTATGGTTTAGGGATAAGGTGTAGGGTTTAGGGTTTATGGTTTAAGGTTTCTGGTTTAGGGCTTATGGTTTAGGGTTTTAGGTTTTGGATTTAGGGTTTATGGTTTAGGGTTTAGGGATTAGGGTTTATTGTTTATGGTTTATGTTTCATGGTTTAGGGTTTAGGGTTTATTGTTTAGGGTTTATGGTTTGGGGTTTATGGTTTAGGGCTTATGGTTTAGGGCTTAGGGTTTAGGATTAGGGTTTAGGGTTTACTATTTAGGTTTAGGGTTTAGGGATTATGGTTTATGGTTTATGGTTTAGGATTTAGGGGTTTATGGTTTAGGATTTAGGGTTTATAGTTTATTGTTTAGTGTTTATGGTTTCATGTTTAAGGTTTAGGGTTTAGGGTTTAGGGTTTAGGTTTTAGGGTTTAGTGTTTATAGTTTAGGGTTTATGGTTTAGGGTCCACGGTTTATTGTTTAGGGTTTAGGGTTAGGGTTTATGGTTTAGTGTTTAGGGTTTATGGTTTAGGTTTAGGTTTAGGGTTTACGGTTTATATTTTAACGTTTAGGGTTTAGGGTTTAGTGTTTAAGGTTCATGGTTTAGGGTTTAGAGTTTATGGTTTATGGTTTAGGGTCTAGGGTTAATTGTTTAGGGTTTAGGGTTAATGGTTTACGATTTTGGTTTAGGGTTTAAGGTTTAGGGTTTAGGGTTTGGGATATAGGGTTTAGGGTTTAGGGTTTGGTATTTATGGTTTAGGGTTTAGGGTTTAGGGCTAAGGGTTTAAGATTTA
The DNA here is from genome assembly GCA_027924645.1 of Cunninghamia lanceolata. Classification (NCBI taxonomy): domain Eukaryota; kingdom Viridiplantae; phylum Streptophyta; class Pinopsida; order Cupressales; family Cupressaceae; genus Cunninghamia; species Cunninghamia lanceolata. The sequence goes on along the minus strand of BSBN01001257.1, from coordinate 423,734 downwards.
GGGTTTATGGTTAATGGTTTAGGGTTTAGCATCTATGGTTTATGGTTTATTGTTTATGGTTTATGGATTATGATTTAGGGTTTACGGTTTATGTTTTAGGGTTTAGGGTTTATGTTTTAGGGTTTAAGGTTTAGGGTTTAGGATTTAGGGTTTATGGTTTATGGTTTAGGGCTTATGGTTTAGGGTATAGGGTGTAGGGTTTGTGGTTTGGGGTTAATGGCTTATGGTTTAGGGTTTATGGTTTATGGTTTAGGTTTTAGTGTTTAGGGTTTATGGTTTAGGGCTTATGGTTTAGGGTTTGGAGTGTAGGGTTTATGGTTTATGGTTTATGGTTTAGGGTTTAGGATTTAGGGTTTAGGGTTTATAGTTAAGGGTTTAGGGTTTATGGTTTAGGTTTTAGGGTTTAGTGTCTTGGGTTTATTGTTTAGGGTTTAGGGTTTAGGATTTAGGGTTAATGGTTTACGGTTTATGGTTTAGCTTTAGGGTTTAGGGTTTATGGTTTAGTGTCTAGGGTTTATTGTTTAGGGTTTAGGGTTTAGGGTTTAGGATTTAGGTTTAATGGTTTACGGTTTATGGTTTAGCTTTACGGTTTAGGGTTTATGGTTTATGGTTTATTGTTTAGGGTTTAGGGTTTACTGTTTAGGGTTTAGGGTTTAGGGTTTAGGGTTTAGGGTTTAGGGTTTATGGTTTATGGTTTATTATGTATGGCTTATGGTTTATGGTTTAGGGTTTAGGGTTTAGGGTTTATGGGTTAGGTCTTATGGTTTAGGGTTTAGGGTGTAGGGTTTATGGTTTAGAGTTTAGGGTTGAAGATTTAGGGTTTAGGGTTTAGGGTTTATAGATTAGGGATTAGGGATTAGGGTTTAGGGTTTATAGTTTGGGGTTTAGGGTTTATTGTTTAGGGATTAGGGTTTAGGGTTTAGGTTTTATGGTTTATGGTTTATGGTTTAGGGTTTAGGGTTTTAGGGTTTAGGATTTAGGGTTTAGGGTTTTAGGGTTTTAGGGCTTAGGGTTCAGGGTTTATGCTTTAGGGTTTATGTTTTATGATTTAGGGTTTAGAGTTTACGGTTTAGGGTTTAGGGTTTATGGGTTTATGGTTTTGGGTTTATGGTTTAGGATTTAGGGTTTAGGGTTTAGGGTTTAGGTTAACATTTTAGGGTTTAGGGTTTATGGTTTATGGTTTATTATTTATGGTTTAGGGTTTAGCATTTATGGTTTATGGTTTAGGGTTTAAGGTATAGGGTTTAGGGTTTAAGGTTTAAGGGTTTAGGGTTTTAGGGTTTAGGATTTAGGGTTTAGGGTTTAGGATTTAGGGTTTAGGGTTTCTGCTTTAACGTTTATGTTTTAGGGCTTATGGTTTATGGTTTCGGGTTTAGGGTTTAGGGTTTAGGGTTTTGTGTTTTGGATTTTGGTTTTAGGGTTTTGGGTGTAGGGTTTATGGTTTATGGTTTATGGTTTTGGGTGTAGGGTTTAGGGTTTAGGGTTTATGTTTAGGGTTTAGGGTCTATGGGTTTAGACTTTAGGTTTAAGGTTTAAGGTTTTAGGGTTTACGGTTTAGGGTTTAGGGTTTAGGGTTTAGTGTTTACTGTTTAAGGTTTAGGGTTTAGGGTTTAGGGTCTAGGTTTATTTCTTTAGGGTTTAGGATTAATGGCTTACAGTTTATGGTTTAGAGTTTGTGGTTTATGGTTTATGGTTTATGGTTTAGGGTTTAGGGTTTAGGGTTTAGGGTTTAGTGTTTAGGGTTTATGGTTTAGGGCTTATGTTTTTGGGTGTAGGGTGTAGGGTTTAGGGTTTAGGGTTTAAGGTTTAGGGTTTATGGTTTATGGATTATAGATTAGGGATTAGGGTTTACAGTTTAGGGTTTAGGATTTATGGTTTATGTTTTACAGTTTAGTGTTTAGGGTTTAGGATTTAGGGTTTTAGGGTTTAGGGTTTAAGGTTTTAGGGTTTAGGGTTTAGTATTTATGGTTTATGGTTTATGGTTTAGAGTTTAGGTTTTAGGGTTTAGTGTATAGGGTTTAGGGATTAAGGGTTTATGGTTTATGGTTTGGGGTTTAGGGTTTAGGGTTTTAGGGTGTAGAGTTTTTGCTTTAGGGTTGATGGTTTAGGGCCTATGGTTTATACTTCAGGGTTTAGGGTTTAATTGGTTTACGGCTTATGGTTTTTTGTTTATGGTATAGGGTTTATGGTTTATGGTTTATGGTTTAGGATTTAGGGTTTATGGTTTATTGTTTAGGGTTTAGGGTTTAGGGTAGTTTAGGGTTTATGGTTTATGTTTTACGGTTTAGTGTTTAGGGTTTATTGTTTAGGGTTTATGGTTTGGGTTTTATGGTTTAGGGCTTATGGTTTAGGGCTTAGGGTTTAGGCTTAGGGTTTAGGGTTTAGGGTTGAGGGATTATGGTTTATCATTTAGGGTTTAGGGTTTAGGGTTTAGGTTTTATAGTTTAAGGTTTAGGGTTTAGGGTTTAGGATTTAGGGTTTACGGTTTATAGTTTAGGGTTTAGGGTTTAGGGTTTAGGGTTTACGATTTAGGGTTTAGGGTTTAGGGTTTATGTTTAGGGTTTCAGGTTTATGGTTTAAGGTTTAGGGTTTAGGGTTGAGGGTTTAGGGTTTAGGGTTTAGTGTTAATGGTTTAGGCTTTAAGGTTTAGAGTTTATGGTTTATGGTTTATGGTTTATGGTTTATGGTAGAGTCTAGGGTTAATTGTTTAGGGTTTAGGGTTTAGTGTTAATGTTTTACAGTTTTGGTTTAGGGTTTAAGGTTTAGGGTGTGGGGTTTGGGGTTTAGGGTTTAGGGTTTAGGGTTTGGGATTTATGGTTTAGGGTTTTAGGGTTTAGGGTTTAGGGCAAAGGGTTTAGGGTTTAGGGTTTATGGTTAATGGTTTAGGGTTTAGCATCTATGGTTTATGGTTTATTGTTTATAGTTTATGGTTTATGGTTTATGGTTTATGGTTTATTGTTTAGGATTTAGGGTTTAGGGTTTAGTTTTAGGGTTTAGGGTTTAGGGTTTAGGGCTTATGGTTTAGGGTGTAGGGTTTATGGTTTATGATTTATGGTATAGGTTTTAGTGTTAATTATTTAGGGTTTAGGGTTTAGGTTTAATGGTTTATGGTTTAGGGTTTAGCGTTTCGGGTTTAGGGTTTAGGGTTTAGGGTTTAGGGTTTATGGTTTAAGGTTTAGGGTTTAAGGTTTAGTGTTTAGGGTTTACGGTTTAGGTCTTATGGTTTAGGGTTTAGGGTGTAGGGTTTATGGTTTATGGTTTATGGTTTATGGTTTAGGATTTAGGGTTTAGGGTTTAGGGTTTTGAATTTAGGGTTTAGGATTTAGAATTTAGGGTTTAAGGTTTAGGGTTTATCTTTTACGGTTTAGGGTTTAGGGTTTAGGGTTTATAGTTTAGGGTTTAAGGTTTATGGTTTTAGGGTTTAGGGTTTAGGGTTTAGGGTTTATGGTATATTGTTTATGATTTAGGGTTTAGGGTTTAGGGTTTATGGTTGATGGTTTATGGTTTAGGGTTTAAGGTTTAGGGTTTAGGGTTTAGGGTTTAGGGCTTATGGTTTAGGGTTTAGGGTTTTGGAATTATGGTTTATGGTTTATTTTTTAGGTTTAGGGTTTAGGGTTTATGGTTTATGGTTTACGGTTTAGGGTTTATGGTTTAGGGTTTAGCGTTTTGGAATTATGGTTTATGGTTTAGGGTTTAGGGTTTAGGTTTAGGGTTTAGGGTTTATGGTTTGTGGTTTATGGTTTAGGGTTTAGGGTTTATGGGTTATGGTTTAGGTTCTAGGGTTTATTGTTTAGAGTTTAGGGTTAATGGTTTACGGTTTAGGGTTTAGGATTTAGGGTTCATGATTTAGGGTTTAGGGTTTTTGGTTTAAGGTTTAGGGTTTATGGTATATTGTTTATGATTTAGGGTTTAGGGTTTAGAGTTTATAGTTTAGGGTTTAGGGTTTAGGGTTTAGGGTTTATGGTTTAGTGGTTAGGGTTTAGGGTTTATCGTTTATTGTTTAGGGTTTAGGGTTTATGGTTTAGGGTTTAAGGTTTAGGGTTTATGGTTTATGGTCTTTGGTTTATGGTTTAGGGTTTAGTGTTTAGGGTATATGGTATAGGGTGTAGGGTTTAAAGGTTTATAGTTTAGGGTTTTAGGGTTTAGGGTTTAGGGTTTAGGATTTAGGGTTTATAGTTTTATGGTTTAGGGTTTATGCTTTAGTGTTTAAGGTTTAGGGCTTATGGTTTATGGTTTATGGTTTTGGATTTAGGGTTTAGGGTTTAGGGATTAGGGTTTATGGTTTATTGTTTATGGCTTAGGGTTTATGGGTTTAGAGTTTAGGTTTAAGGTTTAGGGTTTAGGGTTTAGGGGTAAGGGTTTAGGGTTTATTGTTTAGGGTTAGGGTTTAGGGTTTAGGATTTAGGGTTTAGGGTTTAGGGTCTAGGTTTTATTGTTTAGGGTTTAGGGTTTAGCGTTTGTGGTTTACAGTTTATGTTTTAGAGTTGATGGTTTAGGGTTTAGCGTTTATGGTTTATGGTTTATGGTTTATGGTTTAGGGTTTATGGTTTATGGTTTATTGTTTATGGTTTATGGTTAATGGTTTAGGGTTTAGGGTTTAGGGTTTAGCGCTTATGGTTTAGGGTTTAGCATGTAGGGTTTATGGTTTATGGTTTAGGGTTTATAGATTAGGAATTATGATTTAGGGTTTAGGGTTTAGGGTTTATGGTTTAGGGTTTATGGTTTAGGGTTTAGGGTTAAGGGTTTATGGTTTATGGTTTATGGTTTATGGTTTTGGGTTTAGGGTTTTGGGTTTAGGGTTTATGGTTTAATGTTTATGGTTTAGGGTTTAGGGTTTAGTGTTTAGGGTTTAGGTTTAGGCTTTATGGTTTTAGAGTTTAGGTTTAGGGTTTAGGGTTAAGTGTTTAGGGTTTAGGGTTTATTGTTTATGGTTTATGGTTTATGGTTTATACTTTATGCTTTAGGTTTTAGGTTTAGCGTTTAGGATTTAGGGGTTAGGGTTTAGGGTCTAGGGTTTATTGTTTAGGGTTTAGGGTTTAGCGTTAGTGTTTTAAGGTTTATGTTTTAGAGATGATGGTTTAGGGTTTAGTGTTTATGGTTTATGGTTTATGGCTTAGCGTTTAGGGTTTATGGTTTATGGGTTATGGTTTTTTGTTTATGGTTTATGGTTTATGGTTTAGGGTTTAGGGCTTATGGTTTAGGGTTTAGCATGTAGGGTTTATGGTTTAGGGTTTAGGGTTTAGGGTTTAGGGTTTATAGATTAGGAATTAGGATTTAGGGTTTAGGTTTTAGGGTTTAGGGTTTATGGTTTATGGTTTAGGGTTAAGGGTTTATGGTTTATGGGTTATGGTTTATTGTTTATTGTTTATGGTTTATGGTTTATGGTTTATTGTTTATGGTTTAGGGTTTATGGTTTATGGTTTAGGGCTTATGGTTTAGGGTTTAGCATGTAGTGTTTATGGTATAGGGTTTAGGGTTTAGGGTTTATAGATTTGGAATTAGGATTTAGGGTTTAGGGTTTTAGGGTTTAGGGTTTATCCTTTATGGTTTAGGGTTTAGCTTTAGGGCTTATGGTTTATGGTTTATGGTTTAGGGTTTATGATGTAGGGTTTAGGGTTTAGGGTTTATTGTTTAGGGTTTAGGGTTTAGAGTTTAGGGTTAATGGTTTATTGTTTAGGGTTGAGGGTTTAGGGATAAGGGTTTAGGGTTTATGGTTTAAGGTATGGGGTTTAGTGTTTAGGGTTTACAGTTTAGGGTTTAGGGTTTAGGGTCTAGGGTTTATTGTTTAGGGTTAATGGTTTACTGTTTTGGTTTAGGGTTTAGGGTTTAGGGTTTGGGGTTTATGGTTTAGGGTTTAGGGTTTAGGGCTAAGGGTTTAGCGTTTAGGGTTTATTCTTTAGGTTTTAGGGTTTAGGGTTTAGGGTTTAGGGTTTAGGGTTTATTGTTTAGGGTTTATGGTTTTATGGTTTAGGGCTTAGGGGTTAGGGTTAGGGGTTAGGGTTTAGGGTTTAGGGTTTATTGTTTATGGTATATGGTTTAAGGTTTAGGGTTTAGGGTTTATTGTTTAGGGTTTAGGGATTAGTGTTTATGGTTTATGGTTTATGGTTTAGGGATTATAGTTTAGGGTTTAGGGTTTAGGTTTTAGGGTTTAGGGTATATTGTTTATGATTTGGGGTTTACGTTTTAGGGTTTAAGTTTATGGTTTAGGGTGTAGGGTTTAGGGTTTATGATTTATGGTTTATGGTTTAGGGATTAGGTTTAGGGTTTAGGGTTTACGCTTAAGGTTTATGGTTTAGGGCTTATGGTTTAGGGTTTTGGGTTTAGGGTTTTGGATTTATGGTTTATTTCGTTAGGGTTTAGGGTTAATGGTTTACAGTTTAGGGTTTAGGGTTTATGATTTAGGGTTTAGGGTTTAGTGTGTAGGGTTTAGGGTTTAGGGTTTCGGGTTTAGAATTTAGGATTGAGGGTTTATAGTTTAGGGTTTATGGCTTAGTGTTTAGAGTTTAGGGTTTATGGTTTATGGTTTATGGTTTATGGTTTATGCTTTACGGTGTACGGTTAAGGGTTTAGGGTTTATGGTTTACAGTTTATGGTTTTAGGGTTTAGGGTTTTATGGTTTAGGTTTTAGTGTTTAGGGTTTAGGGTTTTAGGGTTTAAGGTTTAGGGTTTTAGGGTTTAGGGTTTATGGTTTATGGTTTATGGTTTATGGATTAGGGTCTAGGGTTTATGGTTTGTGGTATATTGTTTATGATTTAGGGTTTATAGTTTAATGTTTATGGTTTAGTGTTTAGGGTTTAGGGTTTATGATTTATGGTTTATGGTTTAGGGATTAGGTTTAGGGTTCAGGGTTTAGGTTTGATGGTTTAAGGTTTATGGTTTAGGGCTGATGGTTTATGGTTTATGGTTTATGGTTTTGGATTTAGGGTTTATTGTTTAGGGTTTAGGGATTGGGGTTTATAGTTTAGGGCTTAGGGTTTATGGTTTATGGTTTATGTTTTAGGGTTTAGGGTTTCAGGTTTGGGGTTTATGATTTATTTTTTAGGGTTTATGGTTTTGGGTTTATGGTTTAGGGCTTATGGTTTGGGGCCTAGGGTTTAGGATTAGGTTTTAGGGTTTACTGTTCAGGGTTTAGGGTTTAGGGATTATGGTTTATGGTTTATGATTTATGGTTTACGGGTTAGAATTTAAAGGTTTATGGTTTATGGTTTAGGGTTTAGGCTTTATGGTTTAAGGTTTAGGGTTTAGGGTTTAGGGTTTAGGATTTAGGGTTGACAGTTTATGGTTTATTGTTTAGGGTTTATGGTTTCAAGTTTAGGGTTTACGGTTTATGGTTTATGGTTTATGGTTTAAGGTTTAGGGTTTATAGTTTTTGGTTTATGGTTTATGGTTTAGGGTTTAGGGTTCAGGGTTTATGGTGTAAGGTTTAGGGTTTAGGGTTTAGGGTTTAGGGTTTAGGTTTAGGTTTAGGGTTTAGGGTTTAGTGTTTACGGTTTATGGTTTAGGGTTTAGGGTTTCGGGTTAATGGTTTAGGGTGGGTTTGGGGTTTGGGGTTTATGGTTATGGTTTAGGGTTTGGGATTTATGGTTTAGGATTTATGGTTTAGGTCTAAGGGTTTAGGGTTTAGGGTTTAGGGCTAGGGGTTTAGGGTTTATGGTTAATGATTTAAGGTTTAGTATCTATGGTTTATGGTTTATTGTTTATGGTTTATGGTTTATGGTTTAGGGTTTAGGGCTTATGGTTTAGGGTGTAGGGTTTATGGTTTATGGTTTAGGTTCTAGGGTTAATTGTTTAGTGTTTAGGGTTTAGGGTTAATGGTTTACATTTTATCGTTTAGGGTTTAGGGTTTATGGTTTATGGTTTATGGTTTATGGTTTATGGTTTAAGGTTTAGGGTTTAGGGTTTAGGGTTTAGTGTTTAGGGTTTAGGGTTTAGGGCTTATGGTTTAGGGTTTAGGGTGTAGGGTTTATGGTTTAGGGTTTATGGTTTATGGTTTAGGGTTTAGGGTTTAGGATTTACGGTTTAGGGTTTAGGGTTTAGGGTTTAGTGTTTAAGGTTTAAGGTTTATGGTTTAGGGTTTAGGGTTTAGGGTCTAGGGTCTAGAGTCTATTTCCTTAGGGTTTAGGGTTAATGGTTTACAATTTATGGTTTAGAGTTTAGGGTTTAGGGTTTAGGGTTTATGGTTTATTGTTTAGGGTTTAGGGTTTAGCATTTACTGTTTAGGGTTTATGGTTTAAGGTTTAGGGTTTAGGGTCTAGGGTTTATTTCTTTAGGGTTTAGGGTTAATGGTTTACAGTTTATGGTTTAGGGTTTATAGTTTATAGTTTATTCTTTAGGGTTTAGGGTTTAGGGTTTAAGGTTTAGGGTTTAGGGTTTACGGTTTAGGGTTTAGGTTGTATGGTTTAGGGCTTATGGTTTAGGGTCTAGGGTGTAGGGTTTAGGGTTTAGGGTTTAGGGTTAGGGTTTATGGTTTATGGTTTATTGTTTAGGGTTTATAGATTAGGGATTAGGGTTTACATGTTAGGGTTTAGGGTTTATGGTTTATGTTTTACAGTTTAGGGTTTAGGGTTTAGGATTTAGGGTTTTAGGTTTTAGGGTTTAGGGTTTTAGGGTTTATGGTTTAGAGTTTAGGGTTTAGGGTTTAGGTAGGGTATAAGGTTTTGGGATTAAGAGTTTAGGGTTTATGCTTTATGGTTAATGGTTTAGGGCTTATGGTTTATGGTTCAGGGTTTAGGGTTTATTGGTTTAGGGCTTATGGTTTATGGTTTATGGTATAGGTTTTACGGTTTATGGTTTATGGTTTAGGGTTTAGGGTTTAGTGTTTAGGGTTTATAGTTTAGGGTTTAGTGTTTATGGTTTGTGGTTTATTATTTATGGTTTAGGTTTTAGGGTTTAGGGATTAGGGTCTATTGTTTAGGGTTTACAGTTTGGGGTTTATGGTTTATGGTTTAGGGTTTAGGGTTTAGGATTTTGGGTTTAGGTTTTAGGGTTTATGGTATATTGTTTATGATTTAGGGTTTACGGTTTAAAGTTTAGGGTTTAGGGTTTATGGTTGATGGTTTAGGGTTTCGGATTTAGTGGTTTATGGTTTAGGGTTTAGGGTTTAGGCCTTACGGTTTAGGGTTTAGGGTTTAGGATTTACGGTTTATAGTTTACGATTTATTATTTAGGGTTTAGGGTTTCAAGTTTAGGGTTTATGGTTTATGGTTTATGGTTTAGGGTTTAGTGTTTAGGTTTTAGGGTTTATAGTTTAGGGTTGAGGGTTTAGGGTTTAGGGTTTAGGGTCCAGGGTTTATTGTTTAGGGTTTAGGGTTTATGGTTTATGGTTTATGGTTAAGGGTTTATGGTTTATGGTTTAGTTTTAGGGTTTAGTGTTTATGGTTTAAGGTTTAGGTTAGGGTTTAGGGTTTAAGGTTTAGTGTTTAGGGTTTATGGTTTAGGGTTTAGAGTTTAGGATTTAGGGTTTATGGTTTATGGTTGATGGTTTATGGTTTTGGGTCTAGGGTTAATTGTTTAGGGTTTAGGGTTTAGCATTAATGGTTTACGGTTTTTGTTTAGGGTTTAAGGTTTAGGGTTTAGGGTTTGAGGTTTGGGGTTTGGGGTTTATGGTTTAGAGTTTATGGTTTGGGATTTACGGTTTAGGGTTTAGGGTTTAGGGTTTAGGTTTAGGTTTAGGTTTTATGGTTGATGGTTTAGGGTTTAGCATCTATGGTTTATGGTTTATGGTTTACGGCTTAGGATATAGGGTTGAGGGTTTATGTTTTAGGGTTTAGGGTTAAGGGTTTATAGTTTAGTGCTTATGGTTTAGGGTGTAGGGTTTATGGTTTATGGTTTAGGTTCTAGGATTAATTGTTTAAGGTTTAGGGTTTAGGGTTAATGATTTAGGGTTTAGGGTTTATGATTTATGGTTTATGGTTTAGTTTTAGGGTTTAGGGTTTATTGTTTAAGGTTTAGGGTTTAGGGTTTAGTAGTTAGGGTTTACGGTTTAGAGTTTATGGTTTATGGTTTAGGGTCTAGGGTTAATTGTTTAGGGTTTAGGGTTTAGGGTTAAGGGTTTTGTTTAGGGTTTAAGGTTTAGGGTTTGGGGTTTATGGTTTAGTGTTTAGGGTTTGGGATTTACGGTTTATGGTTTAGGTCTAAGGGTTTAGGGTTTAGGGTTAATGGTTTAGGGTTTAGCATCTATTGTTTATAGTTTATGGTTTACGGTTTAGGATTTAGGGTTTAGGGTTTATGTTTTAGGGTTTAGGGTTTAGGGTTTAGAGTTTAGGGTTTAGGGTTTATGGTTTATGGTTTATGGTTTATGGTTTATGGTTTATGGTTTAAGGTTTAGGGTTTAGGGTTTAGTGTTTATGGTTTAGGTCTTATGGTTTAGGGATTAGGGTGTAGAGTTTATTATTTATGGTTTAGGGTTTATGGTTCAGGGTTTAGGATTTAGGGTTTAGGGTTTAGGGTTTAGAGTTTAGGGTTTATGGTTTTATGGTTTAAGGTTAGTGGTTTATTGTTTAGGGTTTACAGTTTAGGGTTTAGGGTTTAGGGTTTAGGGTTTAGGGTTTAGGGTTTAAGGTTTATGGTTTATGGTTTATGGTTTAGGGTTTGGGATTTAGGGTTTAGGGTTTAGGGTTAATGGTTTAGAGTTCAAGGTTTAGAGTTTAGGGTTTAGGGTTTAGGGTTTAGGGTTTAGGGTTTCGGGTTTAGGATTTAGGGTTTAGGGTTTATAGTTTAGGGTTTATGGCTTAGGGTTTAGAGTTTAGGGTTTATGGTTTATGGTTTATGGTTTATGGTTTATGGTTTATGGTTTACGGTGTAGGGTTAAGGGTTTAGGGTTTATGGTTTACTGTTTAGGGTTTTAGGGTTTTTGGGTTTAGGGTTTTATGGTTTAGGTTTTAGTGTTTAGGGTTTAGGGTTTTAGGGTTTAAGGTTTAGGGTTTAGGGTTCGCAGTTTTAGGGTTTACGGTTTATGGTTTATGGTTTATGGTATATTGTTTATGATTTAGGGTTTACAGTTTAGTGTTTATGGTTTAGTGTTTAGGGTTTAGGGTTTATGATTTATAGTTTATGGTTTAGGGATTAGGTTTAGGGTTCAGGGTTTAGGTTTTATGGTTTAAGGTTTATGGTTTAGGGCTTATGGTTTATGGTTTATGGTTTTGGGTTTTGGATTTAGGGTTTATTGTTTAGGGTTTAGGGATTAGGGTTTACAGTTTAGGGTTTAGGGTTTATGGTTTATGGTTTATGTTTTACGGTTTAGGGTTTGGGGTTTAATTTTTAGGGTTTATGGTTTTGGGTTTATGGTTTAGGGCTTATGGTTTGGGGCTAGGGTTTAGGATTAGGTTTTAGAGTTTACTGTTCAGGGTTTAGGGTTTAGGGATTATGGTTTATGGTTTATGATTTATGGTTTAGGGTTTAGGATTTAAGGGTTTAGGGTTTAGGGTTTAGGGTTTAGGCTTTATGGTTTAAGGTTTAGGGTTTAGGGTTTAAGGTTTATGATTTAGGGTTGACAGTTTACGGTTTATTGTTTAGGGTTTATGGTTTCAAGTTTAGGGTTTAGGGTTTATGGTTTATGGTTTAGGGTTTAGGGTCCAGGGTTTATGGTGTAAGGTTTAGGGTTTAGGGTTTAGGGTGTACGGTTTAAGGTTTAGGGTTTAGGGTTTAGTGTTTACGGTTTATGGTTTAGGGTTTAGAGTTTAGGGTTTAGGGTTAATGGTTTAGGGTTTTGGTTTAGGGTGGGTTTGGGGTTTGGGGTTTATGGTTTGTGGTTTAGGGTTTGGGATTTATGGTTTAGGGTTTAGGGTTTAGGGCTAAAGGTTTAGGGTTTAGGGTTTATGGCTAGGGGTTTAGGGTTTATGGTTAATGGTTTAGGGTTTAGCATCTATGGTTTATGGTTTATTGTTTATGGTTTATGGTTTATGGTTTATGGTTTATGGTTTAGGGCTTATGGTTTAGGGTGTAGGGTTTTTGGTTTATGGTTTAGGTTCTAGGGTTAATTGTTTAGTGTTTAGGGTTAATGGTTTACGTTTTATCGCTTAGGGTTTAGGGTTTATGGTTTAGGGTTTATGGTTTATGGTTTATGGTTTAAGGTTTAGGGTTTAGGGTTTAGGGTTTAGTGTTTAGGGTTTATGGTTTAGGGCTTATGGTTTAGGGTTTAGGGTGTAGGGTTTAGGGTTTAGGGTTTAGGGTTTAGGGTTTAGTGTTTAGGGTTTAGGATTTAGGGTTTAGCATTTAGGGTTTAGGGTTTAGGGTTTAGGGTTTAGTGTTTAGGGTTTACGTTTTAAGGTTTAAGGTTTAAGGTTTATGGTTTATGGTTTAGGGTTTAGGGTTTAGGGTCTAGGGTTTATTTCTTTAGGGTTAATGGTTTACAGTTTATGGTTTAGGGTTTAGGGTTTATGGTTTATTGTTTAGGGTTTAGGGTTTAGCATTTACTGTTTATGGTTTATGGTTTAAGGTTTAGGGTTTAGGGTCTAGGGTTTATTTCTTTAAGGTTTAGGGTTAATGATTTATAGTTTATGGTTTAGAGTTTATGGTTTATAGTTTATAGTTTATAGTTTATTGTTTAGGGTTTAGGGTTTAGGGTTTAGGGTTTACGGTTTATGGTTTACAGTTTAGGGTTTAGGGTTTACGGTTTAGGGCTTATGGTTTAGGGTCTAGGGTGTAGGGTTTATGGTTTATTGTTTACATCTTAGGGTTTAGGGTTTATGGTTTATGTTTTACAGTTTAGGGTTTAGGGTTTAGGATTTAGAGTTTTAGGGGTTAGGGTTTAGGGTTTTAGGGTTTATGGTTTAGAGTTTAGGGTTTAGGGTTTAGGGTTTAGGGTATAGGGTTTTGGGATTAAGGGTTTAGGGTTTTAGGGTTTAGGGTTTGGGATTTAGCATTTAGGGTTTAGGGTATTAGAGTTTAGGGTTTATGCTTTAGGGTTAATGGTTTAGGGCTTATGGTTTATGGTTCAGGGTTTAGGGTTTATTGGTTTAGGGCTTATGGTTTATGGTTTATGGTATAGGGTTTATGGTTTATGGTTTATGGTTTATGGTTTATGGTTTATGGTTTAGGGTTTAGGGTTTAGGGTTTATAGTTTAGGGTTTAGGGTTTATGGTTTATGGTTTATTATTTAAGGTTTAGGTTTTAGGGTTTAGGGATTAGGGTCTATTGTTTAGGGTTTAGGGTTTGGGGTTTAGGGTTTAGGGTTTAGGGTTTAGGATTTTGGGTTTAGGTTTTAGGGTTTATGGTATATTGTTTATGATTTAGGGTTTACGGTTTAAATTTTAGGGTTTAGGGTTTATGGTTTATGGTTGATGGTTTAGGGTTTAGGATTTAGTGGTTTATGGTTTAGGATTTAGGGTTTAGGCCTTACGGTTTAAGATTTAGGGTTTAGGGTTTAGGATTTATGATTTACAGTTTATGATTTATTGTTTAGGGTTTAGGGTTTCAAGTTTAGGGTTTATGGTTTAGGGTTTAGGTTTTAGGGTTTATAGTTTAGGGTTTAGTGTCTAGGGTTTATTTTTTAGGGTTTAGGTTTTAGGGTTTATGGTTTATGGTTTATGGTTAAGGGTTTAGGGTTTAGGTTTTAGTTTTAGGGTTTAGGGTTTATGGTTTAAGGTTTAGGGTTTAGCGTTTAGGGTTTAGTGTTTAGGGTTTATGGTTTATGGTTTAGAGTTTAGGATTTAGGGTTTATGGTTTATGGTTGATGGTTTAGGGTTTAGGGTCTATGGTTAATTGTTTAGGGTTTAGGGTTAATGGTTTACGGTTTTGGTTTAGGGTTTAGGGTTTGGGGTTTGGGGTTTAGTGTTTAGGGTTTAGGGTTTGGGATTTAGGGTTTAGGGTTTAGGGTTTAGGGTTTAGGGCTAAGGGTTTAGGGTTTAGGGTTTATGGTTAATGGTTTAGGGTTTAGCATCTATGGTTTATGGTTTATTGTTTATGGTTTATGGTTTATGGTTTACATCTTAGGATATAGGGTTGAGGGTTTATGTTTTAGGGTTTAGGGTTTAGGGTTGATGGTTTATAGTTTACAGCTTATGGTTTAGGGTGTAGGGTTTATGGTTTATGGTTTATGGTTTAGGTTCTAGGATTAATTGTTTAAGGTTTAGGGTTTAGGGTTAATGATTTAGGGTTTAGGATTTAGGGTTTAGTGTTTATGGTTTAGTTTTAGGGTTTAGGGTTTATTGTTTAAGGTTTAGGGTTTAGGGTTTAGTGTTTAGGGTTTAGGGTTTAGAGTTTAGGGTTTATGGTTTATGGTTTATGGTTTAGGGTCTAGGGTTAATTGTTTAGGGTTTAGAGTTTAGGGTTAAGGATTTTGTTTAGGGTTTAAGGTTTAGGGTTTGGGGTTTATGGTTTAGTTTTTAGGGTTTGGGATTTACGGTTTATGGTTTAGGGCTAAGGGTTTAGGGTTTAGGGTTAATGGTTTAGGGTTTAGCATCTATTGTTTATGGTTTATGGTTTATGGTTTACGGTTTAGGATTTAGGGTTTAGGGTTTATGTTTTAGGGTTTAGGGTTTAGGGTTTAGAGTTTAGGGTTTATGGTTTACGGTTTATGGTTTATGGTTTATGGTTTATGGTTTAAGGTTTAGGGTTTAGTGTTTATAGTTTAGGTCTTATTGTTTAGGGATTTAGGGTTTAGGGTTTAGGGTTTAGAGTTTAGGGTTTAGGGTTTTATGGTTTAAGGTTTGTGGTTTATTGTTTAGGGTTTATAGTTTAGGGTTTAGGGTTTAGGGTTTAGGGTTTATGATTTAGGGTTTAGGGTTTAGGGTTTAAGGTTTAGGGTTTATGGTTTATGGTTTATGGTTTTAGGGTTTAGGGTTTAGGGTTTATGGTTTAGGCTTTATGGTTTAGGGTTTAGGGTTTAGGGTTTAGCGTTTAGGGTTTAGTGTTTAGTGTTTATGGTTTATTGTTTATGATTTAGGGTTTAGGGTTTATAGTTTAGGGTTTAGGGTTTATGGTTTATGGTTTATGGTTTATTGTTTAGGGCTTATGGTTTAGGGTTTAGGGTTTAGGGTCTAGGATTTATGGTTGATGGTTTATGGTTTGTGGTTTGTGGTTTAGGGTTTAGGATTAGGGTTTTGGGTTTATGGGTTTAGTGTTTCAGGTTTAGGGTTTATGGTTTACGGTTTATGGTTTATGGTTTATGGTTTATGGTTTAGGTTTAGTGTTTAGGGTTTATGGTTTAAGGTTTAGGGTTTAGGGTTTAGTGTTTAGTGTTTAGGGTTTAGGGTTTAGAGTTTATGGTTTATGGTTTGTGGTTTGTGGTTTAGGGTCTAGTGTTAATTATTTGGGGTTTAGGGTTTATGGTTTATGGTTTTGGTTTGGGGTTTAAGGTTTAGGGTTTGGGGTTTGGGTTTTATGGTTTATGGTTTAGGGTTTGGGATTTATGGTTTATGGTTTAGGGTTTAGGGCTAAGGGTTTAGGGTTTATGGTTAATGGTTTAGGGTTTAGCATCTATGGTTTATTGTTTATGGTTTATGGTTTGTGGTTTATGGTTTAGGATATAGGGTTTAGGGTTTAGGGTTTATAGTTTAGGGCTTATGGTTTATGTTGTAGGGTTTATGGTTTATGGTTTAGGTTCTAGGGTTAATTGTTTAAGGTTTAGGGTTTAGGGTTAATGGTTTATGGTTTATGGTTTATGGTTTAGGTTTAGGTTTTAGGGTTTATGGTTTAGGGTTTAGGGTTTAGGGTTTAGGGTTTAGTGTTTAGGGTTTAGGGTTCAGGGTTTATGGTTTATGGTTTAAGGTTTAGGGTGTAGGGTTTATGGTTAATGGTTTACAGTTTTGGTTTAGGGTTTAAGGTTTATGTTTTAGGGTTTGGGGTTTATGGTTTATGGTTTATGGTTTGGGATTTAGGGTTTAGGGTTTAGGGTTAATGGTTTAGAGTTCAAGGTTTAGAGTTTAGGGT
This sequence comes from Cunninghamia lanceolata, assembly GCA_027924645.1. Lineage (NCBI taxonomy): Eukaryota > Viridiplantae > Streptophyta > Pinopsida > Cupressales > Cupressaceae > Cunninghamia > Cunninghamia lanceolata. Next base: position 407,864 of record BSBN01001257.1, on the reverse strand, counting down.
TTAGGGTTTAGGGTTTAGGGTTTAGGGTTTAGTGTGTAGGGTTTATGGTTTAGGGTTTAGGGTTTAGGATTTAGGGTTTATAGTTTAGGGTTTATGGCTTAGGGTTTAGAGTTTAGGGTTTATGGTTTAGGGTTTATGGTTTAGAGTTTATGGTTTATGGTTTACGGTTTAGGGTTAAGGGTTTAGGGTTTAGGGTTTACAGTTTGGGGTGTTAGGGTTTTAGGGTTTAGGGTTTAAGTTTTAGGGTTTTAGGGTTTAGGGTTTAGGGTTTTAGGGTTTAGGGTTTAGGGTTTAGGGTTTATGGTTTATGGTTTATAGTTTAGGGTTTAGGGTTTAGGGTTTATGGTATATTGTTTATGATTTAGGGTTTACGATTTAGTGTTTATAGTTTATGGTTTAGTTTTTAGGGTTTAGGGTTTATGATTTATGGTTTATGGTTTAGGGATTAGGTTTAGGGTTTAGGGTTTAGGTTTTATGGTTTAAGGTTTATGGTTTAGGGCTTATGGTTTATGGTTTAGGATTTTGGGTTTTGGATTTAGGGTTTATGCTTTAGGGTTTAGTGATTAGGGTTTACAGTTTAGGGTTTATGGTTTATGGTTTATGTTTTAGGGTTTAGGGTTTAGGGTTTAGGGTTTATTTTTTAGGGTTTATGGTTTAGGGCTTATGGTTTGGGGCCTAGTGTTTAGGATTAGGTTTTAGGGTTTACTGTTCAGGGTTTAGAGTTTAGGAATTATAGTTTATGGTTTATGATTTATGGTTTAGGGTTTAGGATTTAGGGGTTTATGGTCTATGGTTTAGGGTTTAGGCTTTATGGTTTAAGGTTTAGGGTTTAGGTTCAGGGTTTGGGATTTAGGGTTGACGGTTTACGGTTTATTATTTAGGGTTTATGGTTTCAAGTTTAGGGTTTATGGTTTAGGGCTTATTGTTTAGGGTTTAGGGTTTAGGTTTTAGGGAATAGGGTTTATAGTTTTTGGTTTATGGTTTATGGTTTATGGTTCAGGGTTTATGGTGTAAGGTTTATGGTTTATGGTTTAGGGTTTAGGGTTTAGGGTTTAGGGTTTAGGTTTAGGGTGTACGATTTAAGGTTTAGGGTTTAGGGTTTAGTGTTTATGGTTTATGGTTTATAGTTTAGAGTTTAGGGTTTAGGGTTTTGGTTTTGGGTGGGTTTGGGGTTTATGGTTTAGGGTTTAGGGTTTAGGGCTAGGGGTTTAGGGTTTATGGTTAATGGTTTAGGGTTTAGCATCTATGGTTTATGGTTTATTGTTTATGGTTTATGGTTTAGGATTTAGGTTTTAGGGTTTAGGGTTTAGGGTTTAGGGCTTATGGTTTAGGGTGTAGGGTTTATGGTTTAAGGTTTAGGTTCTAGGGTTAATTGTTTAGTGTTTAGGGTTTAGGGTTAATGGTTTACATTTTATCATTTAGGGTTTAGGGTTTATGGTTTATGGTTTATGGTTTATGGTTTAGGGTTTAGGGTTTTTGGTTTATGGTTTAAGGTTTAGGGTTTAGGGTTTAGGGTTTATGGTTTAGGGCTTATGGTTTAGGGTTTAGGGTGTTGGGTTTATGGTTTATGGTTTAGGGTTTAGCATTTAGGGTTTAGGATTGTGAAGTCATTCCAATCAGTGGTCTTTACAACCAGTGGTCTTTACATCAAATCTAAACTCTAACTTCAATGCGGACCGCCAATAAGAATTATACATGATCCAAGGATCACCAAAACATTTCCTGAGTCACCAAGAACATCTGCACTTTATCAGCTTACTGGAATTCTTCTCGTCATCTGAAACTTCAAGAACACAGTCTGTCATCACTGTCATAATGAAAAAGATGCTTCTAGACCTCCAAACCATGAACAAATCTAGTTGTCACTTCACACTGACTTCTTCAACACTCCCTCCAATCTGTAGAATGAGATAATGCAATTCCAGAGCTCACCGGACCAATCTGTGACACTCTATCACCACTGAACATCTACTGGAACTGCTTCTACTGGAGCAGTCATAACTTCTTCAGATCATTATACGCACCTTTGAAAACTTGACTGGATCATCTCAAGACTCATATTTGTAAACCCTTTAAACTGTATCCTCTGATCTTCATCTTATCTTGGACTTTTACCTCAATGTCATCACTATTCTTCACTGTTCCTATTGAGACTAATTTCCTTAATATCCTCAGCACACAGCTCATCCAATCCTTCTCATTAATGCAATATGAGTATGTTGACATCAATGACAACACTAGTTATCCTCATACTTGCAACAATCTCCCCCTTTGTCATTGATGGCAACATATGATGTGAAAAACCATCAAGATAAGAACTTCTCCTTTCTGTCACAGCTCCCCCTATCAGCAACAACTCTTCACATGTCTTCTTTTCCTTTACTACTCCCCCTTTGATCATCAACCACTTGTTTTTCACATGTCTTCTCCCCCCCTTTGACATCAATGGCAAAGGGCTCATACTTGTAACTCTAACACATCAGAATCATACCAGCTGCTCCCCCTGAGTAGTAGCTCCCCATCACCAATCCGAATCACAAGATATGACTGTGATATCCACCAGACTGATGCACATCAGTCCATCCTAGTTCTTCACCGGAGGGGCAATAACCCCTAACTTCTCCCTGAGAAACTCAAAAGAGTCCTTGGGAAGAGGTTTAGTAAAGATATCTGCAATCTGATCCTTAGAGGGCACAAACTCCAATCTAACTTCATCCTTGTTCACTTGCTCTCTCAGAAAGTGAAACTTGATAGATATACGCTTAGTCTTGGAATGCAACACCGGATTCTTAGAAATATTTATTACACTTGAATTATCACATAAAATTGTGACAGGCTCCTTATACTCTACTTTAATATCTCTTAGCATCTGCTTCATCCACAAAACTTGAGTGCAACTACCTACTACTGCAATGTATTCTGCTTTAGTTGTAGATAGAGATATTGCCTCTTGTTTCTTGCTTAGCCAAGAAACCAATCTCTTTCCCAAAAAGAAGGCTCCACCACTGGTACTCTTCCGGTCATCCACATCTCCTGCCCAATCTACATCTGTATATGCATGAAGAGAGAAATCATGATCTCTAGGATACCACAAACCATACTCAGTTGTCCCTCTTAGATATCTAAAAATTCTCTTGATTGCCATGACATGAGATTTTCTGGGATCAACCTGGAATCTAGCAACAAGACCAATAGCTTGCATAATATCTGGTCTAGTTTGAGTGAGATACAACAATCCACCAATCATTGATCTATACTTTGTCTAGTCTACTTTAGGAGAGTCATCATCTTTACTTAACTTACATCCAGTTGGCATGGGAATATTCATTAGCTTTGAATCTTCCATCCCAAATTTCCTCAACAATTATTTCACATATTTGGTCTGAGAAATAAAGATTCCTTTCTTTGATTGAGAGATTTGCAGACCCAAGAAGAAATTCATTTCACCAAGCATTGACATCTCAAACTCACTTTTCATTTGATCTGCAAAGGTTTTACACATACTGTCTCTTCCTCTAAAGATGATATCATCAACAAATACTTCAACAATCAAGATGTTTTCATGGTCAATTTTGAAATATAAGTTACTGTCAGCAGTACCTTTGTTGAAACCAATCTTCAAAAGATGTTTGTCCAATCTTTCATACCATGCTCTTGGGGCTTGCTTTAGTCCATACAGTGCCTTCTTTAAGCTGCAAACCATATCACTATCCTCAGATAATTGAAATACATCGGGCTGTTCAATGTACACTTCTTCTTCTAAGTCACCATTTAGGAAGGCAGATTTGACATCCATCTGATACACCTTGAAATCCTTGAAGGTAGCAAATGTAAGAAATAATCTGACTACATCAATTCTTGCCACCGGAGCAAAGGTTTCTTCAAAATCAATTCCTTCTATTTGAGAGTAGCCTTTGCAGACCAATCTGGATTTATTTCTGATTACTTCACCAACTTCATTTAGTTTGTTCTGGAAGACCCATTTGGTTCCAATCACATTCTTGTTTCTAGGTCTGGGAACAAGATCCCAAGTGTGATTTTTCTCAATTTGCATCAACTCTTCCTCCATTGCTTTGGTCCAGTATTCATCATTGCAGGCTTCATTTATTGTCTTAGGTTCAATCTTTGAAATCAGACAATATTCATCTGAATTTTGAGCAATTTTCCTTCTAGTTTGCACACCTTTGCTTTTGTCACCTATGATCTGATCTTTAGAGTGGTTTAGTCTTACATACCTTAGAACTTTGGGAGTTTCTTGCACTTCTGTTTCTTGATCAGGCTCATTCAGACCTATCTCTTCTTCCTGATTTACTAGATCAGTCTGAATCTGACTTTCAGAAGAGGATTGAGCTCCTTGAACCAGAACACCATTATGATCATCTTCATCATATTCATAAAACCTTGAGGGTTTCTCAATTCCTTCATCAACCTTCACATTTGTACTTTCTATCATCTTTCTCAGTCTCTTATTGTAACACTGGTATGCTTTGCTTTGAGTGGAGTAACCCAAGAAAATTCCTTCATCACTTCTAGCATCAAACTTTCCTAGATCTTCATCTCTTTTAATGTAACATTTGCTACCAAATACTCTGAAATATCTCACAGTAGGAGTGATGCCAAATCAAAGTTCATAAGAAGTCTTACCGGTATTGCTTCTGATTTGAACTCGATTGAGAGTATAGACTGCAGTGCTGACAGCTTCTCTCCAAAACATCTGGGGAACATTTGCTTCCATCATCATTGTCCTGGATGCTTCTTGGATGGTCCGGTTCTTTCTCTCTACTACTCCATTCTACTGTGGAGTCCTAGGAGCAGACAATTGTCTCTTTATACCATGCTTCTCACAAAAATCTATGAATTCACCAGATGTGAATTCACCACCTCTATCAGACCTTAGACATTTCAGTTTTAATCCGGTTTGATTCTCTACCATAGCCTTGAAGATTTTGAACTTCTCAAAAGCTTCTAATTTCTCTTTCAGAAAGGTAACCCACATCATCCGGGAATGGTCATCAATCAGTAACATGAAATATCTATCACCTTGCATACTCTTGATTCTTGTCGGACCACATAGATCAGTATGAACTAATTCCAATAATCCGGTAGAGGACTGATCCTTGCTTTTGAATGAGACTCTGCTCTATTTACCTAGCTGACATTCTTTGCACAAACTATTTGTAGGTTTTACCAATTTTGGAAGATCTCTTACAGCCTGAGTATTGCTTATCTTGATGATGTTATCAAAATTTACATGACACATCCTTCTATGCCATAACCAACTCTGATCAACTTGAACAAATAGATAGCTTTTATTAGTACCAACTAGATGAAAGATATTACCTTTTGTTTGAGTACTGGATGCAATCTCAGTTCCAGAGCTTTCAAAGATTCTGCATTTTTTATTCTTGAACTAGAGATCATAACCTTTGTCTACCAATTGTCCAACACTAAGAAGATTGTGCTTCAATCCTTCAACAAACGATACATTACCAGTTTTGTTCTTTCCATCAAAAGAAACAGTTCCCCTACCTCTGATTCTATCAGCAGAATTATCACCAAACTTTACCATTCCTCCTTCATACCTTTCCAAATCTAAGAACTTGTTCTTGTCACCTGTCATATGGTGAGAGCATCCACTGTCAATAACCCAATCATCCTTTTCTTCAACTTGGGCAGCCAAAGCTCTTTCTACAACCTTATGATTGACAGATTCAGAGGACATTGGATCTTCTTCCTTAATGGCAATGAACACCCATTCATTTCTGGATTTGTTTTCTATCTCTGATTCATCATCTGTTACTCCTTCATTATCATCTTCTTCATGAACATAATAACAATTCTTTTGGAACCTTTGTCTATTAGAATTTGACCTTGTAAACCTTTCCGGACATCTTGAGGAAAAATGACCAATCTTATTGCAGTTGAAGCACTTAAAGGGTAATTTTCCTTCATACTTACCGGATCCTCTTGGTAGTCTCTTTGCAATGAGGGCTTCAAGTTGAACTGTTTCTACTTCTTCCACTTCCATGTCTTTTCTTGCTTGATCATACGATGACAGTTTCCTTGAAGAGTTTTCTCCTGGATCAAATCTTTGTTTACCTTTCACAGAGGCACTGGCTTTGAATGCAGTTTCAGTCTTGGGGGGATCATCTCTGAACTCAATCATTTCAAATGTAGCTAGTTTGCCAGCCAATTGGTCTCTTGTGACAGTTGTATGGGCTCTGAATTCATCAATGGCAGCAACATTGATTTTGTAGGCATCAGGAAGTGATCTGAGAATTTTGCCAACAATCTCATTTTCATCGAAGACTCCACCAGCATTCCTAATTCCACACACCAGCTCATTTACTCTTGGCATAAAGGTAGTAATATTTTCATCATCTCTCATCTTCAGTCTTTCAAATTTTCATTTTAGACTTTGCAACCTTGCACACTTAACATACTGGTCTCCTTCATGTAAGAGTTCTAGTTTGTTCCAAATTTCAAAAGCAGTTGGTAGGTTAATAACATTTGAGAGCTCTGAGTCAGATCATGTGCTTAGAAGAGCCTCTCTGGTCCGCAGATTATTTTCAACATCTGTGAGTTCATTTAGGGTTGTCGGACCACCCTGTGGAGGAACATATGCTTTTGTGACCATGGACTAGTACGCCATTCCCATACACTGCAAGTGACATTTCATGCGACCTTTCCAGAGAGTAAAGTTGGTTCCATCAAACTTCAGACTATCCTTCTTATAGGAAGACATCCTAGATCTTCTCAAGCAGTTAAGCTCCTTCTAGAGGAACTTGGCTCTGATACCAATTATTAGATTTAGGACAGACAACTGAGAGGGGGGTGAATCAATTGTCAAAAAAACTTGCTTACAATTCAAACACTTAAATCCACTTTTTTATTTAATAGCATATCAATTAATCACTCATGAAAGCATAAAGCATAAACACCATAGCAGATACACATCAACACATGAGACACCAAGATTTTGACGTGGAAAACCCGGTCAAGGGAAAAACCACGGGGTGATTAACCCAAGGATTATTCTCTATTAGAAGAACAAGAAAAATAGATGGCACATGCCAATTAGGGCTCACTGCCTGAGCACACTGCTCACAAGAGGCACACTGCCTACAAGAGACACACTGTCTACAAAATAACAAGTATCACAAACTTGAACTGGAGATTGACATCTTTACCATGTCTGGATCAGTTCCATTTAAGCTCAAAGACTCTTGCTCTGCCTTTCGCTCTTCTTCTTCGCTATGCCACACTCATCCACACACTTCACACTTTGGAATGACTTCACAATCCTTTATTTATACAAGGCATCGACTTAGGAACAATCATCTAAGTCAGCAAACACTTTTAGATCATTCAGAAGACGTGTAATACATCTGGTCGGCCTATCTCAGGAAGAACACCAACAACCGGTGGTCTTTACATCAAATCCAAACTCTAACTTCAATGCGGACCGCAAATAAGAATTGTACATGATCCAAGGATCACCAAAACCTTTCCTGAGTCACCAAGAACATTTGCACTTTATCAGCTTACTGGAATTCTTCTCTTCTTCATCCGGAACTTCAAGAACACAGTCTGTCATAACTATCATAATGAAAAAGATGCTTTTGAACCTCCAAACCATGTACAAATCTAGTTGTCACTTCACACTGACTTCTTCAACACTCCCTCCAATCCACAAAATGAGATAATGCAATTCCGGAGCTCACTGGACCAATATGTGACACTCTGTCACCACTGAACATCTACCGGAACCGGTTCTACTGGAGCAGTCATAACTTCTTCAGATTGTTATGCAGACCTCTGAAAACTTGAATGGATCATCTTAAGACTCATATCTATAAACCCTTTAAACCGCATCCTCTAATCTTCATCTTATCTTGGACTTTTACCTCAATGCCATCACTGTTCTTCACTGTTCCTGATTGAGACTAATTTCCTCAATATCCTCAGCACATAGCTCATCCAATCCTTCTCATTAATGCAATATGAGTATGTTGACATCAATGACAACACTGGTTATCCTCATACTTGCAACAGGTTTACGGTTTATGGTTTATGGTTTAGGGTTTAATGTTTAGGGTTTATGGTTTATGGTTTAAGGTTTAGGGTTTAGGGTTTATTGTTTAGTGTTTAGGGTTTATGGTTTAGGGCTTATGGTTTAGGGTTTAGGGTGTAGGGTTTATGGTTTAGGGTTTAGGATTTAGGGTTTAGGGTTTAGGGTTTACGATTTAGGGTTTAGGGTTTACGATATAGGGTTTAGGGTTTAGGGTTTAGGGTTTTAGGGTTTTAGGGTTATAGGGTTAAGGGTTTAGGGTTTAGGGTTTAGGGTTTAGGGTTTAGTGTTTAGGGTTTATGGTATATTGTTTATGATTTAGGGTTTAGGGTTTAGGGTTTATGGTTTAGGGTTTATGGTTTAGGGTTTATGGTTTAGGGCTTATGTTTTAGGGTTTAGGGTTTAGGGTTTCTATTTTATGGTTTAGGGTTTAGGGTTTATGGGTTTAGAGTTTAGAGTTTAGGGTTTAGGGTGTAGGGTTTATGGTTTATGGTTTATGGTTTATGGGTTATGGTTTAGGGTCTAGGGTTTATTGTTTAGAGTTTAGGGTTTAGAGTTTAGGGTTAATGGTTTACAGTTTAGGGTTTAGGGTTTAGGTTTTATGTTTAGTGTTTAGGGTTTAGGGTTTACTATTTAGGGTTTAGGGTTTACTGTTTTAGGGTTTAGGGTTTATGCTTTAAGGTTTATGGTTTATGGTTTAGGGCTTATGGTTTTGGGTTTTGGGTTTAGGGTTTAGGGTTTATGATTTAGGGTTTAGGGTTTAGGGTTTATGGGTTTAGGGTTTAGGGTTTACTGTTTATGGTTTATGGTTTATGGTTTATGGTTTATGGTTTAGGGTTTAGGGTTTGGGTTTAGGGTTTAGGATTTATGGTTTAGGGTTTAGGGTCTAGGGTTTATTGTTTAGGGTTTAGGGTTTAGGGTTAATGGTTTACGGTTTATGTTTTAGGGTTGATTGTTTAGGGTTTAGGGTTTAGGGTTTATGGTTGAGGGTTTATGGTTGAGGGTTTAGGGTTTATGGTTTATGGTATATTGTTTATGGGTTATGGTTTATTGTTTATGGTTTAGGGTTTAGGGTTTAGGGTTTAGTGTTTAGGGTTTAAGGTTTATGGTTTAGGGATTATGGTTTAGGGTTTAGCGTGTAGGGTTTATGGTTTATGGTTTAGGGTTTAGGGTTTAGGGTTTTAGGGTTTTAGGTTTTAGGGTTTTAGGGTTTAGGGTTTTAGGGTTTAGGGTTTTAGGGTTTAGGGTTTAGGGTTTATTCCTTATGGTTTATGGTTTAGGGTTTAGGGTTTATTCTTTAGGGTTTAATTTTAGGGTTTAGGGTTTATGGGTTTAAAGTTTATGGTTTATGGTTTATGGTATAGGGTTTATGTTGTAGGGTTTAGGGTTTATTGTTTTGGGTTTTGGGTTTTGGGTTTAGGGTTAATGGTTTATTGTTTAGGGTTTAGCATTTAGGGTTTAGGGTTTATGGTTTAGAGTTTAGGTTTAGGGTTTAGAGTTTATGAGTTTAGAGTTAGGTTTAGGTTTTTAGGGTTTAGGGTTAAGGGTTTAGGGTTTATGGTTTAAGGTTTAGGGTTTAGTGTTTAACGTTTACAGTTTAGGGTTTAGGGTTTAGGGTTTAGGGTTTAGGGTCTAGGGTTTATTATTTAGGGTTTAGGGTTAATGGTTTACTATTTTGGTTTAGGGTTTAGGGTTTAGGGTTTAGGGTTTGGGGTTTATGGTTTATGGTTTAGGGTCTATGGTTTATGGTTTATGGTTTAGCGTTTAGGGTTTAGGGTTTAGGGTTTAGGGTTTAGGTTTTAGGATTTAGTGTTTCAGGTTTATAGTTTAGGGTTTATGGCTTAGGGTTTAGAGTTTAGGGTTTAGGGTTTATGGTGTTGTTGGAAAGAGACACTATATGGACTCATAAATGTTGTCATTGATGGCAACAAAGGTTAACCCACACATCCGTAGGACATGATGAGTCTCTACGGGAAGGCAGATTGCAGAGTGTTGTGATCCGGTAAGCAAGAACAGAGCATGTGGTGAGGTTGATAGTCAAGTCTGGATCTCTCAGAGGAAGTATCTTGGTGAAGTGTGGATTTGGGTAAGTCAAGAGGACTACCTTGACTGATAGATTCCAAGGATTTAGCCTCCGATGATAGATGAAGAAAAAGATATGAATACTTGAGTGTCGGGTTCCTGATTGGCAGTGTGGACAGAGGAAGAACTGACTGGCAGAACATCAGACATTATTCTGCATGTGTTACTGATGATGGTAAAGGTTCTTAAGGCATAAGTTATGATTGGCCGACATGATTGATGACTTCTACAAGTATATCCTTGATCCGCATTACCTGGTATGCAAGGATTCAGCTGACATATCAGAGTTTGTGGAAAATATTGACTATTCCGGATGCTGACTAGAAAGGTGATGAAATCACTTGTGCGGATATATTTACAAGATGGATTTAGTTGTGAGAGTTTTTTGGTAATGTGATGTGATGTGTGAAGAAAAGTAGTAGAGCAAAGTGAAAGCAGTAAGGAAGGTTCGGTATGTGAAAGGACAGCAGCACAAACAAAGAGGAAAGATGAAGTGCAGCAGATCAGTGTATTTAGCCTAACCGGAACTAAACCCTTGCATATGTGGATGCATCTCATTAGTTCAAGGATCTTGTTATTCTTCTTACAACTTGTAGATAGTGAGTCTCTTGTAGGCAGTGAGCCTCTTGTGAGCAGTGTGCTCAGGCAGTGAGCCCTAATTGGCAAGTGCCATTTTGTATTTCCATTCTTCTAACAGAGAATACAATCTTGGGTTAATCACCCCGTGGTTTTCTCCTTTAACAGGGTTTCCACGTCAAAAATATTGTCATGTGTATTTCAATTTCATGGTTATGTTTGCTTAATTGAATTGATGTTGCATTAATTAATAAGAAAGTTCTGAATGTTAAAATAATTGAGATAACTGATTCAGCCCCCCTCTCAGTTATCAACAATTGGTATCAGAGCCAAGTTCCTCCCAACAGAGCCTAACAGCTTGAGGAAGATCTAGGAATTCAAATGGATGTGTATGGTATGAGGGAGTAACTTAAGTCTACCCTAGATGATCTTGAGTAGTCAAATTCTGAAGTCAATGAATTGAAGGAAAGACTCAAACAGGCTGATGATTTCATAAATGAATTAAAAGAGAAACTGAGTCTCTCTATGAAAAAGAGAAAGGAGCTACTTCAACAACTAGCAAGTCAAGTTGAAACAAATGATTCAAATGGAGATCTAAAGGAGAAAACCAAGTTATGTGAAAAGTTATCAAAAGAGATCATTATGGTAAGACATGAAATGGAATCAGGAGTTATGAAGTTCACCCAAGAAATTGAAGAGAAAAGAAAAATTGAAGATGATCTAAGACAATCTCTCAAGGAAAAATTAGAAGACTACCACAAGATGGACAGAATAATCAGACATCTTGAATCTGATCTTGAAGATGCTAAAGATAATGAAGAAAAAATTGAGGATCAAATTATCTCTCTTAAAAGGGATCTTCAAACAGCAAATGAATACAAAGAGAAATTCAAGATAAGTTCTGCTCAACTTGAAGTTCTACTTGAAAGCCAAAAAAGGGTAGATGACAAGTGTGGCTTGGGATATAAGAAAGGTGAAAGCTCTGGATCCGGTTAGAAGAATTTTGGATAAGAAAATTAAAGGAACAGGCCTAGAAGACCTTTGGTAAGGCAGCCTAATGCTCAAAGATATCCATCCTTCAATGGATACTGCCACAACTGCAACAACTTTGGTCATAAAGCTAATCAGTGTAGAAAGAGAATGAATCAGACTAATATATCCTTCTCCAGACAATGTTTCAACTACAAAAGGTATGGTCACAAATCTCATGAATGCAGAAATATACAAATGAACAATTCATTCAATGGTAGATGCTTTGCATGCAATAGAATGGGTCATATGGCTAATCAATGCAGATCAAGAGGATATCAATCAAATATACAAAGAAATGTTGTTTGCCAAATTTGCAATAGATCCGGTCATATTGCCAAATTCTGTAGAAGCAAGAATCAGGACAAAAGAGGTCCAGTACATCATCATAATCAAGACAAAGGAAAAGAAAAGTGAATGTGGATGAAGTTCAAAGTGAGATGAACAAGATTTGGGTGAAGAGAAGTACAGAGAATATAGGGGATGGATCTGCACCAGAATCTGGTGCTGATATTCCTTCTAGAAATTAAAAGGTGAGCTCTAGCTCAGGGGGAGTAACAAAAGAAAAACCAATTCCCCTAGCCAGTCAAGTGGTGCCTGTAATCAGCACATGAAAGGTTGTAGATCAAAGGAGTTTTTAGAGAAAGACTTAGATAAGCCATAGCAAATATTTGAAAGATCCACATGAAGATTTAAAGAGTCTAATCCCTTCAGTTAGATCCGCTTTAATAGTCTTCTGATAAAAGCAGGTTTCTTACAAGTTTGGTTCGGTGTGATTCTAAAATTGAGACATCTTGATCTACGAATAAATCAAATGACTGAGGAAAGTAAGAAAGTTTGTTGCTAATCTCCAAGGATAACTCTAAGCATATTACAGTGATCCAGAAAAAGATCTATTTTAGCATAAGGTATACAGAGCAACCGGAATAACTTAAGTTGGGCATTTATTGCAGTATGGATTTAGGGTTTCTCTTGCAAATAAAAGGGTTCATGTGCTCGTCATTTACACATTCGCATTTGAAAAGAAAGAAAGAAGAGCTCTACAACAAATTGCTTCAAACTTCTCAAAGACCAACCATTGGAGTTGATTCAATCAGTAAATCATTCAAGTTCACTCCGCGAACCCTACAAGCGCAAAAGGTATTCTCCATTATCAAATATCTCTCTGTAAATCCTTGAATGATGGCTACTCCAAATATTGTGAATATCTCTGATAGGCCTCGCCCCAAATTCAAGAAACAACCATACAAATCCTTGGAAGTAGATCCCCTAGGAGCATTTTCTAGTGTTCTGCATGGTGTGTTGCATACAGAAGATATTAGGGTTTACATACACGTGAATATTGAAGAGTTTGGGGAATCAAAGTTAATGGATATCTATCACAATCAGTTGATAGATGATGCTTTTGAGCTTAACCACAATATAAGAGCATCTAGGAGAAACACTTTGATCAATACATTCATTTCCCCTATTTTGAAGAAGATGAATGGGTCTGGTATGTACTGAGTAGGGTACATGATAACTTCTTATGGCTGAATAGACCTTACAAAATCACTAAGGAAGCAATTAGGGCAGTAACTAGTTTACACTCCTTCAGAGGGATACCTGTCCTAAAATCTGTCAAAAACAAAATTGTAACTGAGGCCACCAGATCAAAATTTGATAAGAGAGCAATGAACATTGAAGATATCTCTGATCTGGATATCAAGTTTGCATCTATGATAATCAGTTATAAGATATATCACTCCAACAAGGAGAACTCAGTATCTGGAACTGCAGTATATACTGCTTATGAGATGCTAAGAAAAAATGCAGAATATGATCTCTGTGAACTCCTTCTAAGCCAATTGATGGAAAACATACAGAAGATCAAAAAGGACAAGAAGAATTCCTTTAAATATGGAGGACTGATATTGTGTCTATTTTTCTATTTCATGAATGAGATGTCCGGATCCATTGGATGGGTATGGCAAAGTAACAGACCTATAGCAATTCAAATAAGGGACTACTTGCATGGACTTGGGGATGCTAAGGCAAGGAATACAGCTCTGTGGGGTTACTTTAAGAACTTTCAAAATATGATGCAAACCAAAGAAAGAATCCCTAAATCATTAGTTGAGAAAAACAAAGACACAGTGTGCTTCATGGTAGACACTGATCAATGCCTAATGGAGGCAGTGGAGCCAAGGATAGTCTGAATCATGCCTATGGGATATGAAGTTGATGAGAACATTGTAGAGCTACATGTTCAACACATGCTCAGTCAGCCAAAGGATCCTAAGGTAGAAAGGTTTGGAACCTTTAAAGAACTAAGTGTGAAAATCCATGTAGAGCTAAGGCAGCTAGAGATCAAGAGGAAGGTGAGAAAAGCAGTTGAAGAAGTTACCAAAAGCTTTGGCATCTCAAAAGAGGCACTTGATACCAACAGGGAAAAGAGGCAAAGGGCTAAGAAAGAGAAGAAAGAGGCAGAAAAGGAAAGTAAGGAAAGTGCTTCGGTAGAACCTTCCACCTGGACCAGATCATTAAAGAAACCTGCACCTACCACTGCTAAAAGCTCAAAGGTGTCACAACCAGAAGCAAAATCATCCGGTAAAGTAGAGAAGAGAACAAAGAAAAAGGCAACGAGGTCATATGCAAGCCAAAAGGATGAAGAAGAAATTGAATTAGATGAGGAGATAAAGAAAATGAAGAAGCAGAAGTAGGAAGGATCTGGTGAATCCTCTACCGGTCAAGGTGAAGAAAAAAAGGCAGAGGAATTTGTTGAAAAGCCTACTCTGTCTTTAGATGATGTCATCAAATCAATCACTATGGATGGAAATCTCCAACCAATGGCTGAATTCTATGATGATTATAATGAAGCTGACCAGAAGATCTTATAGGAAGTTGCAATTAATTATCTAAATATATATAATAAGGATTTTATTGAAATCATATCTCTTATTCCTAAAAGTCTAGAAAAAGAGTTAGAAATAAGAAAGAATAATGCCATGGCAAAAGACCTTGAGATCCGAGAGCAGATAGCTATTTAGCTTTATCCTTCAGTCACCCCAAAGTAGATTAGTATGATCTTCAAAGATTGTAAGGATGAATTCTGAAGCAAAGCCAGAATGAATCAGCTCATGCTTGGTGAGACTGACAAGGTAGCCAAGGAAATAGAAGAGATCCTCCGGAATGTCTTTAAAAGATTCAATCTTCCTGTATAGAGGACTTGGGTGCTGATCCCTCGGCCACAAGTGTTGGAGAAGAATCGACTGAGAAAATGGCAGAAGACGTCATGGACACCGGTGCAAAAAAAGATAAGGACTTGGAATCCTCTGTTCCGGAAGAGGAAGTTCATAAACAGACAAACATCTCTCCTCCGGTTTCCCCTGCAGTCTCCAGATCTAAGGGAGAAGAAAGAACACAGGAAAAAGAAGAAGATGTGAAAGGTAAAGAAGCTGACACTGTAGAAGAGAAGAAGAATCTATCTCTGACAAGAGACACTACAGAATCTGTCAAGGACTTCTTGACAAAAGAGACTATGGAGATTGATGAATCAGAACTGCTAAAAGGGCCATTTGATTTTGACTCTCTTTCTCCAGTACAAACAATGAAGATAGCTTCATTTGCTCAAGCAAAGGCCAAAGAGAAACTACCGAAATCTCACATGGAAGACTCTGAGCTTATAGCAGCTGCTTCTGGAGTGCTAGAAAAGATTATGCCATCATTTCAGAAGGATCCCACAGCCTCCTCATCCAGAAATCTCAAATCTCTAGTCAATAGTGTTAACACACATTTTGATTCTCTAGAGAAATCAGCAGAAGATAAGGTTCGGAAGGAATTTCTTGTAAAAAGATTATCAGAGGTACAAGGGTTGATAATTAATGATAGGAGAAATATGAATATTGGGATAAAGAGCTTAGAAAATGCTCTTAAAAATGGCAGAGAAATGTACAAATTTTGTTTATCATGGTCGAAAGTAACATTGGACATCGAGAAGAAAGTAAAAGAATAGGAGGACAAACTGACAAATCTATCAAAGAATTTTGATCCTCTCTCATCTTCCATAATAAATCAAGAATGTCAGACTATTGCAGTATTGAATGAAATCAAGAAGCTTGAGAAGGAAAAGAAAAGAAGAATAAGCAGGTTAGGTGAACTCAGAGGGATAATTATCCCTAAGTTAGAGGCCATGCATGAGGCCATAAAAGAAGCTCAGATCACAGCCCGGACCAGTGATCCGATAGATCTAAAAAGGGCAGATGCGTTTGCATTCTTGTTGAGCGGTCATATATCAATTTTGGATAGAATGAAGCAAAGTTGGGCAGCAGAATTCGTCCAATTGAAGACAACTTTTGCAGACATTCTTCAGTATATGTAAGTATGTTATATGTAGCTAAGTATAGTTAAATTTTTGAAAATTTTGATGCATGGTTCCCACCCTTTGCCATTGATGTCAAAGGGGGAGTGAGGAGCAATGAAAAATGAGGAATCCAACTAAGGGGGAGCTCTAAAAAAAGTATATAAAAATAGAGCATCAGCCAAGGGGGAGCATAGTGTAAACACTTAGTCATTTTTCACTAAGTGTTGCCATCAATGCCAAAGGGGGAGATTGTTGGCAAGAGACACTATATGGACTCATGAATGTTGTCATTGATGGCAACAAAGGTTAACCCACACATCCGCAGGACATGATGAGTCTCTACTGGAAGGCAGATTGCAGAGTGTTGTGATCCGGTAAGCAAGAACAGAGCATGTGGCGAGGTCCGATAGTTAGGTCCGGATCTCTCAAAGGAAGTATCTTGGTGAAGTGCGGATTTGGGGAAGTCAAGAGGACTACCTTGACTGATAGATTCCAAGGATTTAGCCTCTAGTGATAGATGAAGAAAAAGATATGAATACTTGAGTGTCAGGTTCCTGATTGGCAGTGTGAACAGAGGAAGAACTGACTGGTAGAAAATTAGACATTATTCTGGATGTGTTACTGATGATGGTAAAGGTTCTTAAGGTATAAGTTATGATTGGCCGACATGATTGATGACTTCTACAAGTATATTCTTGATCCACATTACTTGGTATGCAAGGATTCAACCGACAGATCAGAGTTTGTGGAAAATATTGATTATTCCGGATGCCGACTAGAAAGGTGATGAAATCACTTGTACGGATATATATACAAGATGGATTTAGTTGTGAGAGTTTTTTGGTAATGTGATGTGATGTGCGAAGAAAAGTAGTAGAGCAGAGTGAAAGCAGTAAGGAAGGTTCAGTATGTGAAAAAATAGCAACACAAACGAAGAGGAAAGATGAAGTGCAGCAGATCAGTGTATTGAGCCTAACCGGAACTGAACCCCTGCATATGTGGATGCATCTCATCAGTTCAAGGATCTTGTTATTCTTCTTACAACTTGTAGACAGTGAGTCTCTTGTAGGCAGTGAGCCTCTTGTGAGCAGTGGCTCGAGCAATGAGCCCTAATTGGCAAGTGCCATTTTGTATTTCCATTCTTCTAACAGAGAATACAATCTTGGGTTAATCACCCTGTGGTTTTCTCCCTTAACAGGGTTTCCACGTCAAAAATATTATGTCATGTGTATTTCAATTTCATGGTTATGTTTGCTTAATTGAATTGATGCTGCATTAATTAATAAGAAAGTTCTGAATGTTAAAATAATTGAGATAACTGATTCACCCCCCCCTCTCAGTTATCAACAGGTTTATGGTTTATGGTTTATTTTTTATGGTTTAGGGTTTAGGGTTTAGGGTTTATGGTTTAGGGTTTATGGTTTACGGTTTAGGCTTTAGGGTTTTAGGGTTTATGCTTTAGGGTTTAGGGTTTAGGGTTTATGCTTTAGGGTTTATGGTTTAAGGTTTATGGTTTATGGTTTATGGTTTTGGGTTTAGGGTTTATGGTCTATTGTTTATGATTTAGGGTTTAGGGTTTAGGGTTTAGGGCTTATGATTTATGGTTTATGGTTTAGGGATTAGGTTTAGGGTTTAGGGTTTAGGTTTTAGGGTTTATGGTTTATTGTCTAAGGTTTATGGTTTAGGGCTTATGGTTTAGGGTTTAGGGTTTTGGATTTATGGTTTATTGTTTATGGTTTAGGTTTAGGGTTTATGGGTTTAGGGTTTATGGTATAGGGTTTAGGGTTTAGGGTTTAGAGTTTAGGGTTTAGGGGTTAGGGTTTAGTGTTTAGGTTTGACGATTTAGGGTTTAGGTTTTAGGGTTTAGGGTTTATGTTATATGGTTTATGGTTTATGGTTTAGGTTTTAGGGTTTAGGGTTTAAGGTTTATTGTTTAGGGTTTATGGTTTAGGGTTTATGGTCTAGGGTTTATGATTTAGGGCTTATGGTTTAGGGCTTAGGGGCTAGGGCTTGGGGTTTAGGGTTTAGGGTTTAGGGTTTAGGGATTAGAGTTTAGGGTTTAGGGTTTAGGGTTTAGGGTTCAGGGTTGATTATTTAGGGTTTAAGGTTTAGGGTTTAGGGTTTATGTTTCAGGGTTTAGGGTTTAGGTTATAAGGTTTAGGGTTTAGGGTTTTAGGGTTTAGGGTTTTTACTGTTTGGGGTTAATGGTTTAGGGTTTAGGGTTTATGGTTTAGTGCTTATGGTTTAGGGTTTAGGGTTTCAGGTTTAGGGTTTAGGATTTATTGATTAGGGTTTATGGTTTGGGGTTTATGGTTTAGGGATTATGGTTTAGGGTTTAGGGTTTAGCATTTAGGGTTTAGGTTTTAGGGTTTATGGTTTAGGGTTTAGGGTTTAAGGTTTATTGTTTAGGGTTTATGGTTTAGGGTTTATGGTCTAGGGTTTATGATTTAGGGCTTATGGTTTAGGGCTTAGGGGTAGGGCTTAGGGTTTAGGGTTTACGGTTTAGGGTTTAGGGTTTAGGGTTTAGGGATTAGAGTATAGGGTTTAGGGTTTAGGGTTTAGGGTTCAGGGTTGATCATTTAGGGTTTAAGGTTTAGGGTTTAGGGTTTATGGTTTATGTTTTAGGGTTTAGGGTTTAGGGTATAAAGGTTTAGGGTTTAGGGTTGTAGGGTTTAGGGTTTAGGGTTTAGGGTTAATGGTTTAGGGTTTAGGGTTTAGGATTTAAGGTTTATGGTTTACTACTTATGGTTTATGGTTTAGGGTTTAGGGTTTATTGATTAGGGTTTATGGTTTGGGGTTTATGGTTTAGGGATTATGGTTTAGGTTTTAGCATTTAGGGATTATTGTTTATGGTTTAGGGTTTAGCGTTTAGGGTTTAGGTTTTAGGTTTTATGGTTTAGGGTTTAGGGTTTATGGTTTATGGTTTAGGTTTTAGGGTTTAGGGTTTAAGGTTTATTGTTTAGGGTTTATTGTTTATGGTCTAGGGTTTATAATTTAGGCCTTATGGTTTAAGGCTTAGGGGTAGGGCTTAGGGTTTAGGGTTAGGGTTTAGGGTTTATAGATTAGGAATTAGGATTTAGGGTTTAGGGTTTAGGATTTTAGGGTTTTGGGTTTAGGGAATGGGTTTAGGGTTTAGGGTTTATCCTGTATGGTTTAGGGTTTATGGGTTTAGGGTTTATTGTTTATTGTATAGGGTTTATGGTGTAGGGTTTAGGGTTTATTGTTTAGGGTTTAGGGTTTAGGGTTTAGGGTTCAGGGTTAATGGTTTATTGTTTAGGGTTTAGGGTTTAGGGTTAAGGGTTTAGCGTTTATGGTTTAAGGTTTAGGGTTTAGTGTTTAGGGTTTACAGTTTAGGGTTTAGGGTTTATGGTTTAGGGTCTAGGGTTTATTGTTTAGGGTTTAGAGTTTAGGGTTAATGGTTTATTGTTTTGGTTTAGGGTTTATGGCTTATGGTTTATGGTTTAGGGTTTGGGGTTTATGGTTTATGGTTTAGGGTTTAGGGCTAAGGGTTTAGCGTTAGGGTTTATGGTTTATGGTTTATGGTTTAGGGTCTATGGTTTATGGTTTATTATTTATGGTTTATTGTTTAGGGTTTATGGTATATTGTTTATGATTTAGGGTTTACGATTTAGGGTTTATCGTTTATGGTTTTGGGTTTTGGGTTTTTTATTTAGGGTTTATTTCTTTAGGGTTTAGGATTAATAGTTTACTGTTTATGGTTTAGAGTTTATGGTTATGGTTTAGGGTTTAGGGTTTATCGTTTAGGGTTTAGGGTTTATGCTTTATGCTTTAGGGTTTAGGGTTTAGTGTTTAGTGTTTAGGGTCAATGGTATATTGTTTATGATTTAGGGTTTACGGTTTAGGGTTTATAGTTTATGGTTTATGGTTTAGGGTTTAGGGTTTATGATTTTTGGTTTATGGTTTAGGGATTAGGTTTAGGGTTTAGGGTTTAGTGTTTAGGTTTTATGGTTCAAGGTTTATGGTTTAGGGCTTATGGTTTATGGTTTAGGGTTTTGGGTTTTGGATTTAGGGTTTATGGTTTAGGGTTTAGTGATTAGGGTTTACAGTTTAGGGTTTATGGTTTATGGTTTACGGTTTAGGGTTTAGGGATTAGGGTTTAGGGTTTATTTTTTAGGGTTTACGGTTTAGGGCTTATGGTTTAGGGTTTAGGGTTTAGGGTTTACTACTCAGGGTTTAGGGTTTAGGGATTATGGTTTATGGTTTAGGGTTTAGGGTTTAGGATTTAGTAGTTTATGGTTTATGGTTTAGGGCTTAGGCTTTATGGTTTAAGGTTTGGGGTTTAGGGTTTAGGGTTTGGGATTCAGGGTTGACAGTTTACGGTTTATTGTTTAGGGTTTATGTTTTCATGTTTAGGGTTTACGATTTAGGGTTTAGGGTTTAGGTTTTATGGCTTAGGGTTTATAGTTTTGTGTTTAGGGTTTAGGGTTTATGGTTTAGGGTCCAAGGTTTATTGTTTAGTGTTTAGGGTTTAGGGTGTAGGGTTTAGGGTTTACGGTTTAAGGTTTAGGGTTTAGGGTTTAGTGTTTAGGGTTTAGGGTTTAGGGTTTAGAGTTTAGGGTTTATGGTTTATGGTATAGGGACTAGGGTTAATTGTTTAGGGTTTAGGGTTTAGGGTTAATGGTTTACTTTTTTGGTTTAGGTTTTAAGGTTTAGGGTTTGGGGTTTATGCTTTAGGGTTTAGTGTTTAGGGTTTAGGGTTTAGGATTTAGGGTTTAGGGTTTATGGTTTATGGATTATGGTTTAGGGTGTAGGGTTTATTGTTTAGAGTTTAGGGTTAATGGTTTACAATTTAGGGTTTAGGGTTTAGGGTTTAGGGTTTAAGGTTTAGGGTTTATGGTATATTGTTTATGATTTAGGGTTTAGGGTTTAGAGTTTATACTTTAGGGTTTAGGCTTTAGGGTTTAGTGTTTAGGGTTTACGGTTTACGGTTTTATGGTTTAGGGTTTATGCTTTAAGGTTTATGGTTTAGGGCTTAGGGTTTTGGGTTTTGAGTTTAGGGTTTAGGGTTTATGATTTATGGTTTATGGTTTAAGGTTTAGGGTTTAGGTTTAGGGTTTATGGGTTTATAGTTTAGGTTTAGGGTTTCAGGTTTATTGTTTAGGGTTTATGGTATATGGTTTAGGGTTTAGGGTTTCGGGTTTAGGTTTAGGGTTTAGGATTTAGGGTTTAGGGTTTAGGGCCTAGGGTTTATTGTTTAGGGTTTAGGGTTTAGGGTTAATGGTTTACGGTTTATGTTTTAGGGTTGATGGTTTAGGGTTTAGGGTTTAGGGTTTAGGGTTTATGGTTGAGGATTTAGGGTTTAGGGTTTATGTTTATGGTATATGGTTTATGGGTTATGGTTTATTGTTTATGGTATAGGGTTTATGGTGTAGGGTTTAGGGTTTAGGGTTTATTGTTTAGGGTTTAGGGTTTAGGGTTAACGGTTTATTGTTTAGGGTTTAACATTTAGGGTTTAGGGTTTATGGTTTAGAGTTTAGGTTTAGGGTTTAGGGTTTATGGGTTTAGAGTTTAGGTTTAGGATTTTAGGGTTTAGTGTTAACGGTTTATGGTTTATGGTTTAAGGTTTAGGGTTTAGTGTTTAACATTTACAGTTTAGAGTTTAGGGTTTAGGGTCTAGGGTTTATTGTTTAGGGTTTAGAGTTTAGGGTTAATGGTTTAGGGTTTAGGGTTTAGGGTTTATGCTTTAGGCTTTATGGTATAGGGTATAGGGTTTAGGGTTTAGGGTTTAGGGTTCATGGTTTAGGGTGTAGTGTTTAGGGTTTATGGTATATTGTTTATGATTTGGGGTTTAGGGTTTATAGTTTAGGGTTTAGGATTTAGGGTTTAGGGTTGAAGGTTTCTGGCTTATGGTTTAGGGTTTACGGTTTATGGTTTATGGTTTAGGGCTTATGGTTTAGGGTTTAAGGTTTTGGATTTAGGGTTTAGGGTTTGGGGTTTAGGGTTTTAGGGTTTAGGGTTTAGGTTTAGGGTTTAGGGTTTAGGGTTTATGATATATTGTTTATGATTTAGGGTTTACGGTTTACAGATTACAGTTTAGGGTTTAGGTTTTATGATTTATGGTTTATGGTTTAGGGATTAGGTTTAGGGTTTAGGGTCTAGGGTTTAGGGTTTAGGGTTTAAGGTTTCTGGTTTAGGGCTTATGGTTTAGGGTTTTAGGTTTTGGATTTAGGGTTTATGGTTTAGGGTTTAGGGATTAGGGTTTACAGTTTAGGGTTTAGGGTTTATGGTTTATGTTTTACGGTTTAGGGTTTAGGGTTTATTGTTTAGGGTTTATGGTTTGGGGTTTATGTTGTAGGGCTTAGGGTTTAGGGCTTAGGGTTTAGGATTAGGGTTTAGGGATTACTGTTTAGGGTTTAGGGTTTAGGGATTATGGTTTATGGTGTATGCTTTAGGATTTAGGGGTTTAGGGTTTAGGGTTTAGGATTTAGGGTTTACGATTTATTGTTTAGGGTTTATGGTTTCATGTTTATGGTTTATGGTTTATGGTTTATGGTTTAGGTTATAGGGTTTAGTGTTTATAGTTTAGGGTTTAGGGTCTAGGGTTTATTGCTTAGGGTTTAGGGTCCAGGGTTTATTGTTTAGGGTTTAGGGTTTAGGGTTTAGGGTTTAGTGTTTAGGGTTTAGGGTTTAGGTTTAGGTTTAGGTTTAGGGTTTAGGGTTTAGGGTTTAGGGTTTAGGGTTTAGTGTTTAGGGTTTAGGATTTAGGGTTTAGGTTTTATGGTTTATGGTTTATGGTTTAGGGTCTAGGGTTAATTTATTAGGGTTTAGGGTTAATGGTTTACGGTTTCGGTTTAGGGTTTAAGGTTTAGGGTTTAGGGTCTAGGGTTTAGGGTTTAGGGTTTGGGATTTATGGTTTATGGTTTAGGGTTTAGGGCTAAGGGTTTAGGATTTAGGGTTTATGGTTAATGGTTTATGGTTTAGCATCTATGGTTTACGGTTTATTGTTTATGGTTTATGGATTATGATTTAGGGTTTAGGGTTTAAGTTTTAGGGTTTAGGTTTAGGGTTTAGGATTTATGGTTTATGGTTTATGGTTTAGGGCTTATGGTTTAGGGTGTAGGGTTTATGGTTTAGGGTTAATGGTTTACGGTTTAGGGTTTAGGGTTTAGGGTTTAATGTTTAGGTTTTATGGTTTATGGTTTAGGGTTTATGGTTTAAGGTTTAGGGTTTAGGGTTTATTGTTTAGTGTTTAGGGTTTAGGGTTTAGGTCTTATGGTTTAAGGTTTAGGGTGTAGGGTTTATGGTTTATGGTTTAGGGTTTAGGGTTTAGGGTTTACGATTTACGGTTTAAGATTTAGGGTTTAGGGTTTTGGGTTTAGGGTTTACCGTTTAGGGTTTATGGTTTATGGTGTAGGGTTTTAAGGTTATAGGGTTAAGGGTTTAGTGTTTAGAGTTTAGGGTTTAGGGTTTATGGTATATTGTTTATGATTTAGGGTTTAGGGTTTAGGGTTTAGGGTTTATGGTTTATGGTTTAGGGTTTATGGTTTATGGTTTAGGGTTTAGGGTTTAGGGCTTATGGTTTATGTTTTAGGGTTTAGGGTTTTGGATTTAGGGTTTCTAGTTTAGGGTTTCAAGTTTAGGTTTAGGGTTTAGGGTTTATGGGTTTAGAGTTTAGAGTTTAGGGTTTAGGGTGTAGGGTTTATTGTTTATGGTTTATAGTTTATGGTTTATGGGTTATGGTTTAGGGTCTAGGGTTTATTGTTTAGAGTTTAGGGTTTCGAGTTTATGGTTAATGGTTTATGGTTTATGGTTTATGGTTTAGGGTTTAGGGTTTACTATTTTAGGGTTTAGGGTTTATGCTTTAAGGTTTATGGTTTAGGGCTAATGGTTTTGGGTTTAGGGTTTAGGGTTTAGGGTTTTGGGTTTTGGGTTTAGGATTTAGGGTTTATGATTTATGGTTTAGGGTTTAGGTTTAGGGTTTATGGGTTTAGAGTTTAGGTTCTGGGTTTTGGGTTTTGGGTTTATTGTTTAGGGTTTTGGGTTTATGGTTTAGGGTTTAGGGTTTAGGTTTAGGGTTTAGGATTTATGGTTTAGGGTTTAGGGTCTAGGGTTTATTTTTTAGGGTTTAGGGTTTAGGGTTAATGCTTTACGGTTTATGTTTTAGGGTTGATGGTTTAGGGTTTAGGGTTTAGGGTTTAGGGTTTATGGTTGAGGGTTTAGGGTTTATGGTTTATGGTATATGGTTTATGGGTTATGGTTTATTGTTGATGGTTTATGGTTTAGGGTTTAGTGTTTAGGGTTTAGGGTTTAGGGCTTATGGTTTAGGGTTTAGCGTGTAGGGTTTATGGTTTATGGTTTAGGGTTTAGGGTTTTAGGGTTTTAGGGTTTAGGGTTTAGTCTTTAAGGTTTAGTTTTAGGGTTTAGGGTTTATGGGTTTAAAGTTTATGGTTTATGGTTTATGGTATAGGGTTTATGGTGTAGGGTTTAGGGTTTAGGGTTTATTGTTTAGGGTTTAGGGTTTTGGGTTTTGGGTTTTGGGTTTAGGGTGAATGGTTTATTGTTTAGGGTTTAGCATTTAAGGTTTAGGGTTTATGGTTTAGAGTTTAGGTTTAGGATTTAGAGTTTATGAGTTTAGAGTTTAGGTTTAGGATTTTAGGGTTGAGGGTTAAGGGTTTAAGGTTTAGGGTTTAGTGTTTAACGTTTACAGTTTAGGGTTTAAGGTTTAGGGTTTAGGGTTTAGGGTTAATGGTTTACTATTTTGGTTTAGGGTTTAGGGTCTAGGGTTTATGGTTTATTGTTTATGGTTTAGGGTTTAGGGTTTATGGTTTAGGGCTTATGGTTTAGGGTTTAGGGTGTAGGGTTTAGGTTTTAGGGTTTAGGGTTTATGGTTTATGGTTTATGGTTTAGGATTTAGTGTTTAGGGTTTATAGTTTAGGGTTTATGGGTTAGGGTTTAGAGTTTAGGGTTTAGGGTTTATGGTTTATGGTTTAGGGTTTAGGGTTTATGGTTTATTTTTTATGGTTTAGTGTTTATGGTTTATGGTTTATGGTTTAGGATTTAGTGTTTAGGGTTTATGGGTTAGGGTTTATAGTTTAGGGTTTATGGTTTATGGTTTATGGTTTATGGTTTATGGTTTATTTTTTATGGTTTACGGTTTATGGTTTATGGTTTAGGGTTTAGGTTTTAGGGTTTAGGTTTAAGGGTTTAGGGTTTATGGTTTACGGTTTAGGCTTTAGGGTTTTAGGGTTTAGGGTTTTAGGGTTTAGGTTTTAGGGTTTAGGGTTCGAGGTTTAGGGTTTTAGGGTTTTGGGTTTTTGGTTTATGCTTTAGGGTTTATGGTTTAGGGTTTAGGGTTTAGGGTTTAGGGTTTAGGGTTTATGGTATATTGTTTATGATTTAGGGTTTACGGTTGAGGGTTTATAGTTTAGGGTTTTGGGTTTAGGGTTTAGGGTTTATGATTTATGGTTTATGGTTTAGGGTTTAGGTTTAGGGTTTAGGGTTTAGGTTTTAGGGTTTATGGTTTATGGTTTAAGGTTTATGGTTTAGGGCTTATGGTTTAGGGTTTAAGGTTTTGGATTTATGGTTTATTGTTTATGGTTTAGGTTTAGGGTTTAGGGTTTAGTGTTTAGGTTTTATGGTTTAGGGTTTAGGGTTTAGGGTTTATGTTATATGGTTTATGGTTTAGGGTTTAGGTTTTAGGGTTTAGGGTTTAAGGTTTATTGTTTATGGTTTAGGGTTTGTGGTCTAGGGTTTATGATTTAGGGCTTATGGCTTAGGGCTTAGGGGCTATGGCTTAGGGTTTAGGGTTTAGTGTTTAGGGATTAGAGTTTAGGGTTTAGGGTTTAGGGTTTAGGGTTGATCGTTCAGGGTTTAAGGTTTAGGGTTTATGGTTTATGATTTAGGATTTAGGGTTTAGGGTTTATGGTTTAGGGCTTATGGTTTAGGGTGTAGGGTTTATGATTTATGGTTTATGGTTTAGGTTCTAGGGTTAATTGTTTAGGGTTAATGGTTTACGTTTTATTGTTTAGGGTTTATGGTTAAGGGTTTATGGTTTATGGTTTAAGGTTTAGGGTTTAGGGTTTAGTGTTAAGGGTTTAGGGTTTAGGGTGTAGGGTTTATGGTTTATGGTTTCCGGTTTATGGTTTAGGGTTTAGGGTTTATGGGTTATGGTTTAGGGTGTAGGGTTTATTGTTTAGAGTTTAGGGTTTAGAGTTTAGGTTTAATGGTTTACAGTTTAGGGTTTAGGGTTTAGGGTTTATGGTTTAAGGTTTAGGGTTTATGTTATATTGTTTATGATTTAGGGTTTAGGGTTTAGGGTTTACGGTTTAGTGTTTAGGGTTTAGGGTTTACTGTTTTATGGTTTAGGGTTTATGCTTTAAGGTTTATGGTTTAGGGCTTATGGTTTTGGGTTTTGAGTTTAGGGTTTAGGGTTTAGGGTTGATGATTTATGGTTTATGGTTTACGGTTTAGGTTTAGGGTTTATGGGTTTAGAGTTTAGGTTTAGGGTTTAGAGTTTTGGGTTTTGGGTTTACTTTTTAGGGTTTATGGTATATGGTTTAGGGTTTAGGATTTAGGGTTTAGGGTCTACGGTTTATTGTTTAGGGTTTAGAGTTTAGGGTTAATGGGTTATAGTTTATGTTTTAGGGTTGATGGTTTAGGGTTTAGGGTTTAGGGTTTAGGGTTTATGGTTTAGGGTTTAGGGTTTATTGCCTATGGTATATGGTTTATGGGTTATGGTTTATTGTTTATGGTTTAGGGTTTAGGGTTTAGGTTTTAGTGTTTAGGGTTTAGGGTTTAGGGTTTAGGGCTTAGGGCTTATGGTTTAGGGTTTAACGTGTAGGGTTTATGGTTTATGGTTTATGGTTTAGGGTTTATAGATTAGGATTTAGGATTTAGGGTTTAGGGTTTAGGGTTTAGGGTTTTACAGTTTATGGTTTAGGGTTCAGCCTTTAGCGTTTAGTTTTAGGGTTTAGGGTTTATGGGTTTAGGGTTTATGGTTTATGGTATAGGGTTTAGGGTTTATTATTTAGGGTTTAGGGTTAATGGTTTATTGTTTAGGGTTTAACATTTAGGGTTTAGGGTTTATAGTTTAGAGTATAGGTTTAGGGTTTATGGGTTTAGAGTTTAGGTTTAGGATTTTAGGATTTAGTGTTCAGGGTTTAGGGTTTATGGTTTAGGGTTTAGGGTTTAGTGTTTAATGTTTGCAGTTTAGGGTTTAGGGTTTAGGTTTTAGGGTTAATGGTTTAGTGTTTTGGTTCAGGGTTTATGGTTTAGGGTTTATGGTTTAGGCTTTATGGTATAGGGTATAGGTATTAGGGTTTAGGGTTCATGGTTTATGGTTTAGGGTTTAGTGTTTAGGGTTTATGGTATATTTTTTATGATTTACAGTTTAGGGTTAAGGGTTTAGGTTTTAGGGTTTAAGGTTTAGGGTTTAGTGTTTAACGTTTGCAGTTTAGGGTTTAGGGTTAATGGTTTAGTGTTTTGGTTCAGGGTTTAGGGTTTATGGTTTAGGCTTTATGGTATAGTGTATAGGGTATAGGGTTTAGGGTTTAGGGTTCATGGTTTATGGTTTAGGGTTTAGTGTTTAGAGTTTATGGTATATTGTTTATGATTTATGGTTTAGGGTTTATAGTTTAGGTTTTAGGGTTTAGGGTTTAGGATTTAGGGTTTAGGGTTGAAGGTTTATGGTTTATGGTTTAGGGTTTAGGGTTTAGGGCTTATGGTTTAGGGTTTTGGGTTTTGGATTTAGGGTTTAGGCTTTGGGGTTTAGGGTTTTAGGGTTTAGGGTTTAGGGTTCAGGGTTTTAGGGTTTATGGTTTATGGTTTAGGGTTTAGGGTTTATGGTTTATGGTTTAGGGTTTAGGATTTAGTGTTTATGCTATATTGTTTATGATTTAGGGTTTACGGTTTACGGATTATAGTTTAGGGTTTAGGGTTTAGGGTTAATGATTTATGGTTTGTGGTTTAGGGATTAGGTTTAGGGTTTAGGGTTTAGGGTTTAAGGTTTCTAGTTTAGGGCTTATGGTTTAGGGTTTTAGGTTTTAGATTTAGGGTTTAGGGATTAGGGTTTACAGTTTAGGGTTTAGGGTTTATGGTTTATGTTTTACGGTTTAGGGTTTAGGGTTTATTATTTAGGTTTTATGGTTTGGGGTTTATGGTTAGGGCTTATGGTTTAGGGCTTAGGGTTTAGGATCAGGGTTTAGGGTTTACTATTTAGGGTTTAGGGTTTAGGGATTATGGTTTATGGTTTATGGTTTAGGATTTAGGGGTTTATGGTTTATGATTTATGGTTTATGGTTTAGGGTTTAGGATTTAGGGTTTACGGTTTATTGTTTAGGGTTTATGGTTTCATGTTTAGGATTTATGGTTTATGGTTTATGGTTTAGGTTTTAGGGTTTAGTGTTTATAGTTTAGGGTTTATGGTTTAGGGTCCAGGGTTTATTGTTTAGGGTTTAGGGTTTAGGGTTTACTGTTTAGGGTTTAGGGTTTAGGGTTTAGGTTTAGGTTTAGGGTTTAGGGTTTAAGGTTAAGGGTTTAGGGTTTAGGGTATAGTGTTTAGCGTTTATGGTTTAGGCATTAGAGTTTAGGGTTTAGGGTTTATGGTTTAGGGTTTAGGGTCTAGGGTTAATTTATTAGGGTTTAAGCTTTAGAGTTAATGGTTTACGGTTTTGGTTTAGGGTTTAGGATCTGGGATTTATGGTTTATGGTTTAGGGTTTGGGATTTATGGTTTATGGTCTAGGGTTTAGGGGTAAGGGTTTAGGATTTAGGGTTCATGGTTAATGGTTTAGGGTTTAGCATCTATGGTTTATGGTTTATTGTTTATGGTTTATGGATTATGATTTAGGGTTTAGGGTTTATGTTTTAGGGTTTAGGGTTTAGGATTTAGGGTTTATGGTTTATGGTTTAGGGCTTATGGTTTAGGGTGTATGGTGTAGGGTTTATGGTTTAGGGTTAATGGTTTACGGTTTATGGTTTATGCTTTAGTGTTTAATGTTTAGGGTTTAGGGTTTAGGGTTTAGGGTTTAAGTTTTAGGGTTTAGGGTTTATTGTTTAGTTTTTAGGGTTTATGGTTTATGGTTTAGGATGTAGGGTTTATGGTTTATGGTTTAGGGTTTAGGGTTTCGGGTTTAGGATTTAGGGTTTAGGGTTTAGGGTTTAGGGTTTACGATTTAGGGTTTATGGTTTAGGGTTTAGGGTTTATGGTTTAGGGTTTATGGTTTAGGGTTTTAGGGTTTAGGGTTTAGGGTTTACGGTTTATGGGTTTAAAGTTTAGGTTTAGGGTTTAGGGTTTTGGGTTTACTGTTTAGGGTTTATGGTTTATGGTTTAGGGTTTAGGTTTTAGGTTTAGGGTTTAGGATTTATGGTTTAGGGTTTAGGGTCTAGGGTTTATTGTTTATGGTTTAGGGTTTAGGGTTAATAGTTTACAGTTTATGTTTTAGGTTTGATGGTTTAGGCTTTAGGGTTTAGGGTTTAGGGTTTAGGGTTGAGGGTTTATGGTTTATGGTTTATGGTATATGGTTTATGGGTTATGGTTTATTCTTGATGGTTTATGGTTTATAGTTTATGGTTTAGTGTTCAGGGTTTAGGGTTTAGGGTTTAGGGTTTAGGGCTTATGGTTTATGGTTTAGCGTGTAGGGTTTATGGTTTATGGTTTATGGTTTTAGGGTTTAGGGTTTATCCGTTATGGTTTAGGGTTTATGGGTTTAAAGTTTATGGTTAATGGTTTATGGTTTATGGTATAGGGTTTATGGTGTAGGGTTTAGGGTTAATGGTTTATTGTTTAGGGTTTAGCATTTAGGGTTTAGGGTTTAGGGTTTAGAGTTTAGGTTTAGGGTTTAGAGTTTACGAGTTTAGAGTTTAGGTTTAGGATTTTAGGGTTTAGGGTTAATGGTTTAGGGTTTATGGTTTAAGTTTTAGGGTTTAGTGTTTAACGTTTAGGGTTTAGGGTTTAGGGTTTAGGGTTTAGGGTTTATTTTTTAGGGTTTAGGGTTTAGGGTTAATGGTTTACTATTTTGGTTTAGGGTTTAGCATTTGGGGTTTATGGTTTATGGTTTAGGGCTTATGGTTTAGGGTTTAGGGTTTAGGGTTTAGGGTTAAGGGTTTAGCGTTTATGGTTTAAGGTTTAGGGTTTAGTGTTTAGGGTTTAGGGTTTATGGTTTAGGGTCTAGGGTTTATTGTTTAGGGTTTAGAGTTTATGGTTAATGGTTTATTGTTTTGGTTTAGGGTTTAGGGTTTATGGTTTAGGGTTTAGGGTTTGGGGTTTAGGGTTTAGGGTTTAGGGTTTAGGGCTAAGGGTTTAGCGTTTAGCTTTTAGGGTTTATGGTTTATGGTTTAGGGTTTAGGGTCTATGGTTTATGGTTTATTATTTATGGTTTATTGTTTAGGGTTTAGGGTTTATGGTATATTGTTTATGATTTAGGGTTTACGATTTAGGGTTTATCATTTATGGTTTATGGTTTAGGGTTTTAGGTTTTTGATTTAGGGTTTATTTCTTTAGGGTTTAGGGTTAGTGCTTTACAGTTTATGGTTTAGTGTTTATGGTTTATGGTTTAGGGTTTAGGGTTTATCGTTTAGGGTTTATGCATTAGGGTTTAAGGTTTAGGGTGTAGGGTTTATGGTTTATGGTTTATGGTTTATGGTTTATAGTTTAGCGTTTAGAGTTTAGGGTTTATAGTTTATGGTTTATGGTTTACGGTTTACGGTTTAGGGATTAGGGTTTAGAGTTTATGGTTTACGGTTTAGTGTTTAGGGCTTTAGGGTTTAGGTTTATGGCTTATGGTTTAGAGTTTAGGGTTTAGGGTTTAGGGTTTATTGTTTATGGTTTATGGTTTATGGTTTAGGGTTTAGGGTTTATGGTTTACGATTTAGGGTTTTAGGGTTTAAGGTTTAGGGTTTAGGGTTTTAGGGTTTAGGGTTTAGGGTTTATGCTTTATGCTTTAGGGTTTAGTGTTTAGTGTTTAGGGTTTAGGGTTTAGGGTTTAGGGTTTAGGGATTAGGTTTAGGGTTTAGGGTTTAGGGTTTAGGTTTTATGGTTCAAGGTTTATAGTTTAGGGCTTATGGTTTAGGGTTTAGGGTTTTGGGTTTTGGATTTATGGTTTATGGTTTAGGGTTTAGTGATTAGGGTTTACAGTTTAGGGTTTAGGGTTTATGCTTTATGTTTTATGGTTTAGGGTTTAGGCATTAGGGTTTTTTTTAGGGTTTAAGTTTTGGGGTTTACGGTTTAGGGCTTATGGTTTAGGGCTTAGGGTTTAGGGTTTACTACTCAGGGTTTAGGGTTTAGGGATTATGGTTTATGGTTTAGGGTTTAGGGTTTAGAAGGTTTAGGATTTAGTAGTTTATGGTTTATGGTTTAGGGCTTAGGCTTTATGGTTTAAGGTTTAGGGTTTAGGGTTTAGGGTTTGGGATTTAGGGTTGACGGTTTACGGTTTATTGTTTAGGGTTAATGGTTTCAAGTTTAGGGTTTACGATTTATGGTTTAGGGTTTAGGGTTTAGGTTTTATGGCTTAGGGTTTATAGTTTAGGGTTTATGGTTTAGGGTTTATGGTTTAGGGTCCAGGGTTTATCGTTTAGTGTTTAGGGTTTAGGGTGTAGGGTTTACGGTTTAAGGTTTAGGGTTTAGGGTTTATCGTTTATGGTATAGGGACTAGGGTTAATTGTTTAGGGTTTAGGGTTTAGGGTTAATGGTTTACTTTTTTGGTTTAGGGTTTAAGGTTCAGGGTTCAGGGTTTGGGATTTATGGTTTAGGTTTTAGGGTTTAGTGTTTAGGGCTAAGGGTTTAGGTTTTAGGGTTTAGGGTTTAGGGCTAAGGGTTTAGGGTTTAGGGTTAATGGTTTAGGGTTTAGCATCTATGGTTTATGGTTTATTGTTTATGGTTTATGGTTTATGATTTAGGGTTTAGGGTTTATGGTTTAGGGCTTATGGTTTAGGGTGTAGGGTTTATGGTTTATGGTTTAGGTTCTAGGGTTAATTGTTTAGGGGTTAGGGTTTAGGGTTAATGGTTTACGTTTTATCATTTAGGGTTTATGGTTTATGGTTTATGGTTTAAGGTTTAGGGTTTAGGGTTTAGGGTTTAGTGTTTAGGGTTTAGGGTTTAGGATTTAGGGTGTAGGGTTTATGGTTAATGGGATATGGTTTAGGGTGTAGGGTTTATTGTTTAGAGTTTAGGGTTAATGGTTTACAGTTTAGGGTTTAGGGTTTAGGGTTTAGGGTTTAAGGTTTAGAGTTTATGGTATATTGTTTATGATTTAGGGTTTAGGGTTTAGAGTTTATACTTTAGGGTTTAGGGTTTAGAGTTTAGGGTTTAGTGTTTAGGGTTTAGGGTTTACGGTTTTATCGTTTAGGGTTTATGCTTTAAGGTTTATGGTTTAGGGCTTATGGTTTTGGGTTTTGAGTTTAGGGTTTAGGGTTTAGGGTTTATGATTTATGGTTTAGGGTTTAGGGTTTATGGTTTATGGTTTAGGTTTAGGGTTTATAGGTTTATAGTTTAGGTTTAGGGTTTTGGGTTTACTGTTTAGGGTTTATGGTAAATGGTTTAGGGTTTAGGGTTTAGGTTTAGGGTTTAGGATTTATGGTTTAGGGTCTAGGGTTTATTGTTTAGGGTTTAGGGTTTAGGATTAATGGTTTACGGTTTATGTTTTAGGGTTGATGGTTTAGGGTTTAGGGTTTAGGGTTTATGGTTGACGATTTAGGGTCTAGGGTTTATTGTTTATGGTATATGGTTTGTGAGTTATGGTTTATTGTTTATGGTATAGGGTTTATGGTGTAGGGTTTAGGGTTTATTGTTTAGGGTTTAACATTTAGGGTTTAGGGTTTATGGTTTAGAGTTTAGGTTTAGGGTTTAGGGTTTATGGGTTTAGAGTTTAGGTTTAGGATTTTAGGGTTTAGTGTTAAGGGTTTATGGTTTATGGTTTAAGGTTTAAGGTTTAGTGTTTAACGTTTACAGTTTAGGGTTTATTGTTTAGGGTCTAGGGTTTAGGGTTTAGGGTTAATGGTTTAGTGTTTTGGTTTAGGGTTTAGGGTTTATGCTTTAGGCTTTATGGTATAGGGTTTATGGTTTATGGTTTAGGGTTCAGGGTTCATGGTTTAGGGTTTAGTGTTTAGGGTTTATGGGATATTGTTTATGATTTAGGGTTTAGGATTTATAGTTTAGGGTTTAGGATTTAGGGTTTAGGGTTTATGGTTTATGGTTTATGGTTTATGGTTTATGGTTTATGGTTTATTGTTTACGGTTTATGGTTTAGGGCTTATGGTTTACGGTTTAGGGTTTTGGATTTAGGGTTTAGGGTTTGGGGTTTAGGGTTTTAGGGTTTAGGGTTTATGGTTTATGGTTTATGGTTTAGGGTTTAGGGTTTATGGTATATTGTTTATGATTTAGGGTTTACGGTTTACGGATTACAGTTTAGGGTTTAGGGTTTAGGGTTTATGATTTATGTTTTATGGTTTAGGGATTAGGTTTAGGGTTTAGGGTTTATGTTTTAAGGTTTCTGATTTAGGGCTTATGGTTTAGGGTTTTAGGTTTTGGATTTAGGGTTTATGGTTTAGGGTTCAGGGATTAGGGTTTACAGTTTATCATTTAGGGTTTATGGTTTATGTTTTATGGTTTAGGGTTTAGGTTTTAGGGTTTATTGTTTAGGGTTTATGGTTTGGAGTTTATGCTTTAGGGCTTATGGTTTAGGGCTTAGGGTTTAGGATTAGGGCTTAGGGTTTACTGTTTAGGGTTTAGGGTTTAGGGATTATGGTTTATGATTTAGGATTTAGGGGTTTATGGTTTATGGTTTATGGTTTAGGGTTTAGGATTTCAGTTTACGGTTTATTGTTTAGGGTTTATGGTGTCATGTTTAGGGTTTATGGTTTATGGTTTATGGTTTAGGGTTTAGGTTATAGGGTTTAGTGTTTATAGTGTATGGTTTAGGGTTTAGGGTTTAGGGTCCAGGGTTTATTGTTTAGGGTTTAGGGTTTAGGGTTTAGTGTTAAGTGTTTAGGGTTTAGGGTTTAGAGTTAGGTTTAGGGTTTAGGGTTTAGGGTTTAAGGTTTAGGGTTTAGGGTTTAGGGTTTAGTGTTTAGGGTTTATGGTTTAGGGTTTTAGGGTTTATGGTTTATGGTTTATGGTTTAGCGTCTAGGGTTTATGGTTTAGGGTTTAGGGTTTGGGATTTATGGTTTAGGGTTTAGGGTTTAGGGCTAAGGGTTTAGGATTTAGGGTTTATGGTTAATGGTTAATGGTTTAGCATCTATGGTTTATGGTTTATTGTTTATGGTTTATGGATTATGATTTAGGGTTTAGGGTTTATGTTTTAGGGTTTAGGTTTAGGGTTTAGGATTTAGGGTTTATGGTTTATGGTTTAGGGCTTATGGTTTAGGGTGTAGGGTGTACGGTTTATGGTTTAGGGTTAATGGTTTACAGTTTAGGGTTTAGGGTTTACGGTTTAGGGTTTATGGTTTATGGTTTAAGGTTTAAGGTTTAGGGTTTATTGTTCAGTGTTTAGGGTTTATGGTTTAGGTCTTATGGTTTAAGGTTTAGGGTGTAGGGTTTATGGTTTAGGGTTTAGGGTTTACGGTTTAGGGTTTAGGATTTAGGGTTTTGTGTTTAAGGTTTAGGGTTTACCGTTTAGGGTTTAGGGTTTAGGGTTTATGGTGTAGGGTTTTAGGGTTATAGGGTTAAGGGTTTAGGGTTTAGAGTTTAGGGTTTAGGGTTTAGGGTTTAGTGTTTAGGGTTTATGGTATTTTTTTATGATTCAGGGTTTAGGGTTTAGGGATTAGGGTTTAGGGTTTAGGGTTTATGGTTTAGGGCTTATGGTTTATGGTTTAGGGTTTTGGATTTAGGGTTTCTGGTTTAGGGTTTCAAGTTTAGGTTTAGGGTTTAGGGTTTATGGGTTTAGAGTTTAGAGTTTAGGGTTTAGGGTGTAGGGTTTATTGTTTATGGTTTATGGTTTATGGCTTAGGGTTTATGGGTTATGGTTTAGGGTCTAGGGTTTATTGTTTAGAGTTTAGGGTTTAGAGTTTAGGGTTAATGGTTTAGGGTTTAGGGTTTACTATTTTAGGGTTTAGGGTTTATGCTTTAAGGTTTATGGTTTAGGGCTTATGGTTTTGGGTTTTGGGTTTAGGGTTTTGGGTTTTCGTTTTAGGGGTTAGGGTTTTTGATTTATGGTTTAGGGTTTAGGGTTTAGGGTTTAGGTTTAGGGTTTATGGGTTTAGAGTTTAGGTTTTGGGTTTTGGGTTTTGGGTTTACTATTTATGGTTTATGGTTTAGGTTTAGGGTTTAGGATTTATGGTTTAGGGTTTAGGGTCTAGGGTTTATTGTTTAGGGTTTAGGGTTTAGGATTAATGCTTTACGGTTTATGTTTTAGGGTTGATGGTTTAGGGTTTAGGGTTGATGGTTTAGGGTTTAGGGTTTATGGTTGAGGATTTAGGGTTTATGGTTTATGGTATATGGTTTATGGGTTATGGTTTATTGTTTATGGTTTAGGGTTTAGGGTTTAGTGTTTAGGGTTTAGGGTTTATGGCTTATGGTTTAGGGTTTAGCGTGTAGGGTTTATGGTTTAGGGTTTAGGGCTTATGGTTTAGGGTTTAGGGTTTATGGTTTATGGTTTATGGTTTATGGTTTAGGATTTAGTGTTTAGGGTTTATAGTTTAGGGTTTATGGGTTAGGGTTTAGAGTTTAGGGTTTAGGGTTTAGGGTTTATTTTTTATGGTTTATGATTTAGGGTTTAGGTTTAAGGTTTTAGGGTTTAGGGTTTACAGTTTAGGCTTTAGGGTTTTAGGGTTTAGGTTTTAGGGTTTAGGGTTCGGGGTTTAGGGTTTTAGGGTTTAGTGTTTAGGGTTTATGCTTTAGGGTTTATGGTTTTAGGGTTTATGCTTTAGGGTTTAGGGTTTAGGGTTTGGGTTTAGGGTTTATGGTATATTGTTTATGATTTAGGGTTTACAGTTTAGTGTTTAGGGTTTAGGGCTTATGATTTATGGTTTATGGTTTAGGGTTTAGGTTTAGGGTTTAGGGTTTAGGTTTTAGGGTTTATGGTTTATGGTCTAAGGTTTATGGTTTAGGGATTATGCTTTAGGGTTTAGGGTTTTTGATTTATGGTTTATTGTTTATGGTTTTGGTTTAGGGTTTATGGGTTTAGGGTTTAGGGTTTAGTGTTTAGGTTTTACGGTTTAGGGTTTAGGGTTTAGGGTTTATGTTATATGGTTTATGGTTTATGGTTTACGTTTTAGGGTTTAGGGTTTAAGGTTTATTGTTTAGGGTTTAGGGTTTAGGGTTTATGGTCTAGGGTTTATGATTTAGGGCTTATGGTTTAGGGCTTAGGGGCTAGGGCTTAGGGTTTAGGGTTTAGGGTTTAGGGTTTATGGATTAGAGTTTAGGGTTTAGGGTTTGGGGTTTAGGGTTTAGGGTTTAGTGTTCAGGGTTGATCATTTAGGGTTTAAGGTTTAGGGTTTATGGTTTCTGATTTAGGGTTTAGGGTTTATGGTTTATGGTTTAGGGCTTATGGTTTAAGGTTTATGGTTTAGGTTCTAGGGTTAATTGTTTAGGGTTTAGGGTTTAGGGTTAATGGTTTATGTTTTATCATTCAGGGTTTATGGTTTAAGGTTTAGGGTTTAGGGTTTAGTGTTTAGTGTTTAGGGTTTAGGGTTTAGGGTGTACGGTTTATGGTTTATGGGTTATGGTTTAGGGTGTAGGGTTTATTGTTTACAGTTTAGGGTTTAGGGTTTAGGGTTTAGAGTTTATACTTTAGGGTTTAGGATTTAGGGTTTACGGTTTAGTGTTTAGGGTTTAGGGTTTACAGTTTTATGGTTTAGGGTTTATGCTTTAAGGTTTATGATTTATGGCTTATGGTTTTGGGTTTTGAGTTTAGGGTTTAGGGTTTAGGGTTTATGATTTATGGTTTATGTTTTATGGTTTATGGTTTAGGGTTTAGGTTTAGGGTTTATGGGTTTAGAGTTTAGGTTTAGGTTTAGGGTTTAGGGTTTAGGGTCTAGGGTTTATTGTTTAGGGTTTAGAGTTTAGAGTTAATGGGTTATGGTTTATGTTTTAGGGTTGATGGTTTAGGGTTTAGGGTTTAGGGTTTAGGGTTTATGGTTTTGGGTTTTGGATTTAGGGTTTAGGGTTTAGGGTTTAGGGTTTGGGATTTATGGTTTATGGTCTAGTGTTTAGGGGTAAGGGTTTAGGATTT
Source organism: Cunninghamia lanceolata (assembly GCA_027924645.1). Lineage (NCBI taxonomy): Eukaryota > Viridiplantae > Streptophyta > Pinopsida > Cupressales > Cupressaceae > Cunninghamia > Cunninghamia lanceolata. The sequence continues at coordinate 370,640 of BSBN01001257.1, read as the reverse complement.
AGGGTTTATGGTTAATGGTTTAGGGTTTAGCATCTATGGTTTATTGTTTATAGTTTATGGATTATGATTTAGGGTTTAGGGTTGATGTTTTAGGGTTTAGGGTTTAGGATTTAGGGTTTATGGTTTATGGTCTAGGGCTTATGGTTTAGGGCTTATGGTTTAGGGTGTATGGTGTAGGGTTTATGGTTTAGGGTTAATGGTTTACGGTTTATGGTTTATGGTTTAGGGTTTAATGTTTAGGGTTTATGGTTTAGGGTTTAGGGTTTAGGGTTTAGGGTTTAAGGTTTAGGGTTTAGGGTTTATTGTTTAGTGTTTAGGGTTTATGGTTTAGGGTTTAGGGTGTAGGTTTTATGGTTTATGGTTTAGGGTTTACAGTTTAGGGTTTAGGATTTAGGGTTTACGATTTAGGGTTTAGCGTTTAGGATTTAGGGTTTATGGTTTATGGTTTAGGGTTTTAGGGTTATAGGGTTAAGCGTTTAGGGTTTAGACTTTAGGGTTTAGGGTTTAGGGTTTAGTGTTTAGGGTTTATGGTATATTGTTTATGATTTAGGGTTTAGGTCTTAGGGTTTAGGGTTTATGGTTTAGGGTTTAGGGTTTAGGGTTTATGGTTTAGGGTTTTGGATTTAGGGTTTCTGGTTTAGGGTTTAGGGTTTATGGGTTTAGTGTTTAGAGTTTAGGGTGTAGGGTTTATTGTTTATGGTTTATGGTTTAGGGTTTATGGGTTATGGTTTAGGGTCTAGGGTTTATTGTTTAGAGTTTATGGTTAATGGTTTATAGTTTAGGGTTTTGGGTTTGGGGTTTAGGGTTTAGTGTTTAGGGTTTACTGTTTAGTGTTTAGGGTTTAGGGTTTACTATTTAGTGTTTAGGGTTTACTATTTTAGGGTTTAGGGTTTATGCTTTAAGGTTTATAGCTTAGGGCTTATGGTTTTGGGTTTTGGGTTTAGGGTTTATGATTTATGGTTTAGGGTTTAGGGTTTAGGTTTAGCGTTTATGGGTTTAGAGTTTAGGTTTAGGGTTTTTGGGTTTTTGGTTTACTGTTTAGGGTTTATGGTTTATGGTTTATGGTTTAGGTTTAGGGTTTAGGATTTATGGTTTAGGGTTTAGGGTCTAGGGTTTATTGTTTAGGGTTTAGGGTTTAGGGTTAATAGTTTACGGTTTATGTTTTAGGGTTGATGGTTTAGGGTTTAGGGTTTATGGTTGAGGGTTTAGGGTTTATGGTTTATGGTATATGGTTTATGGGTTATGGTTTATTGTTTATGGTTTAGGGTTTAGGGTTTAGGGTTTAGGGTTTAGGGTTTAGGGCTTATGGTTTAGGGTTTAGCGTGTAGGGTTTATGGTTTATGGTTTAGGGTTTTAGGGTTTATCCTTTATGGTTTATGGTTTATGATTTAGGGTTTAGGGTTTAGTCTTTAGGGTTTAGTTTTAGGGTTTACGGTTTATGGGTTTAATGTTTATGGTTTATGGTTTATGGTATAGGGTTTATGGTGTAGGATTTAGGGTTTATTGTTTAGGGTTTTGGGTTTAGGGTTAATGGTTTATTGTTTAGGGTTTAGCATTTAGGGTTTAGGGTTTATGGTTTAGAGTTTAGGTCTAGGGTTTAGAGTTTACGAGTTTAGAGTTTAGGTTTAGGATTTTAGGGTTTAGGGTTAATGGTTTAAGGTTTAGGGTATAGTGTTTAACGTTTACAATTTAGGGTTTAGGGTTTAGGGTTTAGAGTCTAGGGTTTATTATTTAGGGTTTAGGGTTTTTTAATGGTTTACTATTTTGGTTTAGGCTTTAGGGTTTAGCGTTTGGGGTTTATGGTTTATGGTTTAGGGCTTATGGTTTAGGGTTTAGGGTTTAGGGTTTAGGGTTTAGGGTTTAGGGTTTAGTGTTTAGGGCTTATAGTTTAGGGTTTATGGCTTAGAGTTTAGAGTTTAGGGTTTATGGTTTATGGTTTAGGGTTTAGGGTTTATGGTTTATGGTTTATTTTTTATGGTTTAGGGTTTAGGGTTTAGGGTTTAGGGTTTAGGGTTAAGGGTTTAGGGTTTAGGGTTTAGGGTTTATGGTTTACGGTTCAGGCTTTAAGGTTTTAGTGTTTAGGGTTTTAGGGTTTAGGTTTTAGGGTTTAGGGTTTGGGGTTTAGGGTTTTAGGGTTTAGGATTTTAGGGTTTAGGGTTTAGGGTTTATGCTTTAGGGTTTAGGGTTTTAGGGTTTAGGCTTTAGGGTTTATGCTTTAGGGTTTTATGGTTTAGGGTTTTAGGTTTAGGGTTTATGATTTAGGGTTTATGGTGTATTGTTTATGATTTAGAGTTTATGGTTTAGGGTTTATAGTTTAGGGTTTGGTGTTTAGGGTTTAGGGCTTATGATTTATGGTTTATGGTTTAGGTATTAGGTTTAGTGTTTAGAGTTTAGGTTTTAGGGTTTATGGTTTATGGTTTAAGGTTTATGGTTTAGGGCTTATGGTTTAGGGTTTAGGGTTTTGGATTTATGGTTTATTGTTTATGGTTTATTTTTAGGGTTTAGGGTTTATGGTATAGGGTTTAGGGTTTAGGGTTTAAGGTTTAGGGGTTTAGGGTTTAGGGTTTATTTTTTAGGGTTTATGGCTTAGGGTTTATGGTCTAGGGTTTATGATTTAGGGCTTATGGTTGAGGGCTTAGGGTTTAGGGTTTAGGGATTAGAGTTTAGGGTTGAGGGTTTAGGGTTTAGGGTTCAGGGTTGATCGTTTAGGGTTTAAGGTTTATGTTTTAGGGTTTAGGTTATAAGGTTTAGGGTTTAGGGTTTTAGGGTTTACGGTTTACGGTTTAGGGTTAATGGTTTATGGTTTAGTGCTTATGGTTTAGGGTTTAGGGTTTATTGATTAGGGTTTATGGTTTGCGGTTTATGGTTTGTGGTTTATGGTTTAGGGATTATGGTTTATGGTTTAGGGATTATGGTTTATGGTTTAGGGTTTAGTGTTTAGGGTTTATGTTTTAGGGTTTATGGTTTATGGTTTATGGTTTATGGTTTGGGGTTTAGGTTTTGGGGTTTAGGGTTTAAGGTTTATTTTTTAGGGTTTGTGGTTTAGGGTTTATGGTCTAGGGTTTATGATTTAGGGCTTATGGTTTAGGGATTAGGGGTAGGGCTTAGGGTTTAGGGTTAAGGTTTAGGGTTTAGGGTTTAGGCTTTAGTGTTTATGGTTTAGGGTTTATTGTTTAGGGTTTAGGGTTTAGGGATTAGAGTTTAGTGTTTAGGGTTTAGTGTTTAGGGTTTATGTTTTACGGTTTAGTGCTTATGGTTTATGGTTTAGGGTTTAGTGCTTATGGTTTAGGGTTTAGGGTTTAGGGTTTAATGATTAGGGTTTATGGTTTGCGGTTTATGGTTTAGGGATTATGGTTTATGGTTTATGGTTTAGCGTTTAGGGTTTACGTTTTACTGTTTATGGTTTATGGTTTAGGGTTTATCGTTTAGGGTTTAGGTTTTAGGGTTCAGGGTTTAAGGTTTTTTATTTAGTGGTTTAGGGTTTATGGTCTAGGGTTTATGATTTAGGGCTTATGGTTTAAAACTTAGGGGTAGGGCTTAGGGTTTAGGGTTTAAGGTTTCGAGTTTAAGGTTTGGGGTTTAGGGTTTAGCGTTTATGCTTTTGGGTTTAGGGTTTAGGGTTTAGGGTTTTAGGGTTTAGGGTTTAGGGTTTAGGGTTTAGGGTTTATGGTTTATGGTTTAGTGCTTATGGTTTAGGGTTTAGGGTTTAGGGTTTGGGGTTTATGGTTTAGGTTTTAGCGTTTAGGGATTATGGTTTATGGTTTAGCGTTTAGCGTTTAGGGTTTAGGTTTTAGGGTTTATGGGTTATGGTTTAGGGTTTAAGGTTTAGGGTTTAGGTTTACGGTTTATGGTTTTGAGTTTAGGGTTTATGCTTTACTGTTTAGGGTTTAGGGTTTAGGGTCCAGTGTTTATTGTTTAGGGTTTGAGGTTTAGGGTTTAGGGTTTATTGTTTATGGTTTATGGTTTATGGTTTACGGTTTAGGGTATAGGGTTTATTGTTTAGGGTTTAGGGTTTAGGGTTGATGGTTTAGGGTTTAGGGTTAAAGGTTTAGGGTTTAGGGTTTATGTTTTAGGGTTTTGGGTTTAGGGTTTAGAGTATAGGGTTTAGGGTTTTTGGGTTTATGGTTTACGGTTTAGGGTTAATGGTTTAGGGTTTAGTGTTTAGGGTTTATGGTTTAGTGCTTATGGTTTAGGGTTTAGGGTTTATGGTTTATGGTTTATTGTTTAGGGTTTATGGTTTGGGGTTTATGGTTTAGGGATTATGGTTTAGGTTTTATCGTTTAGGGATTATGGTTTAGGCTTTAGTGTTTAGCTTTTAGGGTTTAGGTTTTAAGGTTTATGATTTAGGGTTTAGGGTTTGAGGTTTAGGGTTTAGGGTTTACGGTTTACGGTTTATGGTTTTGAGTTTAGGGTTTATGGTTTAGGGTTTAGGGTCCAGGGTTTATTGTTTAGGGTTTAAGGTTTATGGTTTAGTGTTTACAATTTATGGTTTATGGTTTAGGGTTTAGGGTTTAGGGTCTAATGTTTAGGATTTAGGTTTAGGGTTTATTGTTTAAGGGTTTAGAGTTTAGAGTTTATGGTTTATGGTTTATGGTTAAGGGTTTAGGGTTTATGTTTTAAGGTTTAGGGTTTAGGGTTTAGTGTTTAGGGTTTATGGTTTAGGGTTTCGGGTTTAGGGTTTATGATTGATGGTTTATGGTTTAGGGTCTCGGGTTTATTTTTTAGGTTTAGGGTTTAGTTTTTATTTTTTAGGGTTTAGGGTTTAGGGTTTACGGTTTAGGGTTTATGGTTTCGAGATTAGGGTTTAGGGTTTAAGGTTTATTGTTTAGGGTTAAGGTTTTAGGATTTAGTGTTTAGGGTTTAGGATTAAGGGTTTCTGGTTGATGGTTTATGGTTTAGGGTGTTGGGTTTATTTTTTAGGTTTAGGGTTTAGGGTTTAGGGGTAATGGTTTACGATTTTGGTTTAGGGTTTAGGGTTTAGGGTTTGGGGTTTAGGGGTTTAGGGTTTAGGGTTTGGGGTTTAGGGGTTTAGGGTTTAGGGTTTGGGGCTTAAGGTTTATGGTTTATGGTTTATGGTTTATGTTTTACTGTTTATGGCTTATGGTTTGTGCTTTAGGGTTTATGGTTTATGGTTTATGGTTTAGGGCGGGTTTATTGTTTAGGTTTTATGGTTTATGGTTTATGATTTAGGGCTTATGGTTTAGGGCTTAGGGCTTAGGGCTTAGGGCTTAGGTTTAGGGTTAATGGTTTATGGTTTAGGGTTAATGGTTTATGATTTAAGGGTTAGGGTTTAGGGTTTAGGGTTTAAGGTTTACGGTTTAGGGTTAAAGTTTTAGGATTTAGTGTTTAGGGTTTAGGGTTTAGGGTTTATGGACTAGGGTTTAGGATTAAGGGTTTAGGGTTTAGGATTTATGGTTTATGGTTTATGGTTTATGGTTTATGGTTTAGGGTTTAGCATTTGGGGTTTAGGGTTAAGGGTTTAGGGTTTAGGGTTTAGGGGTTAGGGTTTAAGGTTTAGGGTTTGTGGTTTAGGGTTTAATAGGGTTTAGGGTTTTAGTTTTAAGGGTTAAGGGTTAATTGTATACGTTTTAAGGTTTAGGGTTTAGGGTTTAGGGTTCATGGTATATTGTTTATGATTTAGGGTTTAGGGTTTATCGATTAGGGTTTATGGTTTAGGTTTTATGGTTTATGGTTTATGGTTTAGGTTTTAGGGTTTAGGGTTTAGCGTTTATGGCTTAGGGTTTAGGGTTTAGGATTTAGGGTTTTAGAGTTTTAGGGTTTAGGGTTTAGGGTTGTATTGTTTAGGGTTTATGGTTTAGGGTTTATGGTATAGGGTTTAGGATTTAAGTTTTACGGTTTACGGTTTAGGGTTTAGGGTTCATGGTATAGGGTTCATGGTTTAGGGATTTAGGGTTTATGGTTTAGGGTTTATGGTGTAGGGTTTGTGGTTTAGGGTTTATGATATATTGTTTATGATTTAGGGTTTAGGGGTTTATAGTTTATGGTTTAGGGTTTATGGTTTAGGGTTTATGGTTTAGGGCTTATGGTTTAGGGTTTAGGGTTTAGGGTTTAGAGTTTAGGATTTATATTTTAGGGTTTAGGGTTTAGAGTTTAGGGTTTATGGTTTATGGTTTAGGGCTTATGGTTTAGGTCTTTTAGAGTTAGGGTTTAGGGTTTAGAGTTTAGGGTTTAGGTTTTAGGGTTTATGGTTTATGGTTTATGGTTTATGGTTTATGATTTAGGGTTTAAGGTTTTGTGTTTAGGGTTTAGGGTTTTACGGTTTATGGTTTAGGGTTTCGAGTTTAGGGATTATAATTTATGGATTAGGGTCCAGGGTTTATTGTTTAGGTTTTAGGGTTTAGGGTTTAGGGTTTAGGGTTTAGAGTTTAGGGTTTAGGTTTAGGGTTTAGGGTTTATGGGTTTAGAGTTTATGGGTTAATGGTATAGGGTTTAGGGTTTAGGGTTTATAGTTTAAGGTTTAGGCTTTAAGGATTAGTGTTTAGGGTTTAGGGTATATGTTTTATGGTTTAGGGTCTAGGGTTTATTGTTTAGGGTTTGGGGTTTAAGGTTTTGGTTTAGGGTTTAGGGTTTAGGGTTTAGGGTTTGGGGTTTAGGGTTTAGCATTTAGGGTTTAGGGTTTAGTGTTTAGGGTTTAGGGTTTAGGTTTAGGGTTTAGGGTTTAGGGTTTAGTGTTTATGGTTTATGGTTTAGTGTTTATGGTTTATGGTTTATTGTTTATTGTTTATGGTTTATGGTTTATGGTTTACATTTTGGGGTTTAGGGTTTATGGTTTATGGTTTATGGTTTAGGGCTTATGGTTTATGGTTTAGGGTGTAGGGTGTAGGGTTTAGGGTTTATGGTTTAGGATTTGGGGTTTAGGGTTTAGGGTTTATAGTTTAGGGTTTATGGATTAGGGTTTAGGGTTTAGGGTTTATGGTTTAGGGTTTATGGTTTAGGGTTTGGGGTTTATGGTTTATGGTTCAGGGTTAAAGGTTTAAGGTTTAGGTTTTAGGGTTTAGGGTTTAGGGTTTTAGGATTTTAGGGTTTAGCGTTTAGGGTTGAGGGTTTTAGGGTTTAGGGTTTATGGTTTATGGTTTATGGTTTAGGGTTTAGGGTTTAGGATTTAGGGTTTATGGTATATTGTTTATGATTTGGGGTTTAGGGTTTAGGGTTTAGGGTTTAGGGTTTAGGGTTTAGGTTTTACAGTTTATGGTTTACTGTTTATTTTTTAGGGTTTGGGGTTTAGGGTTTTACAATTTAGGGTTTAGGGTTTAGGGTTTAGGGTTTAGAGCTTATGGTTTAGGGCTTATGGTTTGGGGTTTAGGGTTTAGGGTTTTGGATTTAGGGTTTATGGTTGATGGTTTATCGTTTATGGTTTAGGTTTAGGGTGAAGGGTTTATGGTTTATGGTTTATGGTATAGGGTATAGGGTTTATTGTTTACGGTTTAGGGTTTAGGGGTTAGAGTTTAGGTTTTATGGTATAGGGTTTAGGGTTTATGGTTTATTGTTTAGGATTTATGGTTTAGTGTTTATGGTTTATGGTTTATGGTTTATGGTTTATGGTTTATGATTTAGTGCTTATGGTTTAGGTCTTAGGGGTTAGGGCTTAGGGTTTATGGTTAGGGTTTAGCGTTTAGTGTTTATGGTTTATTTTTTATGGTTTAGGGTTTAGGGTTAATGTTTTAGGGTTTAGGGTTTATGGTTTAGCGTTTATGGTTTATTTTTTAGGGTTTAGGGTTTAGGGTTTATGGTTTATATTTTAGGGTTTAGGGTTTAGGTTTTAGGTTTTAGGGATTATGGTTTATGGTTTATGGTTTAGCGTTTAGCGTTTAGGGTTTAGGGTTTAAGGTTTAGGGTTTAGGGTTTAGTGTTAAGGGTTTAAGGTTTAGGGTTTATGGTTTATGGTTTAGGGATTAGGGTTTATGGTTTCAAGTCTAGGGTTTAGGGTCAAGGGTTTATTGTTTAGGGTTTAGGGTTAACAGTTTATGGTTTATGGTTTAGGGTTTAGGGTTTAAGGTCTATGGTTTAGGGTTTAGGTTTAGGGTTTAGGGTTTATGGGTTTAGAGTTTAGGTTTAGGTTTTTAGGGTTTAGGGTTTATGGTTTAAGGTTTAGGGTTTAGGGTTTAGTGTTTAGGGTTTAGGGTTTAGGGTTTAGGGTTTAGGGTTTAGGGTTTATGGTTTATGGTTTAGGGTCTAGTGTTTATTGTTTAGGGATTAGGGTTTAGGGTTAATGGTTTACGATTTTGGTTTAGGGTTTAGGGTATGGGGTTTAGGGTTTAGGATTAATGGTTTACAGTTTTGGTTTATGGTTGATGGTTAATGGTTTAGGGTTTATGGATTATGGTTTATTGTTTATGGTTTATGGGTTGTGGTTTAGGGTTTAGGGTTTAGGGTTTAGGGTTTAGACTTTAGGGTTTAGGGTTTAGGGTATAGGGTTTATGGTTTAGGGCTTATGGTTTAGGGTTTAGGGTTTAGGGTTTAGGGTTTAGGGTTTAAGGTTTAGGGTTTTAGGGTTTAGGGTTTGGGGTTTTGGGTTTATGCTTTAGGGTTTAGGGTTTAGGGTTTATGGTATATTGTTTATGATTTAGGGTTTAGGGTTTAGGGTTTATAGTTTAGGGTTTATGGTTTATGGTCTATGGTCTATGGTTTATGGTTTATGGTTTATGGTTTATGGTTTAGGGTTTATGGTTGAGGATTTAGGGTTTATGGTCTAGGGCTTATTGTTTAGGGTTTAAGCTTTACGGTTTTGGATTTATGGTTTATGGTTTATGGTTTATGGTTTAGGGTTGAGGGTTTAGGTTTAGGGTTTAGGATTTATGGGTTTAGGGTTTATGGTATAGGGTTTATGGTTTATGGTTTTACTGTTTAGGGTTTAGGGTTTATGGTATAGGGTTTATGGTTTATGGTTTATGGTTTCTGGTTTATGGTTTAGGGTTTATGGTTTATGGTTTATGATTGAGTGCTTATGGTTTAGGGGTTGGGATTTAGGGTTAGGGTTTAGGGTTTAGTGTTTGGGGTTTAGGGTTTCTAGGGTTTATTGTTTAGGGTTTAGGGTTTATGGTTAATGGTCTAGGGTTTAGGGTTTATGGTTTCGAGTTTGGGGTTTAGGGTTTTGAGTTTAGGGTTTAGGGATTTAGGGTTTAGGGTTTAGGGTTTATGTTTTAGTGCTTGTGGTTTAGGGTTTAGGGTGTAGGGTTTATTGTTTAGGATTTAGCGTTTAGGGTTTAAGGTTTATGGTTTAGGGCTTACGGTTTAGGGTTTAGTGTTTTAGGTTTTGCATTTAGGGTTTATGGTTCAGGGTTTATGGATTAGGGTTTACAGTTTAGGGTTTAGGGTTTATGGTTTATGGTTTAGGGCTTAGGGTTTAGGATTAGGTTTTAGGGTTTCCTATTTAGGGTTTAGGTTTTAGGGATTATGGTTTATGGTTTATGGTTTAGGATTTAGGGGTTTGTGGTTTAGGGTTTAGGGTTTAGGATTTATGGTGTAAGGTTTAGGGTTTACAGTTTAGGATTTCCAGTTTATGGTTTACGGTTTATTGTTTAGGGTTTATGGTTTCAAGTTTAGGGTTAATGGTTTATGGTTTAGGGTTTAGGGTTTAGGTTTTAGGGTTTAGAGTTTCTAGTTTAGGGTTTATTGTTTAGGGTTTATGGTTTAGGGTCCAGGGTTTATTGTTTAGGGTTTAGGGTTTAGGGTTTATGGTTTAAGGTTTAGGGTTTAGGGTTTAGGGTTTAGTGTTTAGTGTTTACAGTTTATGGTTTAGGGTTTACAGTTTAGGTTTTATGGTTTATGGTTTATGGTTTATGGTTTAGGGTTTAGGGTTTAGGGTTAATGGTTCACAGTTTTGGTTTAGGGTTTAAGGTTTAGGGTTTAGGGTTTGGGGTTTAGGGTTTAGGGTTTGGGATTTATGGTTTAGGGTTTAGGGTTTAAGGCTAAGTGTTTAGGGTTTAGGGTTTAAGCTTTATGGTTAATGGTTTAGGGTTTAGCATATATGGTTTATGGTTTATTGTTTATGGTTTGTGGTTTAGGGTTTAGAATTTATGTTTTAGGGTTTAGGGTTTATGGTTTATGGTTTAGGGCTTACAGTTTACGTTGTAGGGTTAATGGTTTATGGTTTATGGTTTAGGCTCTAGGGTTAATTGTTTAGGGTTTAGGGTTAATTGTTAATGGTTTATGGTTTATGGTTTAGGGTTTAGGGTTTATGGTTTATGGTTTATGGTTTAATGTTTAGGGTTTAGGGTTTAGGGTTTATTTTTTAGGGTTTATGGTTTAGGGCTTATGGTTTAGGGTTTAGGGTGTAGGGTTTATGATTTAGGGTTTAGGATTTAGGGTTTAGTGTTTAGGGTTTAGAGTTTAGGGTTTAGGGTTTATGGTTTATGGTTTATGGTTTAGGGTTTATTGTTTAGGGTTTAGTGTTTACGGTTTAGGGTTTAGGGTTTAGGGCTTAGGGTTAGGGTTTAGGGTTTAGGGTTTAGGGTTTAGGGTTTAGGGTTTAGGGTTAAGGGTTTAGGGTTTAGGGTTTATATTTTAGGGTTTATGGTTTATTGTTTATGGTTTAGGGCTCATGGTTTATGGTTTAGGGTTTATGGTTTAATGGTTTATGGTTTAGGGCTTATGTTTTGGGGTTTAAGGTTTAGGGTTTTGGATTTAGGGTTTATGGTTTATGGTTTAGGTTTAGGGTTTATGGGTTTAGAGTTTAGGGTTTAGGGTTTAGGGTAGGGTTTATGGTTTATGGTTTAGGGTTTAGGGGTTATGGTTTAGGGTCTAGGGTTTATTGTTTAGAGTTTAGGGTTAATGGTTTAGGGTATAGGGTTTAGCATTCAGGGTTTAGGGTGTAGGGTTTAGGGTTTATGGTATATTGTTTATGATTTAGGGTTTAGAGTTTAGAGTTTAGGGTTTAGGGTTTAGGGTTTAGGGTTTATGGTTTATTGTTTATGGTTTGTGGTTTATGGTTTATGGTTTATGGTTTAGGGTTTAGGGTATATGGTATAGGGTTTAGGGTTTAAGGGTGTATGGTTTAGGGTTTTATTGTTTAGAGTTTAGGGTTTAGGATTCAGAGTTTACGGTTTTAGGGTTTATGGTTTATGGTTTATGGTTTAGGGCTTATGGTTTATGGTTTATGGTTTTGGGTTTAGGGTTTTGGGTTTAGGGTTTAGGGTTTATGGTTTAGGTTTAGGGTTTATGGGTTTAGAGTTTAGGTTTAGGGTTTAGGGTTTAGGGTTTAGGGTTTATTGTTTAGGGTTTAGGGTTTAGGGATTAGGTTTAGGGTTTAGGGTTTAGGGCCTAGGGTTTATTGTTTAGGGTTTAGGGTTAATGGTTTACGGTTTATATTTTAGGGTTGATAGTTTAGGGTTTAGGGTTTAGGGTTTATGGTTTATGTTTTATGGTTTATGGGTTATGGTTTAGGTTTTAGGGTTTAGGGTTTAGGGTTTAGGGCTTATGGTTTAGGATTTAGCATGTAGGGTTTATGGTTTAGGGTTTAGGGTTTATAGTTTAGGGTTTATAGATTTGGAATTAGGATTTAGGGTTTAGGGATTAGTGTTTTAGGGTTTTAGGGTTTAGGGATGAGGGTTTAGGGTTTTAGGGTTTAGGGTTTCAGGTTTAGTGTTTATCCTTTATGGTTTATGGTTTATGGTTTAGGGCTTAGGGTTTAGGGTTTACGGTTTAGTTTTAGGGTTTACGATTTATGGGTTTAGGGTTTAGGGTTTTATTGTTTATGGTATAGGGTTTATGGTGTATGGTTTAGGGTTTAGGATTTATTGTTTAGGGTTTAGGGTTTAGGGTTTAGGTTTTAGGGTTAATGGTTTATTGTTTAGGGTTTAGCATTTAGGGTTTAGGGTTTAGGGTTTAGGGTTTATGCGTTTAGAGTTTAGGTTTAGGAATTTAGAGTTTAGGGTTAAGGGTTTAGAGTTTATGGATTAAGGTTTAGGGTTTAGTATTTGAGATTTTCAGTTTAGGGTTTAGGGTTTATTGTTTAGGGTTTAGGGTTTAGGGTTAATGGTTTACTATTTTTGTTTAGGGTTTAGGGTTTAGAGTTTAGGGTTTAGGGTTTGGGGTTTAGGGTTTAGGGTTGATGGTTTAGGGTTTAGGGTTCAGGGTTTAAGGTTTAGGGTTTATGGTTAGGTGTTTAGGTTTAGGGTTTAGGGTTTAGGGTTTAGGGTTCAGGGTTGATGGTTTAGGGTTTAGGGTTTAAGGTTTAGGGTTTATAGTTTAGGGTTTAGGGTTTATGGTTAGGTGTTTAGGTTTAGGGTTTAGGGTTTATGGGTTTAGAGTTTAGGTTTAGGATTTTAGGGTTTAGGGTTAAGGGTTTAGGATTTATAGATTAAGGTTTAGGGTTCAGTGTTTGGGGTTTCCAGGTTAGGGTTTAGGGTTTAAGGTTTAGAGTTTAGGGTCTAGGGTTTATTGTTTGGGGTTAATGGTTTACTGTTTTGGTTTAGGGTTTAGGGTTTAGGGTTTAGTGTTTATGGTTTATGGTTTATGGTTTAGGGTTTAGGGCTAAGGGTTTAGTGTTTAGGGTTTATGGTTTATGGTTTAGGGTTTAGGGTTTAGAGTTTGAGGTTTAAGGTTTAGGGTTTTAGGGTTTTAGGGTTTAGGGTTTAGGGTTTTAGGGTTTTAGGGTTTAGTGTTTACGGTTTTAGGGTTTAGGGTTTGGGTTTTATGCTTTAGGGTTTACGGTTTAGGGTTTAGTATTTATGGTATATTGTTTATGATTTAGGGTTTAGGGTTTATAGTTTAGGGTTTATGGTTTAGGGTTTATGGTTTAGGGTTTATGGTTTATGGTTGAGGGTTTAGGGTTTAGGGTTTATGGTTTAGGGCTTATTGTTTAGGGTTTAGTCTTTACAGTTTTGGATTTAGGGTTTAGGGTTTAGGGTTTATGAGTTTGGGGTTTATGGGTTTAGGGTTTATGGTTTATTGTTTATGGTTTATGGTATAGGGTTTATGGTTTATGGTTTATGGTTTAGTGTATAGGGTTTATGGTTTAGGGTTTAGGGTTTAGGTTTTAGTGTTTAGGGTTTAGGGTATATGGTATAGGGTTTATGGTTTATGATTTAGTGCTTATGGTTTAGGGGTTGGGGTTTAGGGTTAGGGTTTAGGGTTTAGTGTTTGGGGTTTAGGGTTTCTAGGGTTTATCGTTTATGGTTTAGGGTTTATGGTTAATGGTTTAGGTTTTAGAGTTTATGGTTTTGAGTTTAGGGTTTAGGGTTTAGGGTTTCAAGTTTAGGGTTTAGGGATTTAGGGTTTAGGGTTTACAGTTTAGGGTTTAGGGCTTGTGGTTTAGGGTCTAGGGTGTAGGGTTTATGGTTTAGGATTTAGTGTTTAGGGTTTAAGGTTTATGGTTTAGGGCTTATGGTTTAGGGTTTAGGGTTTTGGGTTTTGGATTTAGGGTTTATGGTTCAGGGTTTGTGGATTAGGGTTTACAGTTTAGGGTTTAGTGTTTATGGTTTATGGTTTAGGGCTTAGGGTTTAGGATTAGGTTTTAGGGTTTACTGTTTAGGGTTTAGGTTTTAGGGATTATGGTTTATGGTTTGTGGTTTAGGATTTAGGGGTTTATGGTTTATGGTTTAGGGTTTAGGCTTTATGGTTTAAGGTTTAGGGTTTAGGGTTTACGATTTAGGGTTTATGGTTTACAGTTTATTGTTTAGGGTTTATGGTTTCAAGTTTAGGGTTTATGGTTTAGGGTTTAGGTTTTAGGGTTTAGAGTTTCTAGTTTAGGGTTTATGGTTTAGGGTCCAGGGTTTATTGTTTAGGGTTTATGGTTTATGGTTTATGGTTTAAGGTTTAGGGTTTAGGGTTTGTTTATGGTTTAGGATTTACAGTTTATGGTTTATGGTTTAGGGTTTAGGGTTAATTGTTTAGGGTTTAGGGTTAATGGTTTATGGTTTTGGTTTAGGGTTTAAGGTTTAGGGTTTTGGGTTTAAGGTTTAGGGTTTAGGGTTTGGGGTTTAGGGTTTAGGGTTTAGGGTTTGGGATTTCTGGTCTAGGGTGTTGCAAGTATGGGCCTAACAGGTGTTGTCATTGATGTCAACATACTCATGTTGCATTAATGAGAAGGATTGGATGAGCTGTGCTGAGGATATTGAGAAAATTAGTCTCAATCAGGAATAGTGAAGAATAGTGATGACAAAAGGTAAAAGTCCATAATAGGTTGAGGATCAGACGATGCGGTTTAAAGGGTTTGTAGCTATGAGTCTTGAGATGATCCAGTCAAGTTTTCAGAGGTCCGTATGAAGATCTGAAGAATTTATGGCTACTCAAGTAGAACCGGTTCTGACAGGTGTTCAGAGGTGATAGAATGTCACAGATAGGTCTGGTGAGCTCCGGAAGTGCATCATCCCATTCTGCAGATTGGAGGGAGTGTTGAGGAAGTCCTTGAGAAGTGTCAACTAGATTGGCTCATGGTTTGAAGGTCCAGAAGAGCCTGTTCATTTGTGACAGTGATGACACACTGTGTTCTTGAAGCTCCAGATGAAAGAGAGAAGAATTCCAGTAAGCTGATAAAGTGCTGATGTTCTTGGTGACTCAGGAAAGGTTGTGGTGATCTTTGGATCATGTCTAGTTCATGTTGGTGGTCTGCATTGAAGTTAGAGTTTGGATTTGATGAATAACCACTGGATGTTGGTGTTCTTCCTGAGACTGGCTGATCAGATGTATTACATGTCTTTCGAATGATCTATAAGTGTTTGCTGACTTAGATTATTGTTCCTAAGTCGATGCCTTGTATAAATAAGGGATTGTGAAGTCATTCCAAAGTGTGTCTTTTGGAGATGAGAGTGTGGTAGCAAAGAAGAGAGCGAAAGGCAGAGCAAAAGTATTGAGCTTAATAGAACTGATTCAAGCATGGTGAAGATGCTATTCTCCAATTCATGTATGTGATATTTATTTCTTTGTAGACAGTGTGTCTCTTGTAGGCAGTGAGCCTCTTGTGAACAGTGTGCTCGGGCAGTGAGCCCTAATTGGCATGTGCCATTTTGTTCTTTCTATTCTTCTAACAGAGAATACATTCTTGGGTTAATCACCCTATGGTTTTTCCCTTAACCAGGTTTTCCACATCAAAATCTTGGTGTCTTATGTGTTGATGAGTTTCTGCTTTTGATTTGAATGCATTATGTTTCATGTTTAATATATTGCTAATCACCAAGAAGTTTTAAGTGTGTAAATTTGAGAAAGTTTTGCACAACTGATTCACCCCCCCTCTCAATTGTGTGCCCTAAGTCTAACAATTGGTATCAGAACCAAGTTCCTCTAAAAGGAGCTTAACCACTTGAGGAGATCCAGGATGTCGTCCTACAAGAAGGATAGTCTGAAGTTTGATGGAACCAACTTTGCTCTTTGGAAAGGTCACATGAAATGTCACTTGCAGTGTATGGGAATGGCGTACTGGTCCATGGTTACAAAAGCGTATGTACCTCCACAGGGTGGTCCAACAACCCTAAATGAACTCAAAGATGCTGAAAACAATCTACAAACCAAAGAGGCTCTTCTAAGCGCATTATCTGACTCAGAGCTCTCAAATGTTATTGACCTACCAACTGCTTTTGAGGTTTGGAATAACTGGAACTTTTGCATGAAGGAGACCAGTATGTTAAATGTGCAAGGTTACAGAGTCTAAAAGGGAAATTTGAAAGACTGAAGATGAGAGATGATGAAAATATTACTACTTTTATGCCAAGAGTAAATGAGCTAGTTTGTGGAATCAGAAATGCTGGTGGAGTCTTGGATGAAAATGAGATTGTTGGCAAAATCCTTAGATCCCTTCCTGCCTCTTACAAAATCAAGGTTGCTGCCATTGATGAATTCGGAGCCCATACAACTGTCACAAGAGACCAATTGGCTGGCAAACTGGCTGCATTTGAAATGACCGAGTTTGGAGATGATCCCCCCAAGACTGAATCTGCATTCAAAGTCAGTGCCTCTGTGAAAGGTAAACAAAGATTTGATCCGGGAGAGAACTCATCAAGGAAACTGTCATGGTATGAGAAAGCAAGAAAAGACTTGGAAGAAGAAGAAGTAGAAACTGCTCAACTTGAAGCCCTCATTGCAAAGAGACTGCTAAGAGGATCCGATAAGTATGAAGGAAAATTGCCTTTTAAGTGTTTTAACTGCAATAAGATTGGTCATTTTGCCTCAAGATGTCTGGAAAGATTTTTGAAATGAAATCCTAATAGATCAAGGTTCCAAAAGAATTGTTACTATGTTCATGAAGAAGATGATAATGAAGGAGTAACAGATGATGAATCAGAGACAGGAAACAAATCCGGAAGTGAATGGGTGTTCATTGCCATCAAGGAAGAAGAACCAATATCCTCTGTATCTATCAATCATAAAGTTGTAGAAAGAGCTCTGGCTGCCCAAGTTGAAGAAAAGGATGATTGGGTCATTGACAGTGGTTTCTCTCACCATATGACAGGTGACAAGAATAAGTTCATAGATTTGGAAAGTTATGAAGGAGGAGTGGTGAAGTTTGGTGATAATTCTGCTAGTAGAATCAGAGGAAGAGGGACTATTTCTTTTGATGGAAGAAACAAAACAAAACTGGTAATGTACTGTATGTTGAAGGCTTGAAGCACAATCTTCTCAGTGTTCGACAGTTGGTGGACAAAGGCTATGATCTCCTTTATGGTTTATGGTTTATGGTTTAGGGTTTAGTTATAGGGTTTAGGGTTTAGGGTTTAGTTTTAGGGTTTAGGGTTTAGTTTTAGGGTTTACGGTTTATGGGTTTAGGGTTTATGGTTTTATTGTTTATGGTATAGGGTTTATGGTGTACGGTTTAGGGTTTAGGGTTTAAGGTTTAGGGTTTAGGGTTTAGGATTTTGGGTTAATGGTTTATTGTTTAGGGTTTAGCATTTAGGGTTTAGGGTTTATGGTTTAGTAAAGGTTTAGGGTTTAGGGTTTATGGGTTTAGAGTTTAGGTTTAGGAATTTAGAGTTTAGGGTTAAGGGTTTAGGGTTTATGGATTAAGGTTTAGGGTTTAGTATTTGGGGTTTTTAGTTTAGGGTTTAGGGTTTAGGGTCTAGGGTTTATTGTTTAGGGTTTAGGGTTTACGGTTAATGGTATACTATTTTGGTTCAGGGCTCAGGGTTTAGGGTTTAGGGTTTAGGGTTTAGGGTTTAGGGTTTGGGGTTTGGGGTTTAGGGTTTAGGGCTAAGGGTTTAGCGTTTAGGGTTTATGGTTTATGGTTTATGGTTTAGGGTCTATGGTTTATGGTTTATTGTTTATGGTTTATGGTTTATGGTTTATGGTGTATGGTTTATGGTTTATGGTTTAGGGTTTAGGGTTCAGGGTTGATGGTTTAGGGTTTAGTGTTTAAGGTTAAGGTTTTATTGTTTATGGTTTATGGTTAAGAATTTAGGTTTAGGGTTTAGGGTTTATGGATTTAGAATTTAGGTTTTGGATTTTAGGGTTTAGGGTTAAGGGTTAAGGGTTTATGGATTAAGGTTTAGGGTTTAATGTTTGAGGTTTCCAGTTTAGGGTTTAGGGTTTAGGGTTTAGGATCTAGGGTTTATTGTTTAGGGTTTAGGGTTAATGGTTTACTGTTTTGGTTTAGGGTTTAGGGTTTTTGGTTTAGTGTTTAGGGTTTATGGTTTATGGTTTAGGGTTTAGGGCTAAGGGTTTAGTGTTTAGGGTTTAGGGTTTAGGGTCTATGGTTTATGGTTTATTGTTTATGGTTTAGGGTTTAGGGTTTAGGGTTTAGGGTTTAGGGTTTAGGGTTTAGGGTTCAAGGTTTAGGGTTTAGGGTTTAGGGTTTAGGGCTTATGGTTTAGCGTTTAGGGTGTAGGGTTTAGGGTTTAGGATTTAGGGTTTAGTGTTTATAGTTTAAGGTTTATGGCTTAGGGTTTAGAGTTTAGGGTTTAGGATTTAGGGTTTAGGGTTTAGGTTTTATGGTTTATGGTTTACGGTTTATTGTTTATGGTTTATGGTTTAGGGTTTAGCGTTTATGGTTTATGGTTAAGGGTTTATGGTTTAGGGTTTATGGTTTACAGTTTAGGGTTTAGGGTTTTAAGTTTTAGGGTTTAGGGTTTTAAGGTTTAGGTTTTAGGGTTTAGGGTTTATGCTTTATGCTTTAGGGTTTTATGGTTTATGGTTTATGGTTTAGGGTTTTGGGTTTATAGTTTAGGGTTTAGGGTTTATGATTTATGGTTTATGGTTTAGGGATGAGGTTTAGGGTTTAGGGTTTAGGGTTTAAGGTTTATGGTTTACGGCTTATGGTTTAGGGTTTACGGTTTAGGGTTATGGATTTATGGTTTATGGTTTAAGTTTAGGGTTAATGGGTTTAGGGTTTTGGGTTTATGGTATAGGGTTTAGGGTTTTGGGTTTATGGTATAGGGTTTAGGGTTTAGGGTTTAGGTTTTATGGTTTAGGGTTTAAGGTTTAGGGTTTAAGGTTTAGGGTTTATGTTATATGGTTTATGGTTTATGGTTTATGGTTTATGGTTTAGGTTTTAAGGTTTGTTGTTTAGGGTTTATGGTTTAGGATTTATTGTCTAGGGTTTAGGGTTAGCATTTAGTACTTATGGTTTAGGGCTTAGGGGCTAGGGCTTAGGGTTCAGGGTTAGGGTTTAGGGTTTAGGATTTAGCGTTTAGGGTTTATGGTTTATGGTTTAGGGTTTAGGGTTCAGGGTTGATGGTTTAGGGTCTAGGGTTTAAGGTTTAGGGTTTATGGTTTAGTGTTTATGTTTTAGGGTGTAGGGTTTGGGGTTTAGGTTATAGGGTTTAGGGTTTTAGGGTTTAGGGTTTATGGTTAGGGTTAATGGTTTAGGGTTTAGGGTTTGGGGTTTGTTGTTTAGGGTTTATGGTTTGGGGTTTATGGTTTAGGGATTATAGTTTAGGTTTTAGTGTTTAGGGATTATGGTTTTTGGTTTAGGGTTTAGGTTTTAGGGTTTATGGTTTATGGATTAGGGTTTAGGGTTTAGTGTTTAGGGTTTAGTGTTTATGGTTTAGGGTTTCAAGTTTAGGGTTTATTATTTATGGTTTAGGGTTTAGCGTTTAGGGTTTAGGGTTATGGTCCAGGGTTTATTGTTTAGGGTTTAATGTTTACGGTTTAGGTTTTAGGGTTTATGGTTTATTGTTTAGGGTTTAGGTTTAGGGTTTAGTGTTTAAGGGTTTAGAGTTAAGGGTTTATGGTTTATGGTTTATGGTTAAGGGTTTAGGGTTTATGGTTTAAGGTTTAGGGTTTAGGGTTTAGGGTTTAGGGTTTAGGGTTTATGGTTTATGGTTTAGGGTGTAGGGTTTATTTTTTAGTTTTAGGGTTTAGGGTTTAGGGTTAATGGTTTACGGTTTTGGTTTAGGGTTTAGGGTTTAGGGTTTAGGGGTTTAGGGTTTAGTGTTTAGGACTTAAGGTTTATGGTTTAGGGTTTAGGGTTTATGTTTTATTGTTTATGGTTTATGGTTTGTGCTTTAGGGTTTAGGGTTTAGTGTTTAGGGTTTATGGTTTATGGTTTAGGGTGAGTTTATTGTTTAGGTTTTAGTGTTTAGGGTTTATTGTTTAGGGTTTATGGTTTAGGGCTTATGGTTTAGGGCTTAGGTCTTAGGGTTTAGGGTTAGGGTTTACGGTTTAGGGTTTACGGTTTATGGTTTAGGGTTTATGTTTTAGGGTTTATGGTTTATGGTTTAGGATTTAGGGTTTATGGTTTAGGGTTTATGGTTTAAGACTTAGGGTCTAGGGTTTAGGGTTTATGGTTTTGAGTTTAGGGTTTAGGGTTTAAGGTTTACGGTTTAGGGTTAAGGTTTTAGGATTTAGTGTTTAGGGTTTATGGTTTAGGTTTTATGGACTAGGGTTTAGGATTTAGGGTTTAGGGTTTATGGTTTAGGGTTTAGGATTTAGGGTTTAGTGTTTATAGTTTAAGGTTTATGGCTTAGGGTTTAGAGTTTAGGGTTTAGGGTTTAGGTTTTATGGTTTATGGTTTATGGTTTACGGTTTACGGTTTACGGTTTAGGGTTTAGGGTTTAGCATTTATGGTTTATGGTTAAGGGTTTATGGTTTATGGTTTATGGTTTACGGTTTAGGGTTTAGGGTTTTAGGGTTTAGGGTTTTAAGGTTTAGGTTTTAGGGTTTAGGGTTTATGCTTTAGGGTTTAGGGTTTTAGGGTTTAGGGTTTAGGGTTTTGGGTTTATGGTTTAGGGTTTATGGTATATTGTTTATGATTTAGGGTTTACGGTTTTGGGTTTATAGTTTAGGTTTAGGGTTTGGGGTTTGGCGTTTATGATTTATGGTTTATGGTTTAGGGATTAGATTTCGGGTTTAGGGTTTAGGGTTTAGGGTTTAAGGTTTATGGTTTAGGGCTTATGGTTTAGGGTTTAGGGTTTATGGTTTACGGTTTATGGTTTACGGTTTATGGTTTATGGTTAATGGGTTTAGGGTTAATGGGTTTAGGGTTTTGGGTTTATGGTATAGGGTATAGGGTATAGGGTTTAGGGTTTAGGTTTTAAGGTTTATTGTTTAGGGTTTAGGGTTTAGGGTTTATTTTCTAGGGTTTAGGGTTAGCATTTAGTGCTTATGGTTTAGGGCTTAGGGCCTAGGGCTTAGGGTTTAGGGTTAGGGTTTAGGGTTTAGGGTTTAGGGTTTAGGGTTTATGGATTAGGGTTTAGGGTTTAGGGTTTAGGGTTCGGGGTTGATGGTTTAGGGTCTAGCGTTTAAGGTTTAGGGTTTATGGTTTAGTGTTTATGTTTTAGGGTGTAAGGTTTGGGGTTTAGGTTATAGGGTTTAGGGTTTTAGGGTTTTGGGTTGACAGTTTAGGGTTAATGGTTTAGGGTTTAGGGTTTATGGTTTAGGGATTATGGTTTAGGTTTTAGCGTTTAGGGATTATGGTTTAGGGTTTAGGGTTTAGTGTTTAGGGTTTAGGTTTTATGGTTTATGGTTTATGGTTTAGGGTTTAGTGTTTAGGGTTTACGGTTTAGGGTTTACGGTTTACGGTTTCAAGTTTATGGTTTATTGTTTATGGTTTAGGGTTTAGCGTTTAGGGTTATGGTCCAGGTTTTATTGTGTAGGGTTTAAGGTTTAGGGTTTAGGGTTTAGGGTTTAGGGTTTAGGTTTAGGGTTTAGTGTTTAAGTGTTTAGAGTTAAGGGTTTATGGTTTATGGTTTATGGTTAAGGGTTTAGGGTTTATGGTTTAAGGTTTAGGGTTTAGGGTTTAGGGTTTCGAGTTTATGGTTTATGGTTTAGGGTCTAGGGTTTATTTTTTAGTTTTAGGGTATAGGGTTTAGGGTTTAGGGTTAATGGTTGACGGTTTTGGTTTAGGGTTTAGGGTTTACGGTTTAGGGTTTAGCGTTTAGGGTTTAGGTTATGGTCTAGGGTTTATTGTTTAGGGTTTAAGGTTTAGGGTTTAGGGTTTAGGGTTTAGGGTTTAGGGTTTAGGGTTTAGGGTTTAGGTTTAGGGTTTAGTGTTTAAGGGTTTAGAGTTAAGGGTTTATGGTTTATTGTTAAGGGTTTATGGTTTATGGTTTAAGGTTTATGGTTTATGGTTTAGGGTTTAGGGTTTCGGGTTTATGGTTTATGGTTTATGGTTTAGGGTTTAGGGTCTAGGGTTTATTTTTTAGTTTTAGGGTTTAGGGTTGATGGTTTACGGTTTTGGTTTAGGGTTTAGTGTTTAGGGTTTAGGGTTTAGTGTTTAGGGCTTACAGTTTAGGGTTTAGGGTTTAGGGTTTATGTTTTATTGTTTATAGTTTATGGTTTGTGCTTTAGGGTTTAGTGTTTGGTGTTTAGTGTTTATGGTTTATGGTTTAGGGCGAGTTTATTATTTAGGTTTTAATGTTTAGGGTTTATGATTTAGGGCTTATGGTTTAGGGCTTAGGGCTTAGGGTTTAGGGTTAGGGTTTAGGGTTTAGGGTTAGGGTTTAGGGTTTACGGTTTATGGTTTAGGGTTTATGTATTAGGGTTTATGTTTTAGGGTTTAGGATCTAGGGTTTAGTGTTTAGGGTTTATGGTTTAAGAGTTAGGGTCTAGGGTTTATGGTTTCGAGTTTAGGGTTTAGTGTTTAGGGTTTAAGGTTTACGGTTTAGGGTTAAGGTTTTAGGATTTAGTGTTTAGTGTTTAGGGTTTAGGGTTTATGGACTAGGGTTTAGGATTTAGGGTTTAGGGTTTACGGTTTATGGTTTAGGGTTTATGGTTTATGGTTTAGGGTTTAGGATTTAGGGTTTAGTGTTTATAGTTTAAGGTTTATGGCTTAGGGTTTAGAGTTTAGGGTTTAGGGTTTAGGTTTTATGGTTTAGGGTTTAGCGTTTATGGTTTATGGTTAAGGGTTTAGGGTTTAGGGTTTATGGTTTATAGTTTAGGGTTTAGGGTTTTAGGGTTTTAGGGTTTAGGGTTTTAAGGTTTAGGTTTTAGGGTTTAGGGTTTATCCTTTAGGGTTTAGGGTTTTAGGGTTTAGGGTTTATGGTTTATGGTTTAGGGTTTAGGATTTTGGGTTTATGGCTTAGGGTTTATGGTATATTGTTTATGATTTAGGGTTTACAGTTTAGGGTTTATTGTTTAGGGTTTAGGGTTTATGATTTATGGTTTATGGTTTAGGGTTTAGGTTTAGGGTTTAGGGTTTAGGGTTTAAGGTTTAGGGTTTAGGGCTTATGGTTTAGGGTTTACGGTTTAGGGTTTTGGATTTATGGTTTATGGTTTATGGTTTAAGTTTAGGGTTAATGGGTTTAGGGTTTAGGGTTTAGGGTTTAGGTTTTATGGTTTAGGGTTTAAGGTTTAGGGTTTAGGGTTTATGTTATATGGTTTATGGTTTAGGTTTTAAGGTTTATTGTTTAGGGTTTATGGTTTAGGGTTTATTGTCGAGGGTTTAGGGTTAGCGTTTAGTGCTTATGGTTTAGGGCTTAGGGGCTAGGGCTTAGGGTTTAGGGTTAGGGTTTAGGGTTTAGGGTTTAGGGTTTATGGTTTAGGGTTTATGGATTAGGGTTTAGGGTTTAGGGTTTAGGGTTTAGGGGTTAGGGTTTAGGTTTTATGGTTTAGGGTTTAAGGTTTAGGGTTTAGGGTTTATGTTATATGGTTTATGGTTTAGGTTTTAAGGTTTATTGTTTAGCGTTTATGGTTTAGGGTTTATTGTCTAGGGTTTAGGGTTAGCGTTTAGTGCTTATGGTTTAGGGCTTAGGGGCTAGGGCTTAGGGTTTATGGTTTAGGGTTTAGGTTTTAGGGTTTATGGTTTAGGGTTTAGGGTTTAGAGTTTAGGGTTTAGGGTTCGGGGTTGATGGTTTAGGGTCTAGGGTTTAAGGTTTAGGGTTTATGGTTTAGGGTTTATGGTTTAGTGTTTATGTTTTTGGGTGTAGGGTTTGGGGTTTAGGTTATAGGGTTTAGGGTTTACGGTTTTAGGGTTTAGGGTTTTACAGTTTAGGGTTTAGGGTTTAGGGTTTATTGTTTAGGGTTTATGGCTTGGGGTTTATGGTTTAGGGATTATGGTTTAGGTTTTAGCATTTAGGGATTATGGTTTTTGGTTTAGGGTTTAGCGTTTAGGGTTTAGGTTTAAGGGTTTATGGTTTAGGGTTTATGGTTTAGGGTTTAGTGTTTAGGGTTTATGGTTTATGGTTTAGGGTTTACGGTTTAGGGTTTCGAGTTTAGGGTTTATTGTTTATGGTTTAGTGTTTAGCGTTTAGGGTTTAGGGTTATGGTCCAGGGTTTATTGTTTAGGGTTTTAGGTTTAGGGTTTAGGGTTTAGGGTTTAGGGTTTAGGGTTTATTGTTTAGGGTTTAGGTTTAGGGTTTAGTGTTTAAGGGTTTAGAGTTAAGGGTTTATGGTTTATGGTTTATGGTTAAGGGTTTAGGGTTTATGGTTTAAGGTTTAGGGTTTAGGGTTTAGGGTTTAGGGTTTAGGGTTTCGAGTTTATGGTTTATGGTTTAGGGTCTAGGGTTTATTTTTTAGTTTTAGGGTATAGGGTTTAGGGTTTAGGGTTAATGGTTTACGGTTTTGGTTTAGGGTTTAGGGTTTAGGGTTTAGGGTTTGGGGTTTAGGGGTTTAGGGTTTAGGGTTTAGGACTTAAGGTTTATGGTTTAGGGTTTAGGGTTTATGTTTTATTGTTTATGGTTTATGGTTTGTGCTTTAGGGTTTAGGGTTTAGTGTTTAGGGTTTATTGTTTAGGGTTTATGATTTAGGGCTTGTGGTTTAGGGCTTAGGGTTTAGGGTTTAGGGTTTAGGGTTTAGGGTTTAGGGTTTAGGGTTTATGTTTTAGGGTTTATGGTTTAGGGTTTAGGATTTATGGTTTAAGAGTTAGGGTGTAGTGTTTAGGGTTTATGGTTTCGAGTTTAGGGTTTATGGTTTAGGGTTTAAGGTTTACGGTTTATGGTTTCGAGTTTAGGGTTTAGGGTTTAAGGTTTACGGTTTAGGGTCAAGGTTTTAGGATTTAGTGTTTAGGGTTTAGGGTTTATGGACTAGGGTTTAGGATTTAGGGTTTAAGGTTTAGGGTTTACGGTTTGTGGTTTAGGGTTTATGGTTTAGGGTTTAGGGTTTATGGTTTATGGTTTATGATTTATGGTTTAGGGCTTCTGGTTTAGGGTTTTTGGTTTAGGGTTTTGAATTTAGGGTTAATGGTTTATGGTTTAGGGTTTAGGTTTTAGGTTTAGGTTTAGGGTTTAGGGTTTAGAGTTTAGGGTTTAGGGTTTAGGGTGTAGGGTTTATGGTTTATGGTTTAGGGTTTATGGTTTACGATTTAGGGTTAAGGTTTTAGGATTTAGTGTTTAGAGTTTATGGTTTAGGGTTTATGGACTAGGGTTTAGGATTTAGTGTTTACGGTTTACAGTTTATGGTTTATGGTTTACGGTTTAGGGTTTAGGGTTTAGGGTTTAGGGTTTAGGGTTTAGGGTTTATGGTTTATTGTTTATGGTTTATGGTTTAAGGATTAGGTTTTGAGGTTTAGGGTTTAGGGTTTAGGGTTTTTGGTTTTTGGTTTAGGGTTTAATAGGGTTTAGGGTTTAGGGTTTTAGGGTTTAGGGTTTGGGGTTAATGGTTTATGTTTTAAGGTTTATATTTTAGGGTTTAGGGTTTATGGTTTATTGTTTATGGTTTAGGGTTTAGGGTTTAGGGCTCATGGTATATTGTTTGTGATTTAGGGTCTAGGTTTAGGGTTTAGGGTTTATAGATTAGGGTTTAGGGTTTAGGGTTTATAGTTTATGGTTTATGGTTTATGGTTTATTGTTTAAGGTTTATGGTTTAGGGTTTAGGTTTTAGTTTTTAGGGTTTAGTGTTTATGGTTTATGGTTTAGGGTTTAGGGTTGTATTGTTTAGGGTTTAGGGTTTATGGTTTATGGTTTATGGTATAGGGTTTAGGGTTTCGGGTTTAAGTTTTTCAATTTACGGTTTAGGGTTAAGGGCTCATGATATAAGGCTTAGGGTTTAGGGTTTAGGATTTATGGTTTATGGTTTATTGTTTAGGGTTTATGGTTTAGCGTTTATGGTTTTGGGTTTATGATTTAGGGCTTATGGTTTCGGGGTTAGGGGTTAGGGTTTAGGGTTTAGGATTTGGGGTTTATGGTTTATGGTTTATGGTTTATGGTTTATTTTTTATGGTTTATGGTCTAGCGTTTATGGTTTGCTGTTTAGCGTTTAGGGTTTAGGGTTTATGGTTAATGGTTTAGGGTTTATTGTTTTGAGTTTAGGGTTTCAAGTTTAGGGTTTAGGGTTTGGGGTTTATGGTTTAGGGCTTGTGGTTTAGGGTTTAGGGTGTAGGGTTTATGGTTTAGGATTTAGGGTTTAGGGTTTAGGGTTTATAGTTTAGGGTTTATGGATTAGGGTTTAGGGTTTATGGTTTAAGGTGTAGGGTTTAGGGTTTAAGGTTTAGAGTTTAGGGTTTAGGGTTTACGTTTTAATGGTTTAGGATTTAGGGTTTAGGTTATAGGGTTTAGAGTTTATGGTTTAGGGTTTAGGGTTTAAGGTTTAGTGTTTAGGTTTTAGGGTTTATGGTTTATGGTTTAAGGTTTAAGGTTTAGGGTTTAGGGATTTAGGGTTTATGGTTTAGGGTTTATGGTGTAGGGTTTGTGGTTTCGGGTTTAGGGTTTAGGGTTTATGATATATTGTTTATGATTTAGGGTTTTGGGGTTTATAGTTTAGGGTTTTTGGTTTAGGGTTTAGGGTTTAGGGTTTAGGGCTTATTGTTTAGGGTTCAGGGTTCAGGGTTTAGGTTTTAGGGTTTAGGGTTTAGGGTTTAGGGTTTTAAGGTTTAGGGTTTATGGTTTAGGGTTTAAGGTTTTGTGTTTAGGGTTTAGGGTTTACGGTTTACGATTTATGGTTTAGGGTTTATGGTTTCAAGTTTAGGGTTTAGAATTTATTGTTTAGGGTCTAGGGTTTATTATTTAGGGTTTAGGGTTTAGGATTTATGGTTTATGGTTTATGGTTTAGGGTTTAGGGCTTCTGGTTTAGGGTTTAGGGTTTAGGGTTTTGAATTTAGGGTTTATGGTTTAGGGTTTAGGGTTTAGGTTTAGGTTTAGGGTTTAGGGTTTAGAGTTTAGGGTTTAGGGTTTAGGGTGTAGGGTTTATGGTTTAGGGTTTAGGGTTTAGGGTTTATGGTTTATGATTTAGGGTTAAGGTTTTAGGATTTCGTGTTTAGGGTTTATGGTTTAGGGTTTATGGACTAGGGTTTAGGATTTAGGGTTTACGATTTAGGGTTTATGGTTTATTGTTTAGGGTTTAGGGTTTAGGGTTTAGGGTTTATGGTTAATGGTTTATGGTTTATGGTTTATGGTTTAAGGATTTGGTTTTAAGGTTTTTGGTTTAGGGTTTAGGGTTTAATAGGGTTTAGGGTTTAAGGTTTTAGGGTTAAGGGTTTAGGGTTAAGGGTTAATTGTTTACGTTTTAAGGTTTATGGTTTATGGTTTATGGTTTATTGTTTATGGTTTATGGTTTAGGGTTTAGGGCTCATGGTATATTGTTTATGATTTAGGGTTTAGGGTTTATAGATTAGGGTTTAGGGTTTAGTGTTTAGGGTTTAGGGTTTATAGTTTATGGTTTATCGTTTATGGTTTAGGGTTTAGGGTTTATGGTTTAGGGTTTAGGGTTTAGGTTTTAGTGTTTATGGTTTATGGTTTAGTGTTTATGGTTGTATTGTTTAGGGTTTAGGGTTTATGGTTTATGGTTTATGGTTTATGGTATAGGGTTTAGGGTTTAGGTTTTTTGATTTACGGTTTAGGGTTAAGGGTTCATGATATAGGGTTTAGGGTTTAGGATTTATGGTTTATGGTTTATTGTTTAGGGTTTATGGTTTAGCATTTATGGTTTTGGGTTTATGAGATATGGCTTATGGTTTCGGGGTTAGGGGTTAGGGTTTAGGGTTTAGGATTTGGGGTTTATGGTTTAGGGTTTATGGTTTATGGTTTATGGTCTAGTGTTTATGGTTTATGGTTTATTGTTTAGCGTTTAGGGTTTAGGGTTTATTGTTAATGGTTTAGGGTTTAGGGTTTAGGGTTTAGGGTTTCGAGTTTAGGGTTTCAAGTTTAGGGTTTAGGATTTAGGGTTTAGGGTTTATGGTTTAGGGCTTGTGGTTTAGGGTTTAGGGTGTAGGGTTTAGGGTTTAGGATTTGGGGTTTAGTTTTTATGGTTTATTGTTTAGGGTTTAGGGTTTATAGTTTAGGGTTTATGGATTAGGGTTTAGGGTTTAGGGTTTATACTTAAGGGTTTATGGTTTAAGGTGTAGGGTTTAGGGTTTAAGGTTTAGAGTTTAGGGTTTAGGGTTTAGGTTTTAAGGGTTTTAGGGTTTAGGATTTAGGGTTTAGGGTATAGGGTTTAGAGTTTACGATTTAGGGTTTAGGGTTTAAGGTTTAGTGTTTAGGTTTTAGGGTTTATGGTTTAGGGTTTAGGGTTTAAGGTTTAGGGTTTAGGGATTTAGGGTTTATGGTTTAGGGTTTATTGTGTAGGGTTTGTGGTTTAGGGTTTATGATATATTGTTTATGATTTAGGGTTTAGGGGTTTATAGTTTAGGGTTTATGGTTTAGGGTTTAGGGTTTAGGGCTTATGGTTTAGGGTTCAGGGTTTAGGGTTTAGGTTTTAGGTTTTAGGGTTTAGGGTTTAGGGTTTATGGTTTAGGGTTTAGCGTTTAGCGTTTAGGGTTTAGGGTTTATGGTTTAGGGTTTAAGGTTTAGGGTTTAGGGTTTACAGTTTAGGGTTTAGGGTTTATGGTTTCAAGTTTAGGGGTTAGAATTTATGGTTTAGGGTCTAGGGTTTATTGTTTAGGGTTTATGGTTTAGGGTTTAGGGTTAATGGTTTAGGGTTTAGGATTTAGGGTTTAGGTTTAGGGTTTATGGGTTTAGAGTTTATGGGTCTATGGTATAGGGTTTATGGCTTAGGGTTAATGGTTTAGGGTTTATAGTTTAAGGTTTATGGTTTAGGGATTAGTGTTTAGGGTTTATGGTTTAGGGTTTAGGGTATATGTTTTATGGTTTAGGGTCTAGGGTTTATTGTTTAGGGTTTAGGTTTTAGGGTGTAAGGTTTTGGTTTAGGGTTTAGGGTTTGGGGTTTAGGGTTTAGTGTTTATGGTTTATGGTTTTTGGTTTATTGTTTATGTTTTAGGGTTTATGGTTTATGGTTTAGGGCTTATGGTTTATCGTTAAGGGTGTAGGGTTTATGGTTTGTGGTTTATGGTTTATTCTTTAGGGTTTAGGATTTAGGGTTTAGGGTTTAGGCTTTATAGTTTAGTGTTTATGGATTAGGGTTTAGGGTTTAAGGTTTAGGGTTTAGGGTTTAGGGTTTATGGTTTATGGTTTATGGTTTAGAGTTTAGGGTTTAAGGTTTAGGGTTTAGGGTTTATGGTTTATGGTTTATTGCTAATGGTTTATGGTTTGTGGTTTATGGTTTACGTTTTGGGGTTTAGGGTTTAGGGTTTATGGTTTATGGTTTATGGTTTAGGGCTTATGGTTTATGGTTTAGGGTGTAGGGTTTATGGTTTATTTTTTAGGGTTTAGGGTTTATAGTTTAGGGTTTATGGATTAGGGTTTAGGGTTTAAGGTTTAGGGTTTATGGTTTAGAGTTTAGGGTTTTAGGTTTAGGGTTTAGGGTTTATGGTTTATGATTTAGGATTTAGTGTTTATGGTTTAGGGTTAAAGGTTTGAGGTTTAGGTTTTAGGGTTTAGGGTTTAGGGTTTTACAATTTTAGGGTTTAGCATTTATTGTTTAGGGTTTTAGGGTTTAGCGTTTTAGGGTTTAGGGTTTAGGATTTAGAGTTTATGGTATATTGTTTATGATTTAGGGTTTAGGGTTAATAGATTAGGGTTTAGGGTTTAGGGTTTTGGGCTTTGGGTGTAGGGTTTAGGGCTTATGGTTTAGGGTTGTAGGGTTTAGGGATTTGGATTTAGGGTTTAGGGTTTAGGGTTTAGGATTTAGAGTTTATGGTATATTGTTTATAATTTAGGGTTTAGCGTTAATAGTTTATGGTTTATGGTTTATTGTTTATGGTTTATGATTTATGGTTTAGGGTTTAGGGTTTAGGGTTTAGGGTTTAGGGCTTATGGTTTAGGGCTTATGGTTTAAGGTTTAGGGATAAGGTTTTAGGATTTAGTGTTTAGGATTTAGGGTTTATGGACTAGGGTTTAGGATTTAGGGTTTAGGGTTTAGGGTTTATGGTATAGTGTTTATGGTTTAGGGTTTATGGTTTAGGGTTTAGGGTTTAGAGTTTAGGGTTTATGGTATAGGGTTTATGGTTTATGGTTTAGGGTTTATATTTTAGGGTTTAGGGTTTATGGTTTAACGTTTATGGTTTATGGTTTAAGGTTTAGGGTTTAGGGTTTAGGGTGTAGGGTTTAGGGTTTAGGGATTATTTTTTATGGTTTAGGGTTTAGCGTTTAGGGTTTAAGGTTTATGGTTTAGGGTTTAGGGTTAAGAGTTTAAGGTTTAAGGTTTATGTTTATGGTTTCAAGTTTAGGGTTTATGGTTTATGGTTTAGGGTCCAGGGTTTATTGTTTAGGGTTTAGGGTTAACGATTTATGGTTTAGGGTTTAGGGTTTAGGGTTTAGAGTTTAGGGATTATGGTTTAGGGCTTGTGGTTTAGAGTTTAGGGTTAGGGTTTTAGGTTTAGTGTTTACGGTTTAGGGTTTATGAACTAGGGTTTAGGATTTATGGTTTATGGTTTATGGTTTATGGTATAGTGTTTATGGTTCAGGGTTTAGGGTTTATGGTTTAGAGTTCAGTGTTTATGGTATAGGGTTTATGGTTTATGGTTTATGGTTTATGTTTTAGGGTTTAGGGTTTATGGTTTAGCATTTATGGTTTATGGTTTAAGGTTTAGGGTTTAGGGTTTAGGGTTTAGGGTTTAGGATTTAGAGTTTAGGGATTATTTTTTATGGTTTAGGGTTTAAGGTTGATGGTTTATGGTTTAGGGTTAAGGGTTTAAGGTTTAGGGTTTATTGTTTATGGTTTATGGTTTATGGTTTATGGTTTATGGTTTCAAGTTTAGGGTTTAGGGTTTAGGGTTTATTGTTTAGGGTTTAGGGTTAACGGTTTATGGTTTATGGTTTATGGTTTAGGGTTTAAGGTTTATGGTTTAGGGTTTAGGTTTAGGGTTTATGGGTTTAGAGTTTAGGTTTAGGGTTTTACGGTTTAGGGGTAAGGGTTTAGAGTTTATGGTTTAAGGTTTAGGGTTTAGGGTTTAGTGTTTACGGATTAGGGTTTAGGGTTTAGGATTTAGGGTTTAAGGTTTAGGGTTTAGGGTCTAGGGTTTATTGTTTAGGTTTATTGTTTAGGATTAATTGTTTACAGTTTTGGTTCAGAGTTTAGGGTATGTGGTTTAGGGTTGAGGATTAATGGTTTACGGTTTTGGTTTATGGTTTATGGTTTAGGGTTTAGAGTTTAGGGTTTAGAGTTTAGGGTTTTGGTTTATGGTTTGTGGTTTAGGGTTTAGGGTTTAGGGTTTGGGGTTTAGAGTTTAGGGTATAGGGTTTAGGGCTTATGATTTAGGGGTTATGGTTTAGGGTTTAGGGTTTAGGCTTTAAGGTTTGGGGTTTAGGGTTTTAGGGTTTTAGGGTTTAGTGTTTAGGGTTTAGGGTTTAGTGTTTAGGGTTTAGGGTGTAGGGTTTATCATTTAGGGTTTAGAGTTTAATGTTTAAGGTTTAAGGTTTAAGGTTTAAGGTTTAGGGTTTAGGGTTTTAGTGTTTAGGGTTTAGGGTTTTAGGGTTTTGGGTTTTGGGTTTATGCTTTAGGGTTTCTGGTTTATGGTTTATGGTTTAGTGTTTAGGGTTTATGGTATATTGTTTATGATTTAGGGTTTAAGGTTTATAGTTTAGGGTTTAGGGTTTATGGTTTATGGTTTAGGGTTTAGGTTTATGGTTCAGGGTTTATGGGTTTATGGTTTATGGTTTATGGTTTATGGTTTATGGTTTAGGGTTTATGGTTTATGGTTTATTGTTTAGGGTTTAGGGTTTAGGGTTTAGGGTTTTAGGTTTATGATTTAGCGCTTATAGTTTGGGGGTTAGGGTTTAGCGTTTAGGGTTTAGGGTTTGGGGTTTGTGGTTTAGGGTTTAGGGTTTAGGGTTTAGGGATTAGGGCTTAGGGTTATGGTCTAGCATTTATGGTTTATGGTTTAGCGTTTAGCATTTAGGGTTTAGGATTTATGGTTAATGGTTTAGGGTTGAGGGTTTATGGTTTTGAGTTTAGGGTTTACGGTTTAGGGTTTCAAGTTTAGGGTTTAGGGATTTAGTGTTTAGGGTTTAGGGTTTATGGTTTAGGGCTTGTGGTTTAGGGTTTAGGGTTTAGGGTTTAGGGTTTAGGATTTAGCATTTAGGGTTTATGGTTTGTTGTTTAGGGTTTAGGATTTAGGGTTTAGGGTTTATAGTTTAGGGTTTATGGATTAGGGTTTATGGATTAGGGTTTAGGGTTTAGGTTTTAGGGTTTAGGGTTTAGGGTTTATGGTATATTGTTTATGATTTAGGGTTTAGGGTTTAGGGTTAATTATTTGGGGTTAAGGGTTTAAGGTTTAGGGTTTAGGGCTTATGGTTTAGGGTTTAGGGTTTAGGGTTCGGGGTTTAGGGTTTAGGGTTTTGGATTTAGGGTTTATGGTTTATGGTTTAGGCGTTATGGTTTATGGTTTAGGGTATATTGTTTATGGTTTAGGGTTTATGGTATATTGTTTATGATTTAGGGTTTAGGGTTTAGGGTTTATAGTTTAGGGTTTAGGGTTTATGGTTTAGGGTTTAGGGTTTAATGTTTAGGGTTTATGGTTTAGGTTTAGGGTTGATAGGTTTAGGGTTTAAGGTTTATGGTTTATGGTATAGGGTTTAGGGTTTAGGGTTTAGGTTTTACGGTTTACGGTTTAGTGTATAAGGTTTATGGTTTATTGTTTATGGTTTATGGTTTATGGTTTATGGTTTAGGGTTTATTGTTTAGGGTTTATGGTTTATGGTTTATGGTTTATGATTTAGGGGTATGGTTTAGGGATTAGGGGTTAGGGCTTAGAGTTTAGGGTTAGGGTTTATGGTTTATGGTTTATGGTTTAGGGTTTAAGGTTTAGGGTTTTGGTTTATGGTTTAGGGTTTAGGGTTTATGGTTTAGGGTTTAGGGTTTAGTGTTTAGGGTTTAGCGTTTATGGATTAGGGTGTAGGGTTTAGGGTTTATCGTTTATGGTTTACGATTTAGGGTCTAGGGTTTAGGGTTTATGGTTTAGGGTTTAGGGTATAGGGTTTAGGGTTTACGGTTTTAGGGTTTAGGGTATAGGGTTAATGGTTTACGGTTTAAGGTTTAGGTTTTAGGGTTTAGGGTTTAGCATTTAGGGTATAGGGTGTAGGGTTTAGGGTTTATGGTTTATTGTTTAGGGTTTATGGTATATTGTTTATGATTTTGGGTTTAGTGTTTAGGGTTTATAGATTAGGGTTTAGGGTTTAGTGTTTACAATTTATGGTTTATGGTTTAGGGTTTAGGGTTTAGGGTTTTAGGGTTTAGGATTTAGGGTTTTAGGGTTTAGTGTTTAAGGTTTAGGGTTTTAGTGTTAGATTCAAGATAGACAACTGAGAGGGGGGGTGAATCAGTTGTCCCAAAACTTTCTCTTATTAAACACTTAAATCCTTCTTGTAATTTAGCAACATAATAATAAATCAATCATGGAAACATAATGCAACAATTCAAGAGTAGAAACACATTGACACATAGGACACCAAGATTTTAATGTGGAAAACCTGGTTAAGGGAAAAACCACCGGGTGACTAACCCAAGATTGTATTCTCTGTTAAAAGAATAAGAAGAACAAATGGCACATACCAATTAGGGCTCGCTGCCTAAGCACACTGCTCACAAGAGGCCCACTACCTACAGGAGACACACTGTCTACAGAATAATAAATATTACATACTTGAACTGAAGAATAGCATCTTCACCATGCTTGAGTTTGTTCCATTTAAGTTCAATACTTCTGCTCTACCTTTCACTCTGCTCCTCTCTACCTCACACTCATCTCTACCAAGATACTTTTGAAATGACTTCACAACTTCTTGTTTATACAAGACATTGACTTGGGGATAATCATCCAAGTCGGCATACTTTACAGAGCAAATATAACTTGACTAATTACAAAAGACTTCATGCGGTGACAACACACTGTCGGCTACACAGATTTGAGACTTCAATATTCTTTGAGGAACATGCCATGCTTCATAGAACATCTTCAAGATCATTTGCAAGATGTGTAACTCATCTGGTTGGCCAAAATTAGGAAGAACATTATCATCTGGAAGAAATCCTTCAATTACGAGCTCAATCTTCAATGCGGACCACCAACACGAACTAGACATAATCCAAAGACCTCCACAAGCTTGCCTGAATCACCAAGAACATCCACACTACTTCTGCTTACTAAAACCATTCTCTCCTTCATCTAGAACCTCAAGAACACAGTTTGTCATCACTATCATGTTGGAATAGATGCTTGCAGACCTCTAGACCACGAACCAATTGAGTTGTCAATTCACATTGACTTCCTAAACAATCCACCAAATCTGTAGAACAAGATATTGCATTTCTAGATCTCACCGGACCTATGTGTGTCACTCTGTCACCTCTGAACATCTGCCATAACTGATTTTACTCAAGTGGCCATAACTTCTTCAAAACTTCATGCGGACCTCTCAAATATTTATTGAATCATCTTAAGACACATATCTACAAACCCTTTGATGCGCATCCTTTGATCTTCATCTTACCTGGGATCTTTACCTCACTATCTTCACTATTCTTCTCTATTCCTGATAGGACTAATTTTCTCAATATCCTCAGCATACAACTCATCCATTCCTTGACATCAATGCAACAGGAGTATGTTGACATCAATGACAACACTAGTTAGGCCCATACTTGCAACAATCTCCCCCTTTGTCATTGATGGCAACATATGATGTGAAAAATTATTTTAACCATCAAGACAAGAACTTCTCCTCATTAACTGACATAACTCCCCCTAACAACAACAACCATTCACATGTCTTCTCTTCCTTTACTACTTCCCCTTTGATCAGCAACCACTTTTTATTTTTCACATGTCTTCTCTCCCCCTTTGACATCAATGGCAAAGGGCACTATTATCACCTAGATTTGCACCCTTTGCATGGAGTTGTGAAACCTCATGCAACCTAGAATAACATGGGAATGATCTCGAAGTGTGGGACCTTGTGAAATGAGATCAGACCTCCGAAGAAGGCCGGCTTCCTCTTTCTAAGCCTAAAGCTCAAAGAAGTACATCTAAACCTAGTGCTAATGCTTGTTGGGAAAAGGGTTAGAAGGAATGCTGAAAAAAATGCTGAAATGAACTAAGTGATACACCAGATTTAAATGTGTTTGGCTGCAACCGAATAGACACAGTAATAATCTCACAGCTGGAAAGACTTACACAGACTCATTAATTCTAGAGAGGTCTAGAGGATAGACACAGTGCTAAAAATAATAATAGAGAGGCAAAATTACCAGATTATATTGATTATAGAGGCTGGTAGCCATTACAAAGAATAGCCCAGAGGAACAACCAACAACTAATACATCTATTCTTCATGTACATATATCATTTCATATTGATCTCAGTCGGTTACAAAATTCACTCAGAGAGCAGCAACCAAAAATATCTCTAAAAGGATGTCCCAGCTACCAGGAGTAATGGCGCAAAAGATCTGGAACAGGGGCAGGTAGAAGATATTTGTTAGTCTTTAAAGCAGCTATTGCATCATCGATCTTCAACAAAGAATTGGTGGAAGATATCTTTTATCATCAATGCGAGTTGCTTTAGCTTTGTGTAGTAATAAATGCAAGAAATATCTGCATCTGCTAAAAAATGGTCGCTGAAACATCCCTTCGCCCAAAACATGCAATTCTAGATCTAAAAATGGAAAGTGACAAAAACTCCTGAAAACCCTGCCAAATGAAGGAGGGGACAAAAACATGCATCTTTGCCTCTTGCAGCATGTCAAAATTTGCCAAAATGGAGGAGATACAGGTGGTCAAAGTTTTGGTCAACCACCTATATATATCGCTTTGCATCTGTGTATATATCGCTTGAATTTGCTGTCTGAATCACCTCTGTAAACTTTCTCTGCAACTCCTTTTGCATATGCCAGGCGCTTTGTATATCGGGCTATGAAATGTCCTTGTATTTTCAAAATTGTATATGCATACAATTGCCTTTGTATGTGCGGGCCCCACCACTTGCACATTCGACATTGTATATTTTCTGTTGTATATTTCAATTGTATATTGGAAACGTACAATGCGAAATATACATTCTTCTTTGTTCATTGCGTCGATGTACCTCTACTATAGCCGATGCATACTATCTTTGTATATCGGCCTTGTATGTGCGGACATACAACCCAATATACATTCAACTGTCCATGCTCACTTGTATGTAGAACACATGCAATCCTCTTTGTATATGTGCAGGCCCCATCTCTTGTATCTCGGCGATATACAAATGCCCTTGTATATTTGGCCTTTGTATATCGACTTGCATATCCAAATATACAAAGAACATACAAACCCCTACATACAAGCGGGAATCTTTGATGGAATATTCCTGCAATGTATAACCCGATATGCATATTTTTTCTTGTATGTTTCAATTGTATGTATATACCCCTTGCATATTGTGAATGTATGTTCAAAAATACATTGGCGAATGTACATGCAAATGTATATTAAAAAATGCATATCAAAATACAAGCATGAAGCTGAAAATTCCCAGCGATAGAAAATATTTAGAGTTAAAAGATTTTTGGGTTTTTCTGGGGTTTTTGCAAAGAATCTTAAGGTGAGATCTTGAGATTTTTTGACAAGGCATGCATGAGTACTTGGAAGATTTAAGCTTTGTATGGACACTTCTAAAGGATTTTCAAAGAAAATGCAAGGTGAACTATTTAACTCTGGATAGAAGAAAATGGGTCAACAATTTGGCGACCTCTATGGAATGTTTGCCTACTAAACAATTAGATCAGTGGCCTTATGTTCCCATTGGGCATGGAGTCTAGTGGTACTCACCTAGGTTTAGGGTTTGAGTTGCTTCTACAGGTTTATGTTTTGAGTTCCTTCAAACCCTTAGTGCCTAAGTTTGAATTTTACTTGGCCCCCATGCAATGTTTTAGCGCTTTTTCCTGTTGCACTTGAGAAAAATGTTAAGTCGTATGTACTATTGAAAATATATGTTGGCGGGCTTGAAAATCTCAATCGGCTTCCAAAAATGGTGAAAAAACTGAGTCATATGCATTCCTGAATGCATATCGAGTTGCATATACAAGGGAGAATCTATCACAAATTCCCCTGGAATATTCTGTAGTTGTATGCATTTCCAAATGCATATTGGGTTCAAAAGGATGCATGTACATTGGGGGAATCTTCCGTGAGATTCTTGGAATATTCTCTGCATGTATATCAGGTTTTTTTTAGACATGTTTTGTTGTATGTCCTAACATACAAAGGCTATATACAAGCGAAAAATGTGCAATGGCGGAATATACATTAAAGATTCCTTAAAGATGCCACCGTTGTATCGAGCAGGTGAGTTGTATGTTTATTTTGTTGTATGTTCGACATACAATGCCAAAGATGCATTGCGGATTCCAAAGGGATTCAAATCAGGCTGTGAATAGTAGTGGCGTCCGCAATTTATACATTGCATTTGTATATGCGATGTGCAGCGAAATGTGCAAAGGAGAGAGAAAATGGGTTGGGCCCACCAGTTGTATACAAAGGTAGTTGTATGTATGCTGACATACATTCAAAACATACAATGAAGAAATATGCATTCTAGACCCGAAGGAGAAGTCAGATGCGCCAGATAAATTTTTGAGATCTGCCTTGTATGTAAAAAGTGCTTGTATATGCCGATATACAAGCTGATGTGCAGTGAAAGGAATACAAGCCAGATGGCAATTGATTCTCAAATTGTTCTATAAAATTTGAGGTCCAACTTGTATATAAGGTGCTTGTATATGCTTTTGCATGTACAAGGCGATAGGTGCAAAATGGGGAAGGCGAAAAGTCAGCGGTTGAAGTATGTAGTGCCTGCGTAGCACGATTTTGTAGGTGGGCGATTTTTCAGCATTTTTTGGGGCCGTTTGTTTCAGTGATGGAATCAAAATCGACGGCTATCTTTCAAGTTCACAGCAATGATAGTTTTTGTATCCGTGGCTGTGTTTGGGTAGGAAAAATTTCAGAGGCTTGCTGCTGCTACGTCTTCAGGGGCCTATGGGTAGATGAAGCATTGATGGCAGATTTGCAGAGGATGGATGACGGAAAGGACAGGTCAACCACCTGATTGAAGATGAAGATCCAAGAGTGGCAGCCCAGATCCTGAGTTCACCTGCTCATTCCTCTTTGTCTCTCTGCTACATTGATTGATTTGGGTGCCATTTCTGGTGCAATGTATCTGGCTAGATTTCAGTTTTTGCCTTGTAATTTTTGCTGGGTACACAGTCTTGGTATAAAAGCAAAACTGTGTCACTCTTTGTGGTTGTTGAAAACTAGACAAATTTTGATGTTGTAAGGAAATACAACTTCGTTGGTGACTCTGTTTTGGATGTCTTGTGATTTTATGAGTTGTATGTTGTATGTATTATGCATAGAATTCATCAGTTTCATGTTAATTTAAATGAGTAATACTTTATAGCATGTATTATATTATTTTTCTCCACGTTGAATGTGTTTTTCTTCTAAATCTGAGCATCTAAAGGGTGTTAGAGATTCTAGGATATGGGTCTCCTATATTGAATGCTTAATCTTTTACTTCTACTCAAGGAGTAGATTGAATGTTTTGGGTTAAGTGTTGGGAAAAATACATTGCAGTAAGGATTTTTATAAGTAGAAATAACTAAATACTTTGTCTTGGGTATTGTCTATAAGGTAGACAATACAAAACCCCCTTGGAATCTGATTAGTGTTGAGTCTATGATAAACATTCACATATATATGTCTACTGACTCTGAGCCCTGGATAGGCACCGATCTGGTCTTGTATCTCTGTAGTAACCCAAAGTCCCAGTCTTGCATCCAAACATAAAATCAAACTCAAACTTCATATACAAATATTTTAGGACATTAGAAGTAGTTTAGGACCAAAATCCTCTGTCTCACAACTGAGCATAGGCCCAAAGCTAGCCCCTTTGCACTTATTTCATAGTTTTGGTCTACATAAGAGAGGATTTATCTGCTTTGTGTCAGCATCCCAGTTTTTGCATAGTTATATTTCATGGATGTTGAGGAGGGAATACCCCCCTTGGTTCTACAGAGCCTAAAGAAGAAGAGGAGATATTTATAGAGTCTATCTCCTATATTGTTGGCCCCTGGCCCAGGAACCCTGTTGATCATTGATGGATACCTTGTAGGGATGACTGGGAATAAGCATCCAGTTTGGGAAAAATACCAATAGAGTCAAGTCTAAAACATGCTGGAAAACTAGAAATTACCTCCAAAATACAAAAGGGGAAAGGGCCTACATTCTCCTAATGACAATGCGGCTCATGTGCAGAAGCACTTAGGAAAAGGGAAAACTAAAGCAGAAATAAAACCTACTCTAATCCTAAACTAACCAATTAGACATGACTCTAAACAAAGCCATTAACTAGTTCTTGAAAGTAACTGCCCTTCCTCAACAATTTACAATGTTTCCCATTCATGTGGGTGGTTAAAAAGAGGTGAGGGGGGAATGGAGATATGACAAATTGATAAAACACCCCCCACAAAATGGAGATAAACTCACCTATCCACCTGGACTAATTGCTGATGCTACTAATTTGTGGTGAATAAATGGGCCGATCCCACTCATTTTGATGCTCAACTTCATGCTTAGAGGTAAGCATGACAAGTGGTGACTCTTCTTGATGTGTCTCCAGCTGAGCTAGATGCCTGATTGGGCATCCCCTTGAAGGTTTTGGATTGATTGCCCCTTGCTCTTCATTTGGTATGATGGTGACCTCCACCTTTCTCTCATGTTGCTCTTGTGTGTGAAACAGCTGACCTGAGACCTCGTGGTTTTCTCTGTCTTCCTTCAAAGAATCTAAGAAGGCTGATATAATGTCATCATGGCTGCATTCCTCCTCCTCTTGTTGGTCTGAAAACTCTAGCTCATGTGAATTTACTACAAATATGGCCGCCTCCACCTTATGAACAAAATGTTCATGATATTCTAACTTAGGCTCAGAAAATGAGCCATGCACATGCTCAAAAGAGAAGACCTCCCCATCAAGAAGCTGATATCCCTGCCCTTTTTCACATGCTAGGAACTCACAATCATGCTCACTGCCTCCCTCATCCCTTTCAAAGTGGTTGGGGAATTCATCCAACAAGGTAGCCTCATCTGCTTTCTGAGTAAATTCAGCAATAGCCTCCACCATACCGCACTCATCCCAGAAAAGAGCTTCCTCCAAGTCTTCAAGAGCTAGAAACTCACTACCATGTTGGGCCTCCATGCATAACAAGTGGTCACTACTTTCATTGTTCTCTTGTTCCTGCCTATTCACAACCAGCTGCACATATTCTTCATCTTCAACATAATCAGGTAGCTCATAAAGTAGGGCAGCATCATCCATTTCTAAAGTGACCTTAACAACTTGTTTCCCTATGCCTCCATCCTTTGACTGCAGCTCTTCTAAATTTTGGTTAATTTGTCTCTATAGCTGAAGGCTTTCCCCATGCACTTTTTTGCATTTCAACCTTATTTTCTTGATCGAAGGCATGAGAAAAGGCTTCAAAAGAACTAAAATCTAGAGGACTCAATCCCATATTTGGGTTAACATTACTCACAGGTGTAATAGGTTCAAATAATTTTATCTTTGTGAGTGTAGGAACAAACTGCTCCTCATTAGTTTTATCTTCTTCCACCTCCTCTTTTGGCTCATCTTTCCAAATATCTTGGTAGACAACTTGCCCACCTTTGAGGATTCAAATAGCATCAGAGAAAGAAGCCTGAATAACTTCTTGAATTTCTTGGAGGGGAGAGGGTTTTGGACAAATTTGTCTGGGGAGTGATAATTTGAGTTTGCACAGGAACAGGGACTTGTGAAGGGATATAGGCATTGAAGCCTGGGAACTTGTGGAGTCTAGGTGGCTCTGTAGGCTGAATTGGTATGAGTGGACTAACTGTTTCAAGGTTTGGCATTTTGTAACCAGGATGCTCGATCCAAGAAGGCTGCCATGATAGAGAAGTTTGAGCTGCCTTCATAGATTCATTTTGATTTAAAAGATGGACTTGTTTGAAGCTAGGAACAGGCTCCTGTGAAGGCTGAGGGCCTCTAAAACTTGGGATTTGAAAACTGGGAAATAGTTTTGGAGGTGTAGAGGGACTAACCTGCCTAAAGCTTGGAATTTTAAACTTTGGGGCTTCTTCAGCAGTAGGCTGAGCAGGTGTCTTCCTTATAGCAAGGTTTTCTTAAAAAACCTCCTCCTGTGCTTCTTGCTACTGGTCACATGTTAACATTTCTATAAATTCATCAGCCTCCCTATTCAGATCTAGAGACAGCTTCTTGACACCATACATGCTTATGATGCTGAGATCATAAAACTGCTAAGGCCGACTGTACCCTACTGCTCCTTTGGCTTTATCTAAATTTCTATCAAGCTTTAGAAAACCTTCCATGAGCTCATTGAAAGCATCAATATTCTCAAGGGCAACATTAGGGGTAGGAGGAAGGTAAGCATCATGAGGATGCTGATATTCTGCAGCGGCAGGGCTGTATGGCATAAAATCAAAGGCATTTAGGGCCTAGTATTGCTGATACGGGGGCCAATAGCCTGTATATGGATTAGGGGTAGGGAAATAGCCATGATTCCTGTAAAATTCCAACATTTTATAGCATCTTAATGTTGGATAATCATGAAAATGTCAGAATAAGAGAAAAATAGGTCTGCAACCAAAAAGAGAACTAGAAACATACCAGAAAAAGAGTCACCAGGTGATTAAAACGCTTCTGGAAGCTAAATAGACTAGAAAAATCACCAAAATCCTGACCTTTGATACAATTTTAGGTATTTGGGCTATTGAAACCAGCTGATTAGTTCAGTAGAGTCGCCATGGTGTTGTTTGTATTGACTCCAAAGGCTGGTAATACTAGGAGAAACACCAAATCTCTTAGTATCTTGATAAGAAATTCATCAAATTGGTCCCACTGGGCATGCCAGAGTTGTTATCACCCAGATTTGCACCCTTTGCATGGAGTTGTGAAACCTCATGCAACCTAGAGTAACATGGGAATGATCTCAAAGTGTGGGACCTTACGAAATGAGTTCAAACCTTCGAAGAAGGCCGACTTCCTCTTTCTAAGCCTAAAGCTCAGAGAAGTACATCTAAACCTAGTGCTAATGCTTGCTAGGAAAAGGGTTAGAAGGAATGCTGAAAAAAATGCTGAAATGAACTAAGTGATACACCAGATTTAAATGTGTTTGGCTACAACCGAATAGACACAGTAATAATCTCACAGTTGGAAAGACTTACACAGACTCATATTAATTCTAGAGAGGTCTAAAGGATAAACACAGTGCTAAAAGTAATAACAGAGAGGCAAAATTACCAGATTATATTGATTATAGAGGCTGGTAGCCATTACAAAGAATAGCCCAGAAGAACAACCAACAACTAATACATCTATTCTTCATGTATATATATCATTTCATATTGATCTCAGTCAGTTACAAAATTCGCTCAGAGAGCAGCAACCAAAAATATCTCTAAAAGGACGTCCCAGCTGCCAGGAGTAATGGTGCAAAAGATCTGGAATAGGGGCAGGTAGAAGATATTTGTTAGTCTTTAAAGCAGCTGCTGCATCATCGATCTTCAGCAAAGAATTAGTGGAAGATATCTTTTATCATCAATGCGAGTTGCTTCAGCTTTGTGTAGTAATGAATGCAAGAAATATCTGCATTTGCTAAAAAATGGTCGCTGAAATGTCCCTTCACCCAAAACATGCAATTCCAGATCTAAAAATGGAAAGTGACAAAAACTCCTAAAAACCTGCCAAATGAAAGAGGGGACAAAAACATACATCTTTGCCTCTTGCAGCATGTCGAAATTCGCCAAAATGGAGGAGATACAGGCTGTCAAAGTTTTGGTCAACCACCTGTATATATCGCTTGAATTTGCCGCCTGAATCACCTCTTTAGACTTTCTTGCAACTCCTTTTGCATATGCCAGGTGCTTTGTATATCGGGCTATGAAATGTCCTTGTATTTTCAAAATTGTATATGCATACAATTGCCTTTGTATGTGCGGGCCCCACCACTTGCACATTCGGCATTGTATATTTTTTGTTGTATATTTCAATTGTATGTTGGAAACATACAATGCGAAATATACATTCTCCTTTGTTCATTGCGCCGATGTACCTCTACTGTAGCTGATGCATACTATCTTTGTATATCAGCCTTGTATGTGCAGACATACAACCTAATATACATTCAACTGTTCATGCTCACTTGTATGTAGAACACATACAATCCTCTTTGTATATGTGCGGGCCCCATCTCTTGTAGCTCAGTGATATACAAATGCCCTTGTATATTTGGCCTTTGTATATCGACTTGCATATCCGAATATACAAAGAAGAACATATAAACCCCTACATACAAGCGGGAATCTTTGATGGAATATTCCTGCAATGTATAACCTGATATGCATATTTTTCCTTGTATGCTTCAATTGTATGTATCTACCCCTTGCATATTACGAATGTATGTTCAAAAATACATTGGCGAATGTATATGCAAATGTACATTCAAAAATGCATATCGAAATACAAGCATGAAGCTGAAAATTCTCAGCGATAGAAAATATTTGGAGTTAAAAGATTTCTGGGTTTTTCTAGGTTTTTTGCAAAGAATCTTAAGGTGAGATCTTGGGATTTTTTGACAAGGCATGCATGAGTACTTGGAAGATTTAAGCCTTGTATGGACACTTCTAAAGGATTTTCAAAGAAAATGAAAGGTGAACTATTTAACTCTGGACAGAGGAAAATGGGTCAACAGGCACATACTTGCATCACTCAGAATCATACCAACTGTTCCCCCTGAGTAGTAGTTTCCCATCATCAATCCGGACCACAAGATATGACTGTGAGATCCACTAGACTGATGCACATCAATGCACCTTAATTCAAAACCGGAGGGGTAATAACCCCTAACTTCTCCCTGAGATACTCAAAAGAGTCCTTAGGTAGAGGTTTAGTAAAAATGTCTGCAATTTGATCCTTGGAGGGCACAAACTCCAATCTGACTTCATTCTTGTTCACTTGCTCTCTCAAAAAGTGAAACTTGATGGATATATGTTTTGTCTTTGAATGTAACACCAAATTTTTTGATATATTTATTACACTTGAATTATCACAGAAGATTGTGATAGGTTCCTCATACTCCACTCTGATGTCTCTTAGAATTTGCTTCATCCACAATACTTGAGTACAACTACCTACTGCTGCAATATATTCTGCTTCTGTAGTGGACAAAGATATTGCCTCTTGTTTCTTGCTCAGTCAAGAAACCAATCTCCTGCCCAATTCGCATCTGTATATGCATGAAGAGAGAAATTATGATCTCTAGGATACCATAAACCATACTCAACTGTCCCTTTTAGATATCTAAGAATCCTCTTGATTGGCATGACATGAGATTCTCTAGGATCAGCTTGGAATCTAGCAACAAGACCAACAACATTCATAATGTTAGGTCTAG
The DNA here is from genome assembly GCA_027924645.1 of Cunninghamia lanceolata. Taxonomy (NCBI): domain Eukaryota; kingdom Viridiplantae; phylum Streptophyta; class Pinopsida; order Cupressales; family Cupressaceae; genus Cunninghamia; species Cunninghamia lanceolata. The sequence continues at coordinate 326,568 of BSBN01001257.1, read as the reverse complement.
TTTGAGTAAGATACAATAGTCCTCGAATCATTGACCTGTACTTTTTCTGATTATCCTTAGGAGAGTCATCATCTTTGCTCAATTTACATCTGGTTTCCATGGGAGTACTCATTGGTTTTGAGTCTTCCATCCCAAATTTCTTTAATAATTCTTTCACATATTTGGTCTATGAAATGAAGATTCCTTTCTTTATTTGAATGATTTGCAGACCCAAGAAGAAATTCATTTCCCCAAACATGGACATCTCAAATTCACTTTTCATTTGATATGCAAAAGTTTTGTACATACTATCTCTTCCTCCAAAAATGATATCATCAACAAATACTTCAACAATCAAGATATTTTCATGATCAATTTTGAAGTACAAGTTACTGTCAGCAATACCTTTGTTGAAACTAATCTTCAAAAGATGCTTATTCAGTCTTTCATACCAGGCTCTTGGGGCTTGTTTGAGTCCATACAGTACTTTCTTCAACTTGCAAACCATATCACCATGATCAGACAATTGGAATCCATCCGGTTGCTCAATGTAAACTTCTTCTTCCAAGTTGCCATTCAGGAAGGCAGACTTGACATCCATCTAATATACTTTGAAGTCCTTGAAGGCAAGAAAGGCAAGAAATAATCTGATTGCTTCAATTCTTGCCACCGGAGCAAAAGTCTCTTCAAAATCAACTCCTTCTACTTGGGAATAACCTTTGCAGACCAATCTGACTTTGTTTCTGACTACTTCACCATCTTCATTTAGCTTATTCTGGAAGACCCATTTGGTTCCAATCACATTCTTGTTTCTAGGTCTGGTAACAAGATTCCAAGTGTGATTTTTCTCAATTTGCATCTATTCTTCCTCCATTGCTTTAGTCTAGCTTTCATCATTACATGCTTCACTCACTGTCTTTGGTTCAATCTTTGAAATTAGACAATACTCTTCTGAGTCTTGAGCAATCTTTCTTCTTGTTTGAACACCTTTTATTTTATCACCTATGATTTGATCTTCAGAGTGATTCAATCTTACATACCTAGGAATTTTGGGAATTTCTTGCACTTCTATTTCTTGAATAGGTTCATTCAAACTTATCTCTTCTTCCTGATTCACCAGATCAGTCTGGATCTGAATTTTAGAAGGGGCTTGGACTTCTTGGACCAAAACATCATTCTGATCATCTTCATCATATTCATAAAACCTTGAGGGTTTTTCAATACCTTCATCAACCTTCACATTTGTACTTTCTATAATCTTTCTCAATCTCTTGTTATAACACCAGTATGCTTTGCTTTGAGTAGAATAACCCAAGAATATTCCTTCATCACTTCTAGCATCAAATTTGCCAAGATCTTCATCTCTTTTAATGTAACATTTGCTACCAAAGACTCTGAAATACTTCACAGTGGGAGTGATGCCAAACCAGAGTTAATAAGGGGTCTTACCAGTATTGCTTCTGATTTGTACTCAATTAAGAGTATAGACTGTAGTGCTTACAACTTCTCTCCAGTATATCTGAGGAACATTTGCTTCCATCATCATGGTTCTAGATGCTTCCTGGATGGTCCGGTTCTTTCTCTCCACTACTCCATTCTGCTGTGGAGTCCTTGGAGCAGACAACTGTCTTTTTATCCCATGTTTCTCACAGAATTCTATGAACTCTCCAGATGTGAATTCTCCACCTCTTCAGACCTAAGACATTTTATGTTTAATCCGGTTTCATTCTCTACCATAGCTTTGAATATTTTGAATTTCTCAAGAACCTCAGATTTCTCTTTCAAAAAAGTCACCCACATCATCTGGGAGTAGTCAGCAATTAATAACTTTGCACACTCGTGATTCTTGTCAAACTGCATAGATAAGTATGAACTAAGTCCAATAATCTGGTAGAAGACTGTTCCTTACTTTTGAATGTGACTCTGCTCTGCTTGCCCAACTGACATTCTTTGCACAAACTATTAGTAGGTTTCACTAGTCTTGGAAGATCTCTTACAGCCTGAGTGTTGCTTATCTTAATGATATTATCAAAATTCACATGACACATTCTCCTATGCCACAACCAACTCTGATCAATTTGAACAAATAAACAACTTTTACTAGTACCAACCAAGTGGAAGATATTACCTTTTGTTTGAATACCGGATGCAATCTCTGTTCTGGAACTTTCAAAGATCTTACATTTTCCATTTTTGAATTGGAGATCATAGCCTTTGTCTACCAATTGTCCAACACTGAGAAGATTGTGTTTCAAACCTTCAACATATAGTACATTACTAGTTTTGTTCTTTCCATCAAAAGAAATAGTTCCTCTACCTCTGATCTTGCTAACAGAATTATCACCAAATTTAATAACTCCTCCTTCATATCTTTCCAAATCTATGAACTTATTTTTGTCACCTGTCATATGGTGGGAGCATCCACTGTCAATGACCCAATCATCCTTTTCTTCAACTTGGGCAGCCAGAGCTCTTTCTACCATTTTATGATTGACAGATTCAGAGGGCATTGGATCTTCTTCCTTGATGGCAATAAACACCCAGTCACTTCCAGATTTGTTTCCTGTCTCTGATTCATCATCTGATACTCCATCATCATCTTCATGAACATAGTAACATTTCTTTTGGAATCTTGATATGTTTGGATTTACCCTTGAAAATCTTTCCAGACAGCTTGAAGCAAAATGACCAATCTTATTGCAGTTAAAACATTTAAAGGGCAATTTTCCTTCATACTTATCAGATCCTCTTGGGAATCTTTTTACAATAAGGGCTTCAAGTTGAGCAGCTTCTGCTTCATCTTCTTCCAGATCTTTTCTTACTTTTTCATATCATGATAGTTTCTTTGAAGAGTTCTCTCCTAGATCAAACTTTTGTTTTCCTTTTACAGAGGCACTAGCTTTGAAAGCAGATTCAGTCTTGGGGGGGCATCTCCAAACTTGACCAATTCAAATGCAGCTAATTTACCAACCAATTGATCTCTTGTGATATTTGAAAAAGATCTAAATTCTTCAATAGCAATAACCTTGTATTTGTAAGAAGCAGGTAGGGATCTGAGAACTTTGGCAACAATATCATCTTCATCCAAGATTCCACCAGCACATCTAATGCCGCAAACAAGCTCATTTACTCTTGGCATAAATGTAGTAATATTTTCATCTTCACTCATCTTCAGGTTTTTGAATTTTCCTTTCAGACTCTGTAGCTTGGCACATTTAACATACTTGTCTCCTTCATGCAGAAGTTCTATTTTTTCCCAAATCTCATATGTAATTTTTAGATCTATAACATTTGTCAGCTCTGAATCAAATAAGGCATTTAGTAGAGCTTCTTTAGCCTGAAGATTATTTTTCAGTATCTCTGATTTCATCTATGGTTCTCGGACCATTCTGTGGAGGAACATACTTCTTTGAAGCCATGATCCAATATTGCATTCTCATACATTGCAAGTGACATTCCATGCGGCTTTCCAAAGAGTGAAATTGGTTCTGTCAAACCTCAGACTATCCTTCTTGTAGGAAGACATCCTGGATCTCCTTAAGCAGTTAAGCTCTTTTAGAGGAACTTAGCTCTGATACCAATTGTTATATTCAAGACAGACAACTAAGAGGGGGGTGAATCAGTTGTCCCAAAACTTTCTCTTATTAAACACTTAAATCCTTCTTGTAATTTAGCAGCATAATAATAAATCAATCATGGAAACATAATGCAACAATTCAAGAGTAGAAACACATTAACACATATGACACCAAGATTTTAACGTGGAAAACCTGGTTAAGGGAAAAACCACAGGGTGACTAACCCAAGTTGTATTCTTTGTTAAAAGAATAAGAAGAACAAACGGCACATGCCAATTAGGGCTCACTGCTCGAGCACACTGCTCACAAGAGGCCCACTGCCTACAGGAGACATACTGTCTACAGAATAATAAATATTACATACTTGAACTGAAGAATAGCATCTTCACCATGCTTGAGTCAGTTCCATTTAAGCTCAATACTTTTGCTCTGTCTTTCACTCTGCTTCTCTCTACCACACACTCATCTCCACCAAGATACTTTTGAAATGACTTCACAACTTCTTATTTATATAAGACATTGACTTGGGGATAATCATCCAAGCCGGCACACTTTACACAGCAAATACAACTTGACTAATTACAAAAGACTTCATGCGGATCAACACACTATCAGCTACACAGATCTGAGACTTCAATATTCTTTGAGGAACACGCCATGCTTGACAGAACATCTTCAAGATCATCTGCAAGATGTGTAACTCATCCGGTCGGCCAAACTTAGGAAGAACATCATCATCCGGAAGTAATCCTTCAATTATGAGCTCAATCTTCAATGCAGACCACCAACACGAACTGGACATATGTAAGGACACGCTTGATCCAAAGTCAAATTTTCAAAAATTTTACTTTATTAACAAGTTCTTAAGAGATATATCAAGACTTCCATTGGGTACTTAGGAAAAACTTCGGCCAATACAGGCCATATGTTCAAAATGAAACATTAATTTTGGCCAAAACGGGCCATATGTTCAAAACAGAACATTCTTAAGCCAACCCGGGCTCTTCTATCCTTTGGGCAAATAGGTTCATACGGAACCAGGTCAAACAGACCTTATCGCTACCTGATTCAAGTAGAACAAATAGTGGCCAAAAGGCCTAGTGGTCAAACGGACCAAGTTTTTATCCAATACGGGATAAGTAAACACAATAGCCAACCGGGCTAAATAGGACAGGAATCATTATACTCCAATCCGGGATACATAAACATAACAGCCAAACGGGCTAAAGAGGATAGGAATCATTATGCTCTAATCCAGGATACATAAACATAATAGCCAAATGGGCTAAAGAGGATAGGAATCATTATGCTCTAATCCGGGATACATAAACATAATAGCCAAACAGGCTAAAGAGGATAGGAATCATTATGCTCTGGCCAGAGACTTCTGACTCCCTCGGAACCAATATAGGTTCATGAGTCACTTCCTGGGGACCACAGTCTGCCCAGACATTGTACTGAGGATGTCGACCAGGGAACACATAACATCAACTTGTACTCACCTCAGTTTACGGCAACACCGGGTACAAGTAATCCACCCCGGGGATTCTTCTGAGTACTAGGAGAGTTCTAAAGTTACCTAGATAACCTTTTAACTAGAGATCAAGATTATAAAGTCGATTATTAAAGAGTACCCTATATCTCAGGGACCTGAGTACTGGGGGCATCCTTCGCCATCCAGACTGCCTACATACCCTGTATCCACGGGATCAAGGCCCTCTACGGATGTGATCTACACGACGAATGCGAACATGTAGTTCTGTCTTGCACTATGTTTATGTAACTGTGGTTGGTACACAGTTCTTCGTCGACTGCCCATTCACTCAAGTGATACAGAGACAGAATTCCTAAGAAACTAGTATTGCAAACACACCTCCCGGGAGTGTTTGGCGTTTAAGTTTTCAAGTGTGAATAATTTACCTATCACGCATATTTCCCCGATGAGGTCTTCCCGTTGATCGTCTGACAACAATTTTTTGATAGTCTCACCTTTTTCTTTATCTTAATCTTTTTAGTCAAGTATCTGAGGAGATTTTCCCTTCCTGCAGATTTAACTTAGACATGTTCCTTATTACTTCCTGACGATTTAGAGGGTCGGTGCCCAGACGTCGTTGTTGCAGCTATGTTAGGCGCGAGGTACTTGGTTCAACGCGACGGCATTACTCGTAAACGTGACACAGAGGTACTGTAATTACCGTACACTGTGAATGTTTGAGTTTGGACGTTTATTTATAAGGTTTACCTATCTAATGACAAAGGAAAAACTTGCATAATAACAGTTGAGTTTAAAATGGCCACTCATGGAATGCCTGTGATGGCTTGTTTGCATTTATTTTCAGTGTCCTTTGTAAATGAAGGGATCATACTTTCCTCTTCATTTTCCTGTCATTTAATTTGGGATAATTGTTAAAACTTCCGATAAACTCTTCCTTAAAATTAAAATATATTTACTTATGCTCTTTTTAAATTGTAATTGTATAAACAATGTATTTCTAAATTGCAATTCTGAGTTAAAACATCTATTCAATTCGTATTATACATTATGCATAAATAAATCCCACTTTCCTCGATTAAAATTTCTATTTCAAGTCAAATGTTTTAAACTACATATAGTTTGCGTGAAAAGTGAATAGTAAAATTAAATAGTGAATAGTAAAAATGAAAAGTGAATAGTGGAAAGTGAATAGTAAGTAGTGAAAAGTGAATAGTGAATAGTGAATTGTGAATAGTGAATAGTGAAATGGTCCCCATCCTAGGAAGAGACCCTCAAGATGGCGGTAATTTCAAAAGCAATACTGCAACCCAAATTTCATTTCTTTCATGGTAACAAAATTACAACTTGACTTATAACAAAATTTAAAACTAATATTTCTACTAAGCTTGCACAAAAATAATACTTTTACAAATTTAATTAAGACATCAACTAACTCTCAACTTTGCAAGTAGGAGAAGAAGGAACTAGACAATTTTAATATCCTATTAAAAACAAATTTTCTTTTCCTCTTCTCATTTCTAAATGGTAAAACTTAATGAACTATAAAATCACAACTAACAACACATTAAGGGAGGATTTTCTCACAACTCTAAAATATCAAGACAATAACAAAATTTTATTGGGATGTTGACAATAACAAAATTTACAACACAAGCAAAATAAATAATTTTCAAACATCCTTCATGCAAAAAATAGAAATACAAAGGAAAAGCCATGAAATCCAACCTTAAAAAGCCCTTTAATGGATGAAGTTGATGTAGAGTTCCTCTCCAGCCTCCTCTCCAAATCTCCCTTCTCAAAAACAAAATAATCTCTCTATGATCACAAGCAAGGGATAATGAATGGAGGATATAGGATGGCTAGAATAATTTCGGCATTATGAGGCTATGAAGAGGAGAATAGAGAAGGAATTGGGCATTATGAGGATGCCAGAAGAAGATTTCCTAGAGGAAATTAGACATGATAAGAATGCAAGAATGAAGTCCCCCTGCAAGAATGAAGTTCCCCTGCAAGAATCAAGTTCCCCCTGCAAAAATCTAGTCTTTCCTAATTGCTTAGAGAAGGGTCTTATTTATAGATTTTTTGAACAGGGAATGGAAGGTGAGGATCAAGAGTTGAGATCAAGGGCTCACATTATTTGTGAATTTTAAATTCACAATGGAGGACAAAAATGAATTAAAGATTCATTTTTGGGCAGAGTGGATTATGACAAGTTGAATTAAAAATAACCCCACTCCTTTTTCCACTATCCCAAGTGGGATTAAAAAATATCCCCACTATCCCAAGTGGATTTAAAAAATATCCTCACTATCCCAAGTGGATTTAAAAAATATCCCCACTATCCCAAGTGGGATAAAAAAAATATCCCCACTATCCCAAGTGGGATTAAAAAAATATCCCCACTATGAGGTCCTCCACCATAGTCCTTTTCCAACACATGGAGGAATAAAATAAAATTAAAAAAAATAGAAATAAAAAGGAAGTGGATGACACATCACCCTTTTTATGGGGAACTCCCACCAAAAGAGAGGCATAAAGAGACAAAGCACTCCATTATTGGTGGATCATGGAGTCATTCCATGACTTGGAAGTGGGCCTGAGTGTGGATTCCACTCATCCCATTATCCCCATGCTCCCAAATTCGTCACTTAACTTCACTGTGAAGTTAAAGTGACCATATGGAGCTTATCCAAGGGTTACGCAAGTCAAAAGTGACCCTAGACCCATGGGGTATAACCCAGGGTCAATTTAAACTTAGTTAGGACACCCAGGGTCAAGTTAAAGCACAAGTAAAAGGGTCTCAAAATTTAAAATTAAAAAAAAAAGATAAAAATTCAAAAAAAATAATTCTTACAACACATATCATAATTTCAAATTTCAAAAATATTTGAGTTGTGATGACATAATCCAAAGACCTCCACAAGCTTGCCTAAATCACCAAGAACATCCACACTACTTCTGCTTACTGAAATCATTCTCTCCTTCATCTGGAACCTCAAGAACACAGTCTGTCATCACTGCCATATTGGAATAGATGCTTGCGGACCTCTAGACCATGAACCAATCGAGTTGTCAATTCACATTGACTTCCTAAACACTCCACCAAATCTGCAGAACAAGATATTGCATTTCTGGATCTCACCAGACCTATCTGTGCCACTCTGTCACCTCTGAACATCTGCCAGAACCAGTTTTACTCAAGTGGCCATAACTTCTTCAAAACTTCATACGGACCTCTCAAATATTTACTGGATCATCTTAAGACATATCTACAAACCCTTTGATGCGTATCCTCTGATCTTCATCTTAGTTGGGATCTTTACCTCACTGTCTTCACTGTTCTTCTCTATTCCTGATAGGACTAATTTTCTCAATATCCTCAGCATACAACTCATCCAATCCTTGACATCAATGACAACACCGGTTAGGCCCATACTTGCAACATTTAGGGTTTATGCTTTATGCTTTAGGGTTTATGGTTTAGGGTTTATGGTTTATGGTTTAGGGTTCAGGGTTTAGATTTAGGTTTAGGGTTTATGGGTTTATGGTTTATGGTTTATGGTTTATGGTATAGTGTTTATGGTTTATGGTTTAGGGTTTATGGTTTGGAGTTTAGGGTTTAGGGTTTATGGTTTATGGTTTAGGGTTTAGAGTTTAGGGTTTAGGGTTTAGCGTTTAGGGTTTAGGGCTTATAGTTTAGGGCTTAGGGTTTAGGGTTTAGAGTTTAGGGTTTAGGTTTTAGGGTTTAGGGATTATGGTCTATGGTTTAGGTTTAGCATATAGCATTTAGGGTTTAGGGTTTAGGGTATATGGTTTAGGGTTTAGGGTTTAGGGTTTAAGGTTTAGGGTTTAGGGTTTAGGGTCCAGGGTTTATTATTTAGGGTTTAGGGTTTAGGGTTAATGGTTTAGGGTTTAGGGTTTAGGTTTAGGGTTTAGTGTTTATGGGTTTAGAGTTTAGGTTTAGGGTTTTAGGGTTTAGAGTTAAGGGTTTATGGTTTAAGGTTTAGGGTTTATGGTTTAGGGTTTAATGTTTAGGGATTATAGTTTATGGTTTAGGGTTTAGGGTCTAGGGTTTATATTTTAGGGTTTAGGGTTTGGGGTTTAGGGTTTAGGGTTTAGAGTTTATGGTTTATGGTTTATGGTTTAGGGTTTATGCTTTATGGTTTGTGGTTTAGGGTCTAGGGTTTAGGGGGTTTAGGGTTTAGGGTTTAGGGATTAGGGTTTAGGGTTTAGGGTTTATGGTTTAGGGTTTAAGGTTTAGGGTTTAGGGTTTAGGGTTTAGGGTTTTAGGGTTTAGGGTTTAGGTTTTAGGGTTTAGGGTTTAAGGTTTAAGGTTTAGGTTTTAGGGTTTAGGGTTTAGGGTTTAGGGTTTAGGGTTTTAGGGTTTAGGAATTAGCGTTTAGGGTTTTAGGGTTTACCGTTTAGGGTTTATGCTTTAGGGTTTATGGTTTATAGTTTAGGGTTTAGGGTTTAGGGTTTAGGGTTTATGGTATATTGTTTATGATTTAGGGTTCAGGGTTTAGGGTTTATAGTTTAGGGTTTATGGTTAAGGGTTTAGGGTTTATGGTTTAGGGTTTATGGTTTATGGTTTAGGGCTTATGGTTTAGGGTTTAGGGTTTTAGATTTATGGTTTAGGGTTTAGGGTTTAGGGTTTATGGCTTATGGCTTATGGTTTATGGTATAGGGTTTATGGTTTAGGCATTTAGGGTTTAATGTTTAGGGTTTAGGTTTTATAGTTTATGGTATAGGGTTTATGGTATAGGGTTTAGGGTTTAGGGTTTAGGGTTTAGGGTTTAGGGTTTAGTGTTTAGGGTTTAGGATTTAGGGTTTATGGTTTAAGGTTTATGGTTTTAGGTTTATGGTTTTGGCTTTTTGATTTAGGGCTTATGGTTTAAGGGTTAGGGTTTAGGGTTTAGGGTTTAGGGTTTAGGGTTTATGGTTTATGGTTTATGGTTTATGGTTTATGGTTTTGGGTTTATGGTTTACAGTTTACAGTTTAGGGTTTAGGGTTTAGGGTTTCAAGTTTAGGGTTTAGGGATTAGGGTTTAGGGTTTAGGGTTTAGGTTTTAGGGTTTAGTGTTTATGGTTTATGGTTTATGGATTAGGGTTTAGGGTTTAGGGTTTAGAGTTTAGAGTTTAGGGTTTACAGTTTAGGGTTTAGGGTTTAGGGTTTAGGTTTTAGGGTTTAGGGATTATGGTTTAGGGTTTAGGGTTTAGCATTTAGGGTGTAGGGTTTATGGTTTATGGTTTAGGATTTAGGGTTTATAGTTTAGGGTTTAGGGTTTACGATTTATGGTTTAGGGTTTAGGGTTTTGAGTTTAGGGTTTATGGTTTATGGTTTAGGGTTTATAGTTTGTAAGAGTCCAGGACAACACTGAGAGGGGGGGTGAATCAGTGTTGTACTGATTTTAACCTTTTGCAAATTTTGTTTACAAGACAAAAGAGGAAGACATTGTTAAACACATATACATAAGACAACTGATAAAAGAGGATATAAACAACACCTCATGAGTAAATCATACACACACACATAGATGATCAATATAAATCATGACACAAGATTTACACGAGTGGAAAACCCTCCAAGGGTAGAAAAACCACTCCAAAACTGCCTCACTGGCTTTATCAAAAACCTCACTGGTTACAATGTTTAGAAGCACCAACTTCAAGGAGCACCAACCCCTAATACGTTTAGAAGCACTAACTTCAAGGAGCACAAACCCCTAATACATATAAAAAAACTACAAAGTGTGCAAGAAATGATTGCCACTTAATCTAATTTGCACCATTATATAACTTGTCTTCTCTTTTGCATATCTCTATTCAATTACAATCTGAATATCAATCTCATTACCAATTCAACTAATTTTCAATCAACTGCATATTATCTGCATAAATTTGTTGTAAAATGAGGTCATCATTTCTATTCTTTATCCTTACACAAAATCTCTACACAAATTCAATAATATCTCTACAAATTTATTTGGCTTCTTCAAACATGTGTCTCTGCAAATATTAACACATCTCTGCAAAACAATTTAAATCATCTTTGTATATACTCCTGAAACACATAAAGCCTCTCATCTTTGCTTGCAAATAAATCTCTACAAACTATTCCATCTCTGTCTTCTTTACAACACACACTATATATATTCAACCTCTATGAACTCATCATTTGTATGTTTCATCTCTGTCTCCAAAGAAAGTTATATCAATGCACCTGAAAAACCATTATATATAAATTGAATGTCTTTTCACCTTCAAAACAAATTTTCATTATCCTCTTTTCAAAACCTTTCATCTTCTCACACTCAATCTTCTTTTCAATCTACAAAAAAAACATCTTAAGAAAAATAAGATCATAATGAAATCAATCAATGTCCTATAAATAAAATCTCTTATAATTCTCTCTTCTTCATATTCTCCTCTCTGCAAAAAATATTCTCCAATCTGTAAAAGATTAGTCTTCAAAAACTTTATCCAATCTACCTTCCAAAAGAAAATCACCTTATTTGTTTCCAAATCACAAAAATAGAAATAAACCTTCCATCTCAAAAAAAAACTCCTCAAAAAAATCTTAAAAATCACTTTACTTGATGTTATCTCATGGGGTCGACAATTTAGGAGGTAAAAGAATAAAGTTTCTAATTTTAAAAAAACTTATCATCTCCAAAATTATTCGGTGGCCTTTTAATATAAAACTCAATTTTTAATGTCATAACCATATGACATAAAGGAGCAATCAAATACAAAGTTTGCTATCTTTAACAAAGCTATTAATATAGCTTGTTCGAACACCGAATTCACACTTAAACAAACCCTTTATTTTTTCTCCCCTTCAAATAAAACAAAAATCATTTAAAAGAACTTATTGATCGGGCTCCATATCATATGCATAAAATTCTCCCAAAACATACGTTGACTTTTTTTAAAATCGGGTTCTCCATAAAATGTGCACAAACTCTCCATTTTTCATAAAGCACATTTAATGCTTTTTAAAGCATAAATCAACTTCATGAAAATCGGGCTCCAAATATACATTGACTTTCTTATGAATTATTCAAGCATTCAATGTTCTTTTTATTAAAGCATTCGATGCTCTTTTAAAACTATTACCTTGACCACTGGTGGTGACTAGAAATTGGGGCTAGTTTTCTTAATGTGTTAAGAGCCCTTAAATAGGTCACCTTAAGTGAAGGTGACTTTCTATTGCAAGTCAACCCTTAAACATCAGATAAAGTGTAGATTTTAGGATGGGCAGAGACATGTTAGAAGATTTAGATGAAAGCTTTATTCTCTACAACACCAGTCTATGTCATTATGAATGAATGTGAACTGCTGAACCAAGCCATGATCTTGATATGTATGAGAGAACTCCTTCAAACAATGTCACCATGACAATCTAAGATTCTGATGATGTTCTTCTCAAAACAACTCTAAGCAAATATCTCAAACCCTTGCTCAAAACAAACATCATGAACATATGATGAAACACAACAAAAACTAGATTACCAAAAAAATGATCTCTGCATTGAAGGATAACCTGTGAACACTGTGAAAGCAAGGAGCAACACATTTTGTCAACCAAACAAGAACCAACCACATGAAGAGGTCTATCATCAATGATCTATTATCAATGACAAGACACCGCACTGTCATCATAATTTGAGCTCCAACCATACCACCAACAAACCAACTTGAGAGCATCATACCTTCAAGAGTTGCATTTTCATTTTTGCACCTTAAGAGTGAGTTGATTTACTAATGTTCTTGTTCAACCTTCATGGAGATGAGTATGTAACACTAGATGAATCAAAACCATAACACCCTGATGAGATAAAGATTAATATATATCATGCAAGATGTTCCAACACTTCAACCAATACACCACATCATACTCAACCTGTCAACAAATGTCAAATCATAAAATTTCATCATACCTCCTCTTGATTGTAACTTTGTCATGCTGCCACCATGAAAGAAGATGATGATCAAACAACTAAACATCATAACATAATGATCAACCAACTTAACATTCTAACACAAAACTAAGAACTCCAAAGATCAATATGAACACCAAACATCAAGAACATGAGAAACCATCTTGAGACAATCTTGAAGATATCCTGATCAAACACATCCTTGATAGACCTAACACCTGATGAGCAACAACATCATGTGAATGCATACAACTCTTGAGACATCTGAACATCATGAATACTCTTATATATCATACAATCTACTTAACACCTTTTTGACATCAATGACAATCAGCCACCATCAATCTCCCCCTTTGTCATTGATGGCAAAACTTCATGATTCAATTTCTCTTTCTCCCCCTTTTTGACATATGATGACAAAGACTCAAATCAATTTGCTCCACCTATGTTAAAGTACACAAACAAATCACTACTCATAAATATCACTGGTAATTACTGACAAGAATAACCAACACTGACCACTGACCTGACAGAATGAAAAATGTATGTCAACCTTAACATAATATCACTTCTTGACACAATACTTGCCTCTGATTAACTAATGAACAAGGCACCACCATCAATTTTACAAGCATCTCTAGATGTCATAGCTTGAAGCACATACCTGATACCGCTTCAAAAATAGAATTACACAATTTGAACATACCTCCCTGAAACATATTAATGATGAGAACCATCAAAGAAACATGTCAAATTATCACATCAAGAACACTTCCATATAATCATGACTTGACATTCCTAAGCAACCTCAAACCAATCTGCATTAACAAGTTCTTCCTGCAATAACACTTTACACAAATCAAATGCAGAGATAAATGCTATGAATTGAATTTTTCATTTTCAGCCACCTTAGCCAACACATGTTAATATCTGATAAAATCTTTTTGGAAACATCTTAATCTCTTTGGCATAACAACAAATACTTCACAATATCAAGATCCCATTGAATGACAACATCATACCAACTCAACCAAGTTATTTAATATCATCAAACTCTTTGAGCATTAAACTCTTGAACATTATTTCAACATCTTGTTTGCATACTAAACATCAACATTATTAGCAACACCACCATCAACTATATGAATTGAATTTCATAAGGTTGGTAAGAATAAACATGACAAGATCACCATCTCCTCCTGAAACTTCTTGGGGATAGATGATAGAACAAGAACAACTCCCCCTCACATCTTGCTATCTATTATTCAACTGATGATGTAACTTGTGCAGCATGCACAAGTTTAGGATTTGCCTTCTCATGACTCTATTATTGCTTCCACACTTTTACCGGTTCTTTCTTTCTCCAAACCTTTATACCTTCTTTTCTTTTCAACTTTTTCAAATCATGTGAAGCATACATTCTGCAACTCTGTGCTTTGTGTCCAAGAGTGTTGCAATTATAACAAACTATATTACAATCATAATCAAATGACTGATAGTACCTTTGAGCACTCATGTTAAACTTCCATGCAGAATCATACCTTCTATTCACTTTACAATTTCTTTGTATATGTCCAACATTATTGCACTTGTAACAAATAATATCAATATTCCTTCTACAAACAACTGCTTTGTGTCCAAAATGATTACATGTATAACAATAACCATTAAAAGAATAATTATACCTATACATGTATGCTTGTCTTACAGGAGCATTTCTTCTAAAATTTCTTCTCCTTTGATCAGGAACATTAGCATGAAGATCAATTTTCTTTCTAGGAGTTTGTCTAGCTTTTGAACACTCTCCTTCAAATCCTAAACTAGTAGTGTCGTTATGATGCTTCTGTTTGCCCAACAACTCATGTAACTTGTATCTACTTTCTTCATATTCCTAATACTTCTTAGATAAAACTTTGAGACCATCATAATCCTTTTTGAGTTTAATAATTTCACCCTCTAGTTTTAGATTCTCAATCATTGTAACTTCAAGGTCAGATATTGAGACATCAGCTATCCTCTTAGCTTCTTCAATTTCAGTCTTTAATCTGACAATTAATTTGTCTGAATCATCAATATATGTCCTTAAACTCATAATCTGACATCCGGCCTCTTCAAGGTCTAAAAATACACTTTCAAGGTTTGAAAGTGCATTGTCTTTAGATTCTCTTTCTTGTTGCAGCTACAATTTTAGTTTCTGATTCTCTCTCTTATATTTCTTGAGTTCAGTTAGAGCATATATGAGCTCTCCTTCCATATCAATCTCACAATCTTGTTCATCATATTCCTGATCATCATCACTTATGATGTTATCTTCTTCTGAATCTGATTAGGTTTCAACTTCTTCATGTGATTGTCTTCTTTCATGGTTGCTTTCATTAGACACTAAATTGTCCTCTTCTTTATCACTACCTTGATAAATTCTTATCAATTCTTTCCAGACATCCTGAGTTGTTTCACAATGTATAACTTGACAAGAAACATCATTAGATAGAGCAGACAATATGACCTTCTTTGCAATATAATTACGTTTAATAGACCCATTCTCAACTGACATTAAAACATCGTATCCTAAAGAGGATAAATACACTTGCATTCTAACATACCAAACTAAAAAATCTAAACCATCAAATTGAGGAACTCCTAAAATTTTTTCTTCTAATACAATATCAAATTCAAATTGGGGAACATTTATATCAACAGGTTCTATATCAACCTTTGAATTTGATAAAGATGAAGAGTTTTGACTAGTCTGAGACTTGACAGTTTTCTTGCTCTTATTTCTTTTGCACTTACCCATTGAACTCCACACATAAGACCTACCCAAGCTGATTAAGCTTCAAAAGGGAACCTAGGCTCTGATACCAATTGTAGGAGTCTAGGACAACACTGAGAGGGGGGGTGAATCAGTGTTGTATAAATTTTAACCTTTTGCAAATTTTGTTTACAAGACAAAAGAGGAAGACATTGTTAAACACATATACATAAGACTGTTGGATTCATGACAGACAACTGAGAGGGGGGGTGAATCAGTTGTCCAAAACTTGCTTACAATTTAAACACTTATATCCACTTTGTTATACAACAGCATAATAATTAATCAACCATGAAAGCATGAAGCATTAACACAAGAGCAGATACACATCAATACATGAGACACCAAGATTTTGACGTGGAAAACCTGGTCAAGGGAAAAACCACGGGGTGATTAACCCAAAAAGTATTCTCTATTAGAAGAATAGAAAGAACAAGATGGCACATGCCAATTAGGGCTCACTACCTGAGCACACTGCTCACAAGAGGCCCACTGCCTACAAGAGACACACTGTCTACAAAGTAACAAGTATCACAAAATTGAACTGGAGAACAGCATCTTTACCATGCTTGGATCAGTTCCATTTAAGCCCAAAAACTTCTACTCTGCCTTTCACTCTTCTTCCTCACTACCACACACTCATCCACACAAGACCCTCTTTGAAATGACTTCACAATCACTTATTTATACTTGACATCGACTTAGGAACAATCATCTAAGTTAGCAAACACCTACAAGCACATCCGCAAGATGTGTAATACATCCGGTCAGCCAATCTTAGGAAGAACACCAACATCCGGTGGTTATTATTCAAATGCAAACTCTAACTTCAATGTGGACCACCAACAAGAATTGGACACGATCCAAAGATCACCATAACCTTCCCTGAATCACCAAGAACATCCGCACTTCATCTGCCTACTGGAATTCTTCTCTCCTTCATCCAGAACTTCAAGAACACAGTCTGTCATAACTGTCACAAAGGAATAGGCACTTCCAGACCTTCAAACCATGAACCAATCTAGTTACACTTCACAGGGACATCCTCAACACTCCCTCAAATCTGCAGAATGGGATAATACATTTCTGGATCTCACCGGACCTATTTGTGACACTTTGTCACCTCTGAACACCTGCCAGAACCGATTCTACTTGAGCAGTCATAGCTTCTTCAGATCTTCATGTGGACCTCTAAAAACTTGACTAGATTAGCTCAAGACTCACATCTACAAACCCTTTAAACCGCATCTTCTGATAGTCCTCTTAACTTGGATCTTTTCTTTGTCGTCTTCACTGTTCTTCTCTGCTCCTGATATGACTAATTTTCTCAATATCCTTAGCACATAGCTCATCCAATCCTTGTCATTTCTGCAACAAGAGTATGTTACCATCAATGACAACACTGTTTAGACCCATACTTGCAACAATCTCCCCCTTTGTCATTGATGGCAACATATGATGTGAAAAACCATCAAGACAAGAACTTCTCCTTTCTGTCACAACTCCCCCTATCAACAACAACCCTTCACATGTCTTTTCTTCCTTTACTACTCCCCCTTTGATCATCAACCACTTGTTTTTCACATGTCTTCTCTCCCCCTTTGACATCAATGGCAAAGGGCTCATACTTGCAATTCCAACACTTCAGAATCATACCAGCTGCTCCCCCTAAGTAGCAGCTTCCCCATCACCAATCCAGATCACAAGATATGACTGTGATATCCACCAGACTGATGCACATCAGTGCATCCTAGTTCATCACCGGAGGGGCAATAACCCCTAACTTCTCCCTGAGATACTCAAAAGAGTCCTTGCGAAAAGGTTTAGTAAAGATATCTGCAATCTGATCCTTGGAGGGCACAAACTCCAATCTGACTTCATCCTTGTTCACTTGCTCTCTTAGAAAGTGAAACTTGATAGATATATGCTTAGTCTTAGAATGCAACACCAGATTCTTAGAAATATTTATTGCACTTGAATTATCATAGAATATAGTGATAGGCTCCTCATACTCTACTTTAATATCTCTTAGCATCTGCTTCATCCACAAAACTTGAGTACAACTACCTGCTGCTGCAATGTATTCTACTTCAGTTGTAGACAGAGATATTGCATCTTGTTTCTTGCTTAGCCAAGAAACCAATCTCTTTCCCAAAAAGAATGCTCCACCATTGGTACTCTTCTGGTCATCCACATCTCCTGCCCAATTTGCATCTATATATGCATGAAGAGAGAAATCATGATCTCTAAGATACCACAAACCATACTCAACTATCCCTTTTAGATATCTAAAAATCCTCTTGATTGCCATGACATGAGATTCTCTGGGATCAGCCTGAAATCTAGCAACAAGACCAACAACCTGCATAATGTCTGGTCTAGTTTGAGTGAGATACAACAATCCTCCAATCATTGACCTATAATTTGTCTAATCTGTCTTAGGAGAATCATCATCTTTGCTCAATTTACATCTGGTAGCCATAGAAGTATGCATTGGTTTTGAGTCTTCCATCCCAAATTTCTTCAACAATTCTTTCACATATTTAGTCTGAGAAATGAAGATTCCTTTCTTTGTTTGAATGATTTGTAGACCCAAAAAGAAATTCATTTGACCAAGCATGGACATCTCAAATTCATTTTTCATTTAATTTGCAAAAGTTTTACACATACTGTCTCTTCCTCCAAAAATGATATCATCAACAAACACTTCAACAATCAAGATGTTTTCAAGATTAATTTTGAAATACAAATTACTGTTAGCAGTACCTTTGTTGAAACCAATCTTCAAAAGATGTTTATCCAACCTTTCATACCAGGCTCTTGGGGCTTGTTTCAGTCCATACAGAGCTTTCTTCAACTTGTAGACCATATCACCATGATCAAACAATTGAAATCCATCCGGTTGCTCAATGTATACTTCTTCTTCCAAGTCACCATTCAGGAAGGCAGACTTGACATTCATCTGATATACTTTGAAGTCCTTGAAGGTAGCATAAGCAAGAAATAATCTGACTACTTCAATTCTTGCCACCGGAGCAAAAGTTTCTTCAAAATCAATTCCTTCTATTTGAGAGTAACCCTTGTAGACCAATCTGGCTTTATTTCTGATTACATCACCAGCTTCATTCAGTTTGTTCCGGAAGACCCATTTGGTTCCAATCACATTCTTGTCTCTAGGTCTGGGAACAAGATCCCAAGTGTGATTTTTCTCAATTTGCATCAGCTCTTCCTCCATTGCTTTAGTCCAGTTTTCATCATTGCAAGCTTCATTTATTGTCTTAGGTTCAATCCTTGAAATCAGACAATACTCATCTAAGTTTTGAGCAATTCTTCTTCTTGTTTGCACACCTTTGCTTTTATCACCTATGATCTGATCTTCAGAGTGGTTTAGTCTTACATACCTGGGAACTTTGGGAGTTTCCTGTACTTCTAATTCTTGATCAAACTCATTAGGACTCATCTCTTCTCTCTGAATTACTAGATCTGTTTGATTCTAAGTACTAGAAGGAGTTTGGGCTCTTTGAATCAGAACATCATTCTGATCATCTTCATCATATTCATAAAACCTTGAAGGTTTCTCAATTCCTTCATCAAACTTCACATTTGTACTTTCTATCATCTTTCTCAGTCTCTTATTATAACACCGATATGCTTTTCTTTGAGTGGAGTAACCCAAGAATATTCCTTCATCACTTCTAGCATCAAACTTGCCTAGATCTTCATCTCTTTTAATGTAACATTTGCTACCAAAGACTCTGAAATACCTCACAGTAGGAGTGATGCCAAACCAAAGTTCATAAGGAGTCTTACTGGTATTGCTTCTGATTTGAACTCGATTGAGAGTATAGACTGCAGTACTGACAGCTTCTCTCCAAAACATCTGAGGAACATTTGCTTCCATCATCATTGTCTTAGATGCCTCCTGGATGGTCCAGTTCTTTCTCTCCACTACTCCATTCTGCTGTGGAGTCCTAGGAGTAGACAACTGTCTTTTTATTCCATGCTTCTCACAAAAATCTATGAACTCACCGGATGTGAATTCACCACCTCTGTCAGACCTCAGACATTTCAATTTTAATCTGGTTTCATTCTCTACCATAGCCTTGAAAATTTTGAACTTCTCAAAGGCTTCTAATTTCTCTTTCAGAAAGGTGACCCACATCATCTGGGAATGGTCATCAATTAATAACATGAAATATCTATCACCTTGCACACTCTTGATCCTTGTCAGACCACATAGATCAGTATGAACTAATTCCAATAATCTGGTAGAGGATTGATCCTTGCTTTTGAATGAGACTCTGCTTTGTTTCCCTAGCTGACATTCTTTGCACAAACTATTTGTAGGTTTCACTAATTTTGGAAGATCTCTTACAACCTGAGTGTTGCTTATCTTGATGATGTTATCAAAATTTACATGACACATCCTTCTATGCCATAACCAACTCTGATCAACTTGTACAAACAGACAACTTTTACCAGTACCAACTAAATGAAAGATATTATCTTTTATTTGATTACTAGATGTAATCTCTGTTCTGGAACTTTCAAAGATCCTGCATTTTCCATTCTTGAACCGGAGATCATAGCCTTTGTCCACCAACTGTCCAACACTGAGAAGATTGTGCTTCAATCCTTCAACATACAGTACATTACTGGTTTTGTTCTTTCCATCAAAAGAAATAGTTCCCCTACCTCTGATTCTACTAGCAGAATTATCACCAAAATTCACCACTCCTCCTTCATACCTTTCCAAATCTAAGAACTTATTTTTGTCACATGTCATATGGTGAGAGCATCCACTATCAATGACCCAATCATCCTTTTCTTCAACTTGGGCAGCTAGAGCTCTTTCTATAACTTTATGATTGACATATTCAGAGGGCATTAGATCTTCTTCCTTGATGGCAATAAACACCCATTCACTTCCGGATTTATTTCTTGTTTCTGATTCATCATCTGTTACTCCTTCATTATCATCTTCTTCATGAACATAATAACAATTCTTTTGGAACCTTGGTCTGTTAGGATTTGGCCTTGAAAATCTTTTCGAACATCATGAGGCAAAGTGACCAATCTTATTGCAGTTAAAACACTTAAAGGGCAATTTTCCTTCATACTTACCGGATCCTCTTGGCAGTCTCTTTGCAAAGAGGGCTTTAAGCTGAGTTGTTTCTGCTTCTTCTTCTTCCATGTCTTTTCTTGCTTTTTCATACCATGATAGTTTCTTTGACGAATTCTCTCCCGGATCAAACCTTTGTTTACCTTTGACACAGGCACTAGCTTTGAATGTAGATTTAGTCTTGGGGGGGTCATCTCCAGACTTGGACATTTCAAATGCAACCAATTTACCAGCCAATTGATCTCTTGTGACAGTTGTATGGGCTCTGAATTCTTCAATAGCAGCTGCCTTAATTTTGTAAGAAGCAGGAAGGGATCTGAGAATTTTGCCAACAATCTCATCTTCATCCAAGACTCCACCAGCATTTCTAATTCCACAAACAAGCTCATTTACTCTTGGCATAAAAGGAGAGATGTTTTCATCTTCTCTCATCTTCAGATTTTCTAATTTTCCTTTCAAACTTTGTAACCTTGCACTTTTGACATACCTGTCTCCTTCATGCAGAAGTTCCAGTTTTTGCCAAATCTCATAAGCAGTTGGTAGGTCAATAATGTTTGCAAGCTCAGAGTCAGATAATGCGCTTAGAAGAGCCTCTATAGTCTGCAAATTATTTTCAGCGTCTGTGATTTCATTTAGGGTTCTTGGACCACCCTGTGGAGGTACATATGGTGTTGTAGCCATGATCTAGTACGCCATTCCCATATATTTCAAGTGACATTTCATGCGACCTTTCCAGAGATTAAAATTGGTTCCATCAAACTTTGGACTGTCCTTCTTATAGGACGACATCCCGGATCTCCTCAAGTAGTTAAGCTCCTTTTAGAGGAACTTAGCTCTGATACCAATTGTTGGATTCAAGACAGACAACTGAGAGGGGGGGTGAATCAGTTGTCCAAAACTTGCTTACAATTTAAACATTTATATCCACTTTGTTATACAACAGTATAATAATTAATCAACCATGAAAGCATGAAGCATTAACACAAGACCAAATACACATCAATACATGAGACACCAAGATTTTGACGTGGAAAACTCGGTCAAGGGAAAAACCATGGGGTGATTAACCCAAAAAGTATTCTCTGTTAGAAGAATAGAAAGAACAAGATGGTACATGCCAATTAGGGCTCACTGCTTGAGCACACTACTCACAAGAGGCCCACTACCTATAAGAGACACACTGTCTACAAAGTAACAAGGATCACAAACTTAAACTGGAGAATAGCATCTTTATCATGCTTGGATCAGTTCCATTTAAGCCCAAAAACTTCTGCTCTGCGTTTCGCTCTTCTTCCTCTCTACCACACTCATCCACACAAGACCCTCTTTGAAATGACTTCACAATCACTTATCTATACAAGGCATCGACTTAGGAACAATCATCTAAGTCAAAAAACACCTACAAGCACATCCACAAGATGTGTAATACATTTGGTCGGCCAGTCTCAAGAAGAACACCAACATCCGGTGGTTATTCTTCAAATGCAAACTCTAACTTCAATGTGGACCACCAACAAGAATTGGACATGATCCAAAGATCACCATAACCTTCCCTGAATCACCAAGAACATCTACACTTCATCTGCCTACTGGAATTCTTCTCTCCTTCATCTAGAACTTCAAGAACACAGTCTGTCATAACTGTCACAAAGGAATAGGCACTTCCGGACCTTCAAACCACAAACCAATCTAGTTGACACTTCACAGGGACGTCCTCAACACTCCCTCAAATCCACAGAATGGGATAATACATTTCTAGATCTCACCGGACCTATCTGTGACAATCTGTCACCTCTGAACACCTACCAGAACCGGTTCTACTTGAGTAGTCATAGCTTCTTCAGATCTTCATGTGGACCTCTGAAAACTTGACTGGATCATCTCAAGACTCACATCTACAAACCATTTAAACCACATCTTCTGATAGTCCTCTTAACTTGGATCTTTTCTTTGTTGTCTTCACTGTTCTTCTCTACTCCTGATATGACTAATTTTCTCAATATCCTCAGCACATAGCTCATCCAATCCTTGTCATTTCTGCAACAAGAGTATGTTGCCATCAATGACAACACCGTTTAGACCCATACTTGCAACAAAGACTACTGATAAAAGAGGATATAAACAACACCTCATGAGTAAATCATACACACACATAGAGAAGATCAATATAAATCATGACACAAGATTTGCATGAGTGGAAAACCCTCCAGGGGTAGAAAAACCACTCCAAAACTGCCTCACTGGATTTATCAAAAACCTCACTAGTTACAATGTTTAGAAGCACCAACTTTAAGGAGCACCAACCCCTAATACATTTAGAAGCACCAACTTCAAGGAGCACCAACCCCTAATACATATAGAACAAACTGCAAAGTGTGCAAGAAATGATTGCCACTCAATCTAATTTGTACCATTATATAACTTGTCTTCTCTTTTGCATATCTCTATTCAATTACAATCTGAATATTAATCTCATTACCAATTCACCTGATACTCAATCAACTGCATATTGTCTTCGTAAATTTGTTGTACAAGGAGGTCATCATTTCTATTTTTTATCCTTACACAAAATCTCTACACAAATTCAATAATATCTCTACAAATTTATTTGGCTTCTTCAAACATGTGTCTCTGCAAATATTAATACATCTCTGCAAAACAATTTAAATCATCTCTGTATATACTCCTGAAACACATAAAGCCTCTCATCTTTGCTTGCAAATAAATCTCTGCAAACTATTCCATCTCTGTCTTCTTTACAACACACACTACATATATTCAACCTCTATGAACTCATCATCTATATGTTTCATCTCTGTCTCCAAAGAAAGTTACATCAATGCACCTAAAAAACCATTATATATAAATTGAATGCCCTTTCACCTTCAAAACAAAATTTCATCATCCTCTTTTCAAAACCTTTCATCTTCTCACACTCAATCTTCTTTTCAATCTGTAGAAAAAACATCTTAAGAAAAATAAGATCATAATGAAATCAATCAATGTCCTGTAAATAAAATCTCTTATAATTGGATCTTCTTCATATTCTCTTCTCTCTACAAAAAATATTCTCCAATCTACAAAAGATTAGTCTTCAAAAACTTTATCCAATCTGCCTTCCAAAAGAAAATCACCTTATTTGTTTCCAAATCACAAAAATAGAAATAAACCTTCCATCTAAAAAAAAAACTCCTCAAAAAAATCTTAAAAATCACTTTACTTGATGTTATCTCATGGGGTCGACAATTTAGGAGGTAAAAGAATAAAGTTTCTAATTTAAAAAAAACTTATCATCTCCAAAATTATTCGGTGGCCTTTTAATATAAAACTCAATTTTAATGTCATAACCATATGACATAAAGGAGCAATTAAATACAAAGTTTGCTATCTTTAATAAAGCTATTAATATAGCTTGTTCGAACACTGAATTCACACGTAAACAAACCCTTATTTTTTTCTCCCCTTCAAATAAAACAAAAATCATTTAAAAGAACTTATTAATCGAGCTCCATATCATATGCATAAAATTCTCCCAAAACATACGTTGACTTTTGTTTAAATCGGGCTCTCCATAAAATGTGCACAAACTCTCCATTTTTCATAAAGCATATTTAATGCTTTTTAAAGCATAAATCAACTTCATGAAAATCGGGCTCCAAATATACATTGACTCTCTTATGAAGTATTCGAGCATTCAATGTTCTTTTTATTAAAGCATTCGATGCTCTTTTAAAACTATTACCTTGACCACCAGTGGTGACTAGAAATTGGGGCTGGTTTTCTTAATGTGTTAAGAGCCCTTAAATAGGTCACCTTAAGTGAAGGTGACTTGCTATTGCAAGTCAACCCTTAAACATAAGATAAAGTGCAGATGTTAGGACAGGTAGAGACATGTTAGAAGATTTAGATGAAAGCTTTATTCTCTACAACACCAGTCTATGTCATTATGAATGAATGTGAACTGCTGAACCAAGACATGATCTTGATATGCATGAGAGAACTCCTTCAAACAATGTCACCATGACAACCTAAGATTCTGATGATGTTCTTTTCAAAACAACTCTAAGCAAATATCTCAAACCCTTGCTCAAAACAAACATCATGAACATATGAATGAAGAACATGAAACACAACAAAAACTAGATTACCAAAAAAATGATCTCTGCATTGAAGGATAACCTGTGAACACCATGAAAGCAAGGAGCAACACATTTTGTCAACCAAACAAGAACCAACCACATGAAGAGGTCTATCATCAATGATCTATTATCAATGACAAGACACCGCACTGTCATCATAATTTAAGCTCCAACCATACCACCAACAAACCAACTTGAGAGCATTATACCTTGAAGAGTTGCATTTTCATTTTTGCACCTTGTACTAATGTTCTTGTTCAACCTTCATGGAGATGAGTATGTAACACTAGATGAATCAAAACCATGACACCCTAATGAGATAAAGATCAATATATATCATGCAAGGATCAATATATATCATGCAAGATGTTCCAACACTTCAACCAATACACCACATCATACTCAACCTGTCAACAATGTCAAATCATAACATTTCATCATACCTCCTCCTGATTGTAACTTTGTCATGTTGCCACCATGAAAGAAGATGATGATCAAACAACTCAACATCATAAAATAATGATCAACCAACTTAACATTCTAACACAAAACTAAGAACTCCAAAGATCAATATGAACACCAAACATCAAGAACATTAGAAACCATCTTGAGACAATCTTGAATATATCCTAATCAAACACATCCTCGATAGACCTAACACCTGATGAACAACATCATCATGTGAATGCATACAACTCTTGAGACATTTGAACATCATGAATACTCTTGTATATCATACAATCTACTCAACACCTTTTTGACATCAATGACAATCAGCCACCATCAGGGTTTAGGTTTAGGGTTTTGGGTTTAGGGTTTTAGTGTTTAGGGTTAAGAGTTTATGGTTTATGGTTTAGTGTTTAGGGTTTATAGCTTATGGTTTAGGGTTTAGGGTATAGGGTTTATGGTTTATGGTTTAGGGTCTAGGGTTTATGGTTTAGAGTTTAGGGTTTAGGGTTAAGGGTTTAGGGCTAATGGATTACAGTTTTGGTTTAGGGTTTAGGGTTTAGGGTTTAGGGTTTGTGGTTTAGGGTTTAGGGTTTATCGTATATTGTTTATGATTTAGGGTTTAGGGTTTAGGGTTTAGGGTTTAGGGTTTATGGTTTAGATTTTAGGGTTTATAGTTATGGTTTAGGGTTTAGGTTTTATGGCTTATGGTTTAGGGTTTAGGGTTTGGGGCATATGGTTTAGGGTTTAGGGTTTAGGATTTAGGGTTTATGGTTTATGGTTTATGGTTTACGGTTTATGGTTTATGGTTTAGGGTTTAGGGTTTAGGTTTAGGGTTTAGGGTTTAGGGTTTATGGGTTTAGGGTTTATGATTTATGGTTTATGGTATAGGGTTTATGGTTTATGGTTTATCTTTTAGGGTTTAGGGTTTAGGGTTTAGGGTTTAGGGTTTAGGGTTTAGAGTTTATGATTTATGGTTTAGGGTTTAGGGTTTATGCTTTACGGTTTAGGGTTTAGGGTTTATGGTTTATGGTTTATGGTTTAGGGTTTAGGGTTTATTGTTTAGGTTTTAGGGTCTAGGGTTTAGGGTTTAGGGTTTTAGGGTTTATGGTTTAGGGTTAATGGTTTATGGTTTAAGTTTTAGGGTTTACGTTTTATGGTTTATGGTTTAGGGTTTATGGTTTAGGGTTTCAGGTTTAGGGCTTAGGGTTTCAGGTTTATGGTTTATGGTTTAAAGCTTATTGTTTAGGATGTCTAGTTTATATTTTAGGGTTTAGGGTTTAGCATTTATGGTTAGGGTTTATGGTTTATTTTTTAGGGTTTATGGATTAGGGTTTAGGGTTTAGGGTTTACGATTTATGGTTTAGGGTTTAGGGTTTAAGGTTTAGGGTTTAGGGTTTCAGGTTTAGGGTTTAGGGTTTATAGATTAGGGTTTAGGGTTTACAGTTTAGGGTTTAGGGTTTATGGTTTACAGTTTATGATTTAGGGTTTAGGGTTTATGGTTTATGATTTAGGGTATGGTTTAGGGTTTAGGGTTTATTGTTTAGGGTTTATGGATTAGGGTTTAGGGTTTAGGGTTTAGGGTTTATAGTTTACAGTTTAGGATTTAGGATTTAGGGTTTAGGGTTTACAGTTTAGGATTTAGGGTTTACAGTTTAGGATTTAGGGTTTAAGGTTTAGGGTTTAGGGTTTGGGGTTTATGGTTTACAGTTTAGGGTTTAGGGTTTAGGGTTTAGGGTTCATGGTTTATTATTTAGGGTTTATGGTTTAGGGTATAGGGTTTAGGGTTTAAGGTTTTAGGGTTTAGGGTTTTAGGGTTTAGTATTTAGGGTTTAGGGTTTAGGGTTTCTAGTTTAGGGTTTATGGTTTATGGTTTATGGGTTTAGAGTTTAGGTTTAGGGTTTTAGGGTTTAGGGTTTAGGGTTTAGGGTTTACTGTTTAGGGCTTATGGTTTAGGGTTTAGGGTTTTTGATTTAGGGTTTAGTGTTTAGGGTTTAGGGTTTAGGGTTTAGGGTTTAAGGTTTAGGGTTCATGGTTTATGGTTTAGGGTTTAGAGTTAAGGGTTTAGGGTTTAAGGTTTTAGGGTTTAGGGTTTTAGGGTTTAGTGTTTAGGGTTTAGGGTTTTAGGGTTTTAGGGTTTAGGGTTTAGGGTTTGGGTTTAGGGTTTAGGGTTTATGGCTTTAGAGTTTAGGTTTAGGGTTTTAGGGTTTAGGGTTTAGGGTTTATGTTTTATGGTTTACTGTTTAGGGCTTATGGTTTAGGGTTTAGGGTTCAGGGTCTAGGGTTTTGGTTTAGGGTTTAGGGTTTATCTTTTATTGTTTATGGTTTATGGTTTGTGGCATAGGGTTTAGGGTTTAGGGTTTATAGTTTATCGTTTAGGGCTTATCGTTTGGTGTTTAGGGTGTAGGGTTTATGGTTTAGGGTATATGGTTTATGGTTTATGTTTTAGGATTTAGGTTTTAGGGTTTATGGTTTATAGTTTAGGTTTTATGGATTAGGGTTTAGGGTTTAGGTTTTATGGTTTAGGGTTTAGGGTTTAGGGTTTATTGTTTAGGGTTTATTGTTTAGGGTTTAGGGTTTAGGGTTTATGGTTTAGGGTTTAGGGTTTATGGTTTAGGGTATATGGTATATGGTTTATGGTTTAGGGTTTATAGTTTATGGTTTAGGGTTTAGGGTTTATTTTTTATGGTTTAGGGTTTAGTGTTTGGTGTTTAGGGTTTAGGTTTTATCGTTTAGGGTTTATGGTTTATGGTTTATGGTTTTGGGTTTATGATTTAGGGCATAAGGTTTAGGGTTAGGGTTTAAGGTTTAAGGTTTATGGTTTATGGTTCAGGGTTTAGGGTTTAGGGTTTAGGATTTAGGGTTTATGGTTTATGGCTTAGTGTTTATGGTTTAGGGTTTAGGGTTTAGGGTTTAGGGTTTAGGGTTAGGGTTTATGGTTAAGGGTTTATGGTTTATGGTTTATGGTTTAGGCTTTAGGCTTTATTTTTTAGGGTTTGTGGTTTGGGGTTTATGGTTTAAGGCTTATGGTTCAGGGCTTAGGGTTTAGGGTTAGGGTTTAGGGTTTAGGGTTTAGGGATTATGGTTTAGGGTTTAGGGTTTACCATTTAGGGTTTAGTTTTTAGGGTTTAAGGTTTAGGGTTTAGGGTTTAGTGTTTAGGGTTTATGGTTTAGGGTTTAGGGTTTATGGTTTCGAGTTTATGGTTTATGGTTTATGGTTTAGGGTTTAGGGTTTTAGGGTTTAGGGTTTAGGGTTTAGGGTTTATGCTTTAGGGTTTATGGTTTATGGTTTAGGGTTTAGGGTTTAGTTTTAGGGTTTAGGGTTTAGGGTTTAGTTTTAGGGTTTATGGTTTATGGTTTATGGTTTAGGTTTTATGGTTTAGGGTTTAGGGTTTATGGTCTGGAGTTTAGGGTTTAGTGTTTAGCATTTAGGGTTTACAGTTTATGGTTCAGCATTTAGGGTGTATGGTTTAGGGTTTATGGTATAGGGTTTATGTTTTATGATTTATGATTTAAGGTTTAGGGTTTAGGGTTTAGGGTTTAGGATTTAGGGCTTACGGTTTAGGGTTTAGGGTTTTGGGTTTATGGTTTAAGGTTTAGGGTTTAGGGTTTAGTTTTTAGGGTTTGGGATTTAGGGTTTAGGGTTTAAGGATTAATGTTTAATGTTTATGGTTTAGGTTTTATTGTTTAGGGTTTAGGGTTTACTATTTGAGGGTTTAGGGTTAATGGTTTACGGTTTAGGGTTTACAGTTTAGGGTTTAGGGTTTAAGGTTTATGGTATATTGTTTACAATTTAGGGTTTAGGGTTTAGGGTTTAGGGTCAAGGGTTTGTTGTTTAGGGTTTAGGGTTTAGGGTTGAGGGTTTAGGGTTAATGCTTTAGGGTTTCGGGTTTAGGTTTTATGGGTTTAGAGTTTACATTTAGGGTTTTAAGGTTTAGGGTTAACGGTTTGGGGTTTGGGGTTTAAGATTTAGGGTTTGGGGTTTAGTGTTTATGGTTTAGGGTTTAGTGTTTAGTGTTTAGGGTTTAGGGTATAGGGTTTATGGTTTGTGGTTTAGGGTCTAGGGTTTATTGTTTAGTGTTTAGAGTTTAGGGTTTATGGTTAATGGGTTACGGTTTTGGTTTAGGGTTTAGAGTTTGGGGTTTAGTGTTTAGGGTTTAAGGTTTAGGGTTTAGGTTTTAGGGTTTAGGGTTTATGGTTTATTGTTTATGGTTAATGGTTTATGGCTTAGGTTTTAGGGTTTAGAGTTTAGGGTTCATAGTTTATCGTTTAGGGCATATGGTTTTGTGTTTAGGGTGTAGGGATTATGCTTTAGGGTATAGGGTTTATGCTTTATGGTTTAGGATTTAGGGTTTAGGGTTTATGGTTTATAGTTTAGGGTTTATGGATTAAGGTTTAGCATTTAGGGTTTAGGGTTTAGGGTTTAGGGGTTTAGGGTTTAGGGTTTAGGGTTTAGTGTTTAGGATTTATGGTTTATGGTTTATTGTTTAAGGTTTAAGGTTTATGGTTTATGGTTTAGGGTTTATGTTTTATGGTTTATGGTTTATGGTTTATGGTTTATGGTTTAGGGTTTTAGGGTTTAGGGTTTAGGGTTTGTGCTTTAGGGTTTAGGGTTTATGATATATTGTTTATGATTTAGGGTTTAGGGTTTATAGTTTAGTGTTTATGGTTTATGGTATATGGTTTATGGTTTAGGGCTTCGGGGTAAGGGCTTAGGGTTTAGGGTTAGGGTTTATTGTTTATGGTTTATGGTTCAGGGTTTAGGGTTTAGGGTTTAGGATTTAGGGTTTATGGTTTATGGTTTATGGTTTAGCGTTTATGGATTATGGTTTACAGTTTATGGTTTACAGTTTAGGGTTTAGGGTTTAGGGTTTAGGGTTTAGTGTTTAGGGTTTATGGTTTAGGATTTATGGATTAGGGTTTAAGGTTTAAGGTTTTGGGTTTTGGGTTTAGGATTTAGGGTTTAGAGTTTATGGTTACGTTTTAGGGTTTAGGGTTTATGGTTTATGGTTTATGGTTTATGGTTTATGGTTTAGGGTTTATTGTTTAGGGTTTATGGTTTGGGGTTTATGGTTTTGGGCTTATGGTTTAGCGTTTAGGGTTTAGGGTTTAGCGTTTAGGGTTTAGTTTTTAGGGTTTAAGGTTTAGGGTTTAGGGTTTAAGGTTTAGGGTTTAGGGTTTATGGTTTCAAGTTTATGGTTTATGGTTTATGGTTTGGGGTTTAGGGTTTAGCGTTTAGGGTTTACGGTTTAGGGTTTATAGCTTATGGTTTAGGGTTTAGGGTTTAGGATTTAGGGTTTATTGTTTAGGGTTTATGGTTTGGGGTTTATGGTTTAGGGCTTATGGTTTAGGGCTTAGGGTTTAGGTTTAGGGTTTAGGGTTTAGGGTTTAGGGTTTAGGGTTTAGGGATTATGGTTTAGGGTTTAGCATTTATGGTTTAGCGTTTAAGGTTTAGGGTTTAGGGTTTAAGGTTTACAGCTTTTGGTTTAGGGTTTATGGTTTCGAGTTTATGGTTTATGGTTTAGCATTTACGGTTTATGGTTAGTTTATGGTTTAGGGTTTATGTTTTAGGGTCAAGGGTTTATTGTTTAGGGTTTAGGGTTTAGGGTTAATGGTTTATGGTTTAGGGTTTAGGGTTTAGGGTTTAGGGTTCATGGTTTATGGTTTAGGTTTAGGGTTTAGGGTTTATGGGTTTAGAGATTAGGTTTAGGGTTTTAGAGTTTAGGGTTAAGGGTTTAGGGTTTAGGGTTTAAGGTTTAGCATTTAGGGTTTAGGGTTTAGGGGGGTTTAGGGTTTAGGGTTTAGGGTCAAGGTTTTATTGTTTAGGGTTTAGGGTTTAGTGTTAATGGTTTACGATTTTGGTTTAGGGTTTAGGGTTTAGGGTTTAGGGTTTATTGTTTATGGTTTAGGGTTTAGGGTTTAGGGTTTATGGTTTAGGGCTTATGGTTTAGGGTTTAGGGGTTTGGATTTAGGGTTAATGATTTACGGTTTAGGGTTTAGGGTATAGGTTTAGGGTTTAGGGTTTATGGGTTTATTGTTTATGGTTTATGGTTTATGGTATAGGGTTTAGGGTTTAGGGTTTAGGGTTTACGTTTTACGGTTTACGGTTTATGGTTTAGGGTTTATGGTATAAGATTTATGGTTTAGGGTTTGGGGTTTAGAGTTTAGGGTTTAGGGTTTATTGTTTAGGGTTTAGGGTTTAGGGTTTATGATTTAGGGCTTACAGTTTAGTGCTTAGGGCTTAGGATTTAGGGTTTAGGGTTAGGGTTCAAGATTTAGGGTTTATAGTTTAGGGTTTAGGGTTTACGGTTTATGGTTTCGAGGTTAGGGTTTAGGGTTTATGGTTTAGCTTTTGGGGTTTATTGTTTATGGTTTATGGTTTATGGTTTAGTGTTGAGGGCTTATGGTTTAGGGTTTGGGGTGTATGGTTTATGGTTTACGGTATAGGGTTTAGGGTTAAGGGTTAAGGGTTTATGGTTCATGGTTTATAGTTTATAGTTTAGGGTTTATGGTTTAGGGTTTATGGTTTATGGTTTATGGTTTATGGTTTACGGTTTACGGTTTAGGGTTTATGCTTTATGGTTTATGGATTAGGGTTTAGGGTTTATGGTTTAGGGTGTAGGGTTTAGGGTTTAGGGTTTATCGTTTAGTGCTTATGGTTTATGGTTTAGGATTTACGGTTTACAATTTAGGGTTTAGGGTTTAGGGTTTAGGGTTTAGGGTTTAGGGTTTTGGGTTTATGGTTTAGTGTTTAGGATTTAGGGTTTAAGGTATAGGGTTTATGGTTTAGGGTTTAGGGTTTATGCTTTAGGGTTTATGGTTTAGTGCTTATGGTTTAGGGTTTAGGATTTACGGTTTACGATTTAGGGTTTAGGATTTTGGGTTTAGGGTTTATGGTTTGTGGTTTAGGGTTTAGGGTTTAGGGTTTAGGGTTTAGGATTTATGGTTTTGGGTTTTAGGGCTTAGGGTTTAGGGTTTGAGGATTTAGGGTTTTGCGTTTTAGGGTTTAGGGTTTGGGGTTTAGGTGTTTTAGAGTTTATAGTTTAGGGTTTAGGGTTTAGGGTTTAGGGTTTAAGGTTGAGGGTTTAGGGTTTAGGGTTTAGGGTTTAGGGTTGACGGTTTTAGGTTTTGGGTTTAGGGTTTAGGGTTTATGATTTAGGGTTTATGGTTTATGGTTTAGGGCTTATGGTTTAGGGTTTTGGGTTTTGGGTTTTGGATTTAGGGTTTATGCTTTATGGTTTATGGTTTATGGTTTAGGGTATAGGTTTAGGGTTTAGGGTTTATGGGTTTAGGGTTTAGGGTTTAGGGTTTAGGGTTTCGAGTTTATCGTTTATGGTTTAGGGTTTAGGGTCCAGGATTTATTGTTTAGTGTTTAAGGTTTATGGGTTTAGAGTTTAGGTTTAGGGTTTTATGGTTTAGGGTTAAGGGTTTAGGGTTTAGGGTTTAAGGTTTAGGGTTTAGGGTTTAGGGTTAAGTGTTTAGGGTTTATGGTATGTGGTTTAATGTCTAGGATTTAATTTTTAGGGTTTAGGGTTTAGGGTTAATGGTTTACAGTTTTGGTTTAGGGTTTAGGGTTTAGGGTTTAGAGTTTGTTGTTTATGGTTTATGGTTTATGGTTTATGATTTATAGATTAGGGTTTAGGGTTTAGAGTTTAGGGTTTACAAATTAGGGTTTATGGTTTATGGTTTATGGTTTAAGGTTTAGGGTTTAGGGTTTAGGGATTAGGGTTTGGGGTTTAGGGTTTAGGGTTTAAAGGTTTTAGGGTTTTAGGGTTTAGGGTTTAGGGTTTGGAGTTTAGGGTTTAGGGTTTAGAGTTTAGGGTTTAGGGTTTAGGGTTAAGGGTTTAGGGTTTAGAGTTAAGGTTTTAGGGTTAAGGTTTTAGGGTTTAGTGTTTAGGGTTTAGGGTTTATGGTTTAGGGTTTAGGGTTTAGGTTTTAGGGTTTATGGTTTATGGGTTATGGTTTAGGGTTTATGGTTTACGGTTTAGGGTTTAAGGTTTATGGTTTATGGTTTAAGGTTTAGGGTTTATGGTTTAGGGTTTAGGTATTAGAGTTTAAGGTTTAGGGTTTAGGGTTTAGGGTTCAGGGTTTAGGGTTTAGGGTATAGGGTTTAGTGTTTTAGGGTTTAGGGTTAATGGTTTAGGGTTTAAGGTTTAGGGTTTACGGTTTAGGGTTTACATATTAGGGTTTAGGGTTTAGGGTTTAGTGTTTAGAGTTTTGGGTTTATGGTATATTGTTTATGATTTAGGGTTTAGGGTTTAGGGTTTATAGATTATGGTTTAGGGTTTAGGGTTTAGGGTTAACAGTTTGGGGTTTGTGGTTTGTGGTTTGTGGTTTATGGTTTATGGTGACGGTTTAGGATTTAGGGTTTAGGGTTTAGGGTTTAGAGTTTAGGGTTTAGGGTTTTAGGGTTTAGGGTTTAGGGTTTAGGCTTTTAGGGTTTAGGGTTTAGGGTTTAGGGTTTAAGGGTTTAGGGTTTAGGGTTTATGCTTTAGGGTTTATGGTTTATGGTTTATGGTTTAGGGTTTAGGGTTTCAAGTTTATGATATATTGTTTATGATTTAAGGTATAATGTTTAGGGTTTAGGGTTTAGGGTTTTAGGGTTTTAGGGTTTAGGGTTTAGGGTTTGGAGTTTGGGGTTTAGGGTTTAGGTTTTATTGTTGAGGGTTTATGGTTTTTGGTTTATGATTTAGGTCTTATGGTTTAGGGATTAGGGGTAATGGCTTAGGGTTTAGGGTTAGGGTTTAGGGTTTAGGGTTTAGGATTCTGGGTTTAGGGTTTATGGTTTGTGGTTTTGGGTTTAGGGTTTAGGATTTATGGGTTTTACATTTATTGTTTAGTGTTTATGGTTTAGGGTTTATGCTTTAGGGTTTATGGTTTTGGGTTTAGGGTTTATGTTTTAGGTTTTATGGTTTAGTGCTTATGGTTTATGGTTTAGGATTTACGGTTTACGATTTAGGGTTTAGGATTTATGGTTTGTGGTTTGTGGTTTAGGGTTTAGGGTTTAGGGTTTGGGATTTATGGTTTAGGGTTTTAGGGTTTAGGGTTTAGGGTTTTAGTGTTTAGGGTTTAGGTGTTTTAGAGTTTAGAGTTTATGGTTTATGGTTTATGGTTTTGGGTTTTGGGTTTAGGGTTTAGGGTTGAGGGTTTAGGGTTTAGGGTTGAGGGTTTAGGGTTTAGGGTTTAGAGTTTAGGGTTTAGGGTTTATCATTTAGCGTTTAGGGTTTATGGTTTATTGTTTAGGGCTTATAGTTTAGGGCTTATGGTTTAGGGTTTAGGGTTTAGGGTTTTGGATTTAGGGTATATGGTTTATGCTTTATGGTTTAAGGTTTAGGGTATTAGTTTAGGGGTTAGGATTAATGGGTTTAGGGTTTAGGCTTTAGGGTTTATGGTTTCGAGTTTATGGTTTATTGTTTAGGGTTTAGGGTTTATGGTTTAGGGTCCAGGGTTTATTGTTTAGTGTTTAAGGTATATGGGTTTAGAGTTTAGGTTTAGGGTTTTAGGGTTTAGGGTTTAAGGTTTAGGGTTTACAGTTTAGGTTTAAGTGTTTAGGGTCTATGGTTTGTGGTTTAGTGTCTAGGATTTAATGTTTAGGGTTTAGGGTTAATGGCTTACGGTTTTGGTTTAGGGTTTGGGATTTAGGCTTTAGGGTTTATGGTTTATAGTTTATGGTTTATGGTATATAGATTAGGGTTTATGGTTTAGGGTTTAGGGTTTACATATTAGGGTTTATGGTTTAGGGTTTAGGGTTTAGGGTTTAGGGTTTGGGGTTTAAGGTTTAAAGGTTTTAAGGTTTACAGTTTAGGGTTTTAGGGTTTAGGGTTTAGGGTATAGGGTTTATGGTTTATGGTTTAAGGTTTAGGGTTTAGGGTTTATTGTTTAGGGTTTAGGGTTTAGGATTTAGGGTTTTGGGTTTAGAGTTTAGGTTTTAGGGTTTAGTGTTTAGGGTTTATGGTTTAGGGTTTATGGATTAGGGTTTAGGGTTTAGGGTTTAGTGTTTAGGTTTTATGGTTTATGGTTTATGGTTTAGGGTTTAGGGTATATGGTTTAGGGTTTATGGTTTACAGTTTAGGGTTTAGGGTTTATTGTTTATGGTTTATGGTTTAGGGTTTATGGCTTATGGTTTAGGCATTAGAGTTTAAGGTCTAGGGTTTATGGTTTAGGGTCTGGTGTTTAGGGTTTAGGGTTTAGGGTTAATGGTTTAGGGTTTAGAGTTTAGGGTTTACAGATTAGGGTTTATGGTTTATGGTTTAGGGTTTATGGTTGAGGGATTAGTGTTTGGGGTTTAGGGTTTAGGGTTTAAAGGTTTTAGAGTTTATAGTTTAGGGTTTAGGGTTTTAGAGTTCAGGGTTTAGGGTATCTGTATGGGGAAAAATTGATTAAATCTAAACTAAATAAAATCAAAGAATCCAATAACATAAAGAAAATGAATTTAAATAAAAGCCATGACAAATAATCAATGAAATAAAGACTTTTACCGAAATCTGTATTGTTTCCTTTTGGATTGAATGTGGATTGCTCAATGAAGTTGCGAAGCCACAGCTGCAACAAGCAAGTAGTGTGCTCAAGAGATCAATGTCAAAAGATCGTGGGAGTGCTCAATCGACGCGTTTTGTATGCTCGAAGCTCTGTTAAGTGTGCCTGAAAATATGATCGAAGAGAGAGGGGTAATGAAGGAGATGAGGGGGGTTTATATAGATTTCAAGGAAGATTGATCAACGATCCAGATAATTTAGAAGAATCAACAGAGGAGAATAGTTGAGGAATGTGCAATGAATGAGAAGAAGACATGTGTCTTGCTTGCTTTTGTATGAGAGGAGTTATCAAGAATAGAAGAATGAGTTAACTGAAGAGATAAATCAATTAAAAGAATAAAGCAATCAGTTAAGTGATTTAAAACAAGAAGAAGAGATTTGCATGAGAAAAGAAGATATTTTGCTTTATTAAATATAGAAATATTTAATTGATGAGCAAGAAAGCTTGAGTTATTTTAGAGATAACTCAAATTAGAAGAAAAAGCAATTTAAATAAATAATTGATTTATTTAAATTTGGAGAAGATATTTTGGAAGAAGTAATTAAATAATTGGAATTATTTAATTTAGAAGATTTGAAATCAAATTAAATAAATAAATTTATTTAATTGTTGTGCATGATTTTGGAAGAACAAATTTTGATTTTGAATTAATTAAATAATTGATTTATTTAATTAATGTAGATTTGATTTTTGGAAAGAAGATAATGATCTAATTAAATAATTAAAATTATTTAATTGTGGAAGAATATAGAGGAATTTAATTTAATTAATTAAATAAAGAGAATTTATTTAATTAATGTTGAAAGTATGTGATTTAGAAGAATTTGACGAAATTAATTAATGTGTGAAATGCAGGTGATTAGGAAGAAAAGATGAAATGCAAGTGATGCGACGACTTGGTCATTTTTGGAGTGTCTACATTTTGCCCCTCTTTGATGCGATGCAGTTTATAGCATTGTGTCAAAGAAAATGATTGTTGAAGATGTAATATAAATTTTTTGATGCCCCAATGTAGGTAGTTGCCCCAGTGTATGCCCCCTCGAGCGGGAAGACAGGGAAGCGACAGAGGAATGGTGTTGACACTTGACCAGAAGAGGACGCGACCAGGAAGAAGAAAAAGTAGAAGAAGGGGTGGGAAAGAAAAACTAAGGGGGCGGGACACTATAAATAGGTTCCATGGGGACCACAATCCTCATTTGCACCCTTGGAGACTCTAAATTTAGAGAGGAGAGCTTCTAAACCTAGTTAGAGAGAGTGGAGCAGCTAGCGAGGAGAGATGCCGATTCCAGCACATAGTCATCGGGCGGAGCTGGTGCGGACCTACAGGAGGCCAGCAGGAGCTCCGGCAGTGGTAAGTGATCGAAAACCCCCTTTGCATTTGTCGTTTAGGGTGGTTTTAGGGCTAGGTTTAGGTAGGGTTAGCCAAGTCAGCCAAAGGCGTTTTAGGAAGCCGCATCGCGTATGGTAGAGGGTTGCAGCGCTTTTGGCGCGCTGTAGTGCGGCTGGTAGTCGCCTGCAGCGCTAATGGTAAAATCGCGTCACTTTTGGCTAAAGTATTCACACCACAGCGCATTTGGAAAATCCTGCAGCGCCGTTGGTATAGTGGTGCAGCGCTCTTAGTAGAGTAGGCTAGCGCGATTGGTGGAGAAGTAGAAAAAGCACGTCGCGTCTGGTAGGACAGAGTGGCGCGGTTGGTAGGACAGAGTGGCGCTTCTGGAAAAACAAGGCGCATGTGGTTTAGAAACCACAGCGCGTCTGGATGAATAGTATGGCGCTGTTGGTAGAGAGGGACAACGCTTTTGTATAAAACAAAGCGCTTTTGGTTTGAATAGAAGAAAAGTTAGGGTGTAATAGAATGGGGGGCGTAGAAGAGAAACACCTATCCTAGGTTACCAAAGAGGAAGGGGAAAGTTGGGGGTTTAGGGAAGATGTAGATAGGTTTTGAGGGATTTGGGAAAGAAACTGACAAGTGATTTGCTATGGATGCAGAGGATTTTGCCACCACTGATGTCGTGAGAGTGACATCACGCGATCGCACACGAGGTTGTATAGTTGACATGGGAGGAGGATGCCTTCCTAGAGCATGCGGGACTATGGCATGTGGCCCACTTGACACACATTAGGGTGAATCTCACCCTAGTGACTGCAGTTGTAGAGAGGTATCACAGCGAGACTTCGTCATTCCACTTTCTGACAGGGGAGGCTACAGTGACACTAGAGGATGTATACCGCATCTTGTAGATTTGGATAGATGGGGAGATAGTGGACTTTGACCCGGCACGGGGCGAGGCAGGCTTGGAGGAGGTCTTCTGCACAGATGACCTGTGGATAGAGGACGGAGAGGTCCGATGGGCAGACGTCCCAAGACTCTGCGATAGGATCAGATGGATAGTTGCATCACTGATTGGCAGCTTCCTGTGTCCAGACCGGAGATCCAGAGGGTTATCAGTTGGCTGGGGTACAGTGCTATCAGGGATGTTCACCCATGGCAGACAGTATGCGTGGGGACCCTGCGTGCTAGGACAGCTATATCATGATATGCACCATTGTGTTTACAGGAGAGGCAGGAGCCTCTCAACAGGGGTGACTCTACTACAGGTATGGGTGTGGGAGCACATTCCAGTCATCTGACCCATGGCACAGCGCCACCGAGACAGAGGTGAGCCATATGCATTTTTATATGACGGGGTGATGACACATCGGAGGATGGGGTCTGTTAGCTACTGGAGGCGGCAGATAGATGAGATGGACCTATTTATATGGAGGCCCTGGTTACTATGTGATCTTTTGACATTGATCTCTTGACATTGATCTCTTGAGCACACTACTTGCTTGTTGTAGCTGTGGCTTCGCAACTTCATTGAGTAATCCACATTCAATCCAAAAGGGACTACCCGTGGGGGAGGCCACTCATGCCAGGACACGGAGGGAGGTTGGAGACTAGGATGCCGAGATCCCAATGGCGATAGCTTTGACAGAGGTACGGGGACTCATCCCCGTGAGATGGGATTGGGACTCTGGGCTAGCAGACCCAGGGACACTGCCAGAGTATGACCAATACTGACAGACACACAGGCCGATGAGACTGACTACACCAGGTGTAGCAGGGGTAGTGGGAGAGGTATTGGTCCTTGGAGGGGAGGCAAGGATGAGGCGGCAGGCCAGGGCAGCCAGGCAGCAGGCAATAGGCCAGCAGGCAGGTGGAGAGGGTAGCAGCCAGCAGGCCAATGTGGAGATGGCAGAGGCAGTGGGCCCGGTCGTAGAGACTGACTTACAGAGAGCAAAGTGACTGCTGCAGGAGATAGCCTGGAGGACTTGCTTAGAGCTCCAGATGGCATGACTTAGGAGAGACAGGGATGCAGCATGGGCAGATGCGAGGCAAGCAGAGGCCACAGCCCAGGCACAGACACAGGCAGCCTCAGCAGCACAGACAGCCCTGGCACAGGTACAGGGGCAACTACAGGCACAGGTGCAGGCATACAGACAGCTGCAGGCCCAAATATAGGCACAGGCACAAGTGCAGGTGCAGCCAGCAGCCACACCAGCAGCAGATGCCGAGGAGCTAGCACAGGCCAGGAGAGAGAGAGACGCAGAGGTGCAGCTGCGGTTGATGGCAGAGGCCACACTCTTTAGAGTGAGGTGGGAGAGAGAGGAGGCACGTTGTGCACTGGGTGCAGACCAGAGGACTTTATACAGTGAGCTTGTCCGAGTGCAGGGTGAGCTAGTATCAGCTGGTAGGGAGGTAGAGTATTATAGGGGTCTGTATGTGGGTGCGGTGCCAGTAGCTTAGCAGGCACCGAGCTATAGAGATAGGAGCAGGTCGGGGGCATCAGGATCCCAGAGGACAGGGTAGTCAGCGTCCTCAGTTAGAGGGCCACTTTTGCCACCAGGGGGAGGAGGAGGACCATTAGGGGGACCTCCACCGAGCATAGGGGGAGGACATGGGCCATAGCAGGAGGGTAGCTCTACCCACTAGGGCACATACACTTGCATATTGTATCATTTTGGACAGATGCCTGGGTGCATTCTGATGTGTATTTCACAGGCTCTTGATAGCCTTGATGTACTATATTGATGTATATTTAGATGTATACACATTTTGTATTATTGATGTAGACACCGAGATTTTGTATTATGATGACCATTACATGATATATATGATGATCGATTCAGCTCACTATTGTTCATGCTTTTGTGTATGCATTCCTTGATGTCATGGATGTGATGATATGTATGTATGATTATGGATTCATGTGATGATATATGTGGCTTATATGATGCTTATAGATGTATGATGATAGAGATATATGATGATATAGATGTGTGACTAGTGATATCTGACATGTGGGTTTTGCAGATGTACACCAGAGAGAAGAACAGGAGGAGATGGAGACAGAGACTGTTGATCGATTACTGCAATGAAAGCGATATAAAGGTTGTGGAAATGGATGAATGAGCTTGTTGCAATGGCTTCGCATTTGTATATAAAGAGCAATCCTTATTTTGATATAGCATGTGGATAGTTTGCCACCAAGGTATAAAAGACCAAGGTGCAGTAATATCCGAGTGCGTGGACGTTGACTCTGCAAGCAAGCGGTTTGAACTTAGATCCCTTAGACATAATATAACCTTGTTGGAACATGTGGATAAGCCGTAGTCTTGAACATAAATAGACTTCAATACATGTAAATGCAAGAAGAATTATTAATATGTAAGATGCTAGGTCCTAACACACACAAGATAAATAAAATGCTAAGAAAGATACTAGAGATCATTCCTCAAACACGGCACACAGAAAGCAATGACTATGCCCCCAATCCATACTGCATCGCAACATACCAATATTATAGATAAATCAAGGTAGTCTTGAATAGGTATTGGAAAAGGAACAAAAGATAAACCAAAAATCAAATTGACTGACTTACAAAGTAAACATACAGCCAACATATTCTCTTGCCAAAGAGGTTGCTCATGATAGATTGGATAGGAAAGATAACAACCTTATCGTAGGAATTCTGTGTCCGTTAAAGGGTGCTATCTACCTAAAAAGACAATGTCTTGCTGCAGGAAATGCCACATGTCGCAGGAGACGCGTGTGTTGGTCTCGACAATGGAACACTTTGCAGAAGACAAGCTTGTGGATCTAGGGCTTGGTTAAGAGGTACTTAGCTGATGTTGGCAATCAGTATGTAGGATAGTAGATGACTCTGGAAGTAGGCCTCTTTGCTTCAAGTTTGTTAAGGACTTTTGCTTTGAAAGGATGTGCTAGCTTGCTGCTTGAGTTAGTCAAGTCAAGGCGAATGGATTTTGACAAACAGAAGACTAGAAGGATGGAATGCTAATGGATTGGGATGGGTGGAGAATGATGGATCATGTGTGCCTGAGTACTGGATACATCCTTCGTATTCCAGACTGCCTACATACCTTGTATCCACGGGATCAAGGCACACTTACGATGAAAGATGAGAATGATAAATATGTAGTTCTGGATAGAGTGATGAGATGGGTCAAGGTGGAAGGGAGAGATCTTATGTACTTGAGTACTAGAAACGTCCTTCGTATTCCAGACTGCCTACATACCCATATCCATGGGATCAAGGTACCTTAAGATTGAGAAGATGATAATATGTAGTTCTGGTTAGTGTGATGATGTGGGAAAAGGGCTGAGAAGAGGGGATCTTATGTACCTGAGTACTGGAAACTTCCTTTGTATTCCAGACTGCCTACATACCCATATCCATGGGATCAAGGTACCTTAAGATTGAGAAGAGATAATATGTAGTTCTAGTTAGTGTGATGATGTGGGAAAAGGGCTGAGAAGAGAGGATCTTATGTACCTGAGTACTGGAAACTTCCTTCGTATTCCAGACTGCCTACATACCCATATCCATGGGATCAAGGTACCTTAAGACTGAGAAGAGATAATATGTAGTTCTGGTGGCGTGATGATGTGGGAAAAGTGTTGAGAAGATAACAGCCTTATCGTAGGAGCGATGTGTCCGTTAAAGGGTGTTACTTGTGAATCACAAGAAAGAGATTGAAGTGTGCGTTGCGAACCACGAACAAGGAACCAATCCTAGACCTAAGTTAAGGAAAGAGTTGCCCCCATTCTGGTAGAGCAAACTGTAGGGGTGACTGCCGAAGAAGACACCAAAAGCCTTAACCTAGGACAAGACAGTGTTAACTGTAGACCGAGACCAAGACATGGGGAGACGACAATGGACATTGACAAATTTCCAAGCTATACTAGATAGGGAGATGGAAATGCAAACAAGGTCAATGGTTTTATTATGGATGGATGGAGAGGTGCTGCGAACTGGACAAGGAGTGGATAGAACTCGACAGACAATGGATGCTGACTCTACACATAGCGCCTGTTTGCCAGGTTTTTACTATGGTACTTATCCAAGGCACCTATTTGCCAGGTTTTCACCAGAGGACAGATTTTTTTGTTTTTGAATTTTTTTTTTTTTGGAATACTCTGAGGATCAGGCATAGAACTTCTTGAGATGGACACTGTTAAGTGGCTCATCTAGAGGAATGCCGTCAGGTGTAGCTAAAATATAAGCTCCTGATCCATATGCTGCTGTCACAATGAAGGGACCTAACCAGTTAGGCTCAAACTTACCCTTCTTCTCTCGATCTGCTTGATTTCTCTGATTCTCCTTAAGTACAAGATCACCAACTTGAAACCGTCTTTCTTTGATCTTTTTGTTGTAATTATGCCGGAGGCAGTTTTGATAGACATGGAGATGATTAAGTGCGGCAAGGCGCCTCTCATCTAGTAGTTCAAGCTCAGCTAATCTGGAAGTGTGATACTCGTCTCTACCGATCAGGTCCTACATGGAAACTCTGAGGGATGGGATCTCGACCTCTATAGGTAGGATGGCTTCAGAGCCAAAGACCAAGGCATATGGTGTGGCACTAGTTGGTGTTCTGATACTAGGGCGGGATTGAGTTGCAAGTGCCAATCACGACCAGCTTCATTGACTGTTTTCTTAAGGATCTTGAGAATGGTTTTATTGGAAGCCTCAGCTTGGCCGTTACTCTGCGGATAGTAGGGAGTTGAAAAGCGATGTTGGATATTGTATTGTATGCATAAGGCACGAACATCTTGGTTCCTGAATGGTCTCCCATTATCAGTGACAATGGCTTGGGGAATACCATACCGGCATATGAGGTAGTTTAGGATAAACTTGGCTATTTGTTTACCGGTGATATAGGTCATAGGAATGGCTTCCACCCACTTCGTGAAATACTCAGTGGCGGTAATGATAAACTTGTGGCCATTGGAGGAGGAAGGGTGGATTTGTCCTACGAGGTCGAGACCCCATTGAGAAAAAAGCCATGGAGTTGTCACAGGTTGTAATTCATGAGCTGGTGCGTGAATCAAATCTCCATGCTGCTGACATTGTAGACACTTCTTAGCAAACTGTGCAGCATCTTGCTCTAATGTAGGCCAGTAATAACCTATTTTGAGTATCTTCTTAGCAAGATTAGGACCGGTAGAATGTGCACCACAGACACCTTCGTGTATGTCTCGTAAGGTAGCTTCGGCTTCTTCCGCGTTAAGACATCGTAAGAGGATACCATCAAGACTCTGGCGATATAGTGTATCACCCAGAATGATGTAACGAGAGGATCGACGGATAAAGGTTTTGCGTTGGGTGGATGATAGGTCAGGGGGAAAGGTATTGTTTTTGAGGTATTCATAGATATCTTCGTACCATGGGGAATTGGGACCAACAAGTTCACAGATGATTTCAGTAATAGGAACATCGACGGCTGGTATCAACAATTGTTCGATCAAGAATTCACACTTCTGTGTATTTGCAGGCATGTCAATCAGTGACCCTACAGAAGCCATAGAATCTGCAGCTTTATTATGTTCTCTTGGAATTTGTTCAAATGTGATGCTAGAAAAGTGTGGTTTGTAGGCATCCACTAGTTGCTTGT
Organism: Cunninghamia lanceolata; assembly: GCA_027924645.1. Taxonomy (NCBI): domain Eukaryota; kingdom Viridiplantae; phylum Streptophyta; class Pinopsida; order Cupressales; family Cupressaceae; genus Cunninghamia; species Cunninghamia lanceolata. Next base: position 282,564 of record BSBN01001257.1, on the reverse strand, counting down.
AGGGGACCAACTTTTCATCCTTTGTTTGGTATTCATCTGTGACTTGGCGAATGACTAGCTGTGAGTCTCCATATACTTGTAATTCTGTGATGTCCCATTGAACTGCTGTATTGAGACCTATAAGGAGTGCTTCATATTCGGCAATATTGTTAGTGCAAGGGAATGCAAGCCGATATGACTTTGGAATGTAGTCATTATGAGGTGTAACAAATAAGATGCCAGCTCCTGATCCATGCTGTGTGTAGGAACCATCAAAGTATAACTTTCACATTATGGAGTTAGTAAGAGTGAAGAGATTTTCATCAAGGAAGTCTGCTACCATAGGATGTGTATCTTTCATAGGTGCTTCTGCTAGTTGATCCGTGAGGGCTTGTCCTTTGATTGCTTTACGATCCATGTACTCAATATCAAACTCACTAAGGATCATGACCCACTTAGCTAGTCTGCCTGTGAGAGCTGCTTTTGCTAGTAGATACTTCAAGGGATCAATCTTGGCTATCAGATTTGTATGTTGGTTCAGCATGTAATGCCGCAACTTTTGGGAGGCAAACACTACTGCTAAACAAGCCCTTTCCATTGGTGAATAATTGAGCTCATATCCCACCAAGGTTCTACTAATGTAATAAATTGCATGCTCCTTTCCTGTGTCATCATTTTGTGCTAGCAGGGCCCCCAAGGCCGAGTTTGTAGTGGAGATGTACAATATCAAGGGTTTGTCCGCAACTGGTGGAACCAATACAGGAGGTGTAGCTAGATACTCTTTAAGTTGATCAAACGTTGCCTGACACTTGTTATCCCATCGAAATGAGACATCCTTGTGGAGTAAGTGTTGAAAGGGTTGACATTTATCTGCTAGCTGTGATATGAAATGCCGAATGGACTGCAACCTTCCCTGAAGGCTCCTTAGTGCTTTAAGGTTCTTGGGTGGAGGCATCTCCACTATAGCCTTTACTTTCGCTGGATCTACTTCGATGCCTCTACGAGATACAATGTATCCCAACAGCTTCCCTGATGTTACACCGAATACACACTTCTTTGGATTGAGTCTTACTTGGTATTTTTCAAGCCTGTCAAAGATCTGTCCTAGGACCTGTATGTGATCCACCCGAGAAGATTTTGCCAGTATATCATCAACATAGTCTTCCATGATGTGATGAAACAGATCGTGGAAGATCACTGTCATTGCTCTCTGATAGGTTGCTCCTGCATTCTTCAGACCAAACAGCATGACACACCCACAATAATTGCCCCAAGGACAAGTAAAGGTTGTTTTATGTTGGTCTTCTTCAGCTATCCTTATCTGATTGTAACCCAAAAATCTGTCCATGAGAGAAAGCATCTCGTGACCTACTATCAAGTCCACTATAATGTCAATGTTTGGTAGTGGAAAGTCGTCTTTAGGACATGCCTTATTGAGATCTCTGAAATCATTACACATGCGGATGCGCCCATTAGGTTTAGACACAGGTACAATGTTTGAGACCCAATCTAAATAGTCAATAGGTCGTATGAACTTTGTGTCTAACAACTTTTGTATTTCCACCTTCACCAAGAGAGCTATCTGTGGGTGCATTTTTCTCAACTTCTGCTTGACTGGTTTCACCTTGGGATCAACTGTGAGATAATGAACTACCAGATTAGGGTCTAGCCCTGGCATATCTGCATAGGTCCATGCAAAGTTGATGGTTCGTTGCAAGAAGAAGTTGTTAAGATTTCTGTGCTCTGTGTCAGATAATGATGCCGCTAGGAATGTGGTCTTTGGATTTTGTTCTGTGCCAAGATTTATTTCTGTAGAATCTTCCACTAAGAGAGCTGATTTCTCTTGATACTTAGATGGTAAGGGAAGGTCAAATCCTCCATCCTCAGGTGCCACAGTTGGGTTTTCACCTTTGGATACGTCCCTTGTTTTTACTTTTTTGTGATCAGAAGGTGCCACAGTGTGGTTTTCACCTAGAGATCTTTCGTTATTTGCACTTTTGCGACTGGAGGATTTGGCATTCTCACCAAAATAAGCCATGGGCTCTAGTTCCATTACGAAACCTACTTTGTGATCACCAAGAGAGATACCTTCCCGAAGTCCCATGAACTCAGCTAAAGCCTCGTCATTCTGAAAGACATCTATAACGGGGGTCCCTTGTTAGTCCCAATCGATAAGTTTAGGGTAGACAAGTGTGACATTCTGGGTGCTGGTGGTGGAAGTTAAGGAGACGGAAGATAGTGTAAAAATGGAGGATTCTTTGAATAGATTGGTCATGTGGAGGGAAGAGTCATCGATGATATCTTCTGTAGACGTTGAATCAGTGGGAAAAGTGTCAGCTACCTCATCGAGGATATACTCGATGTCCAAGGCGCGTGGTACCTTCTTACCAAACCCTAATCCCTTCTTGTCTAGCTTCTTTGTTACCACAATGGGCTCCATAGTTCCTTGATTCTGTTTCCCAAGGCCACCTTTGCCTTTATAGCCCATGTTTTTTGCTTGACTGGTATTGTGACTGGTTCTTTCTCCTTGTAGAGCCAAGAAGAGATGTCCTCAATAGTTTCCTCTTCCAATAACCGTCCATGTTGGAATTGGGTTAGGAATGTTGGGGGAGGAATAGCTACTTTTTTGATAACTTTGGCAATGGGTGGTTGGCCGTAAGATTTTGGAGAGAGAGGCATCCGCCCTATACAACAAGATTCTGAGATATCATAAGTGCCAAAGCCTATATCTCGGACGTGAGCTGTGATTTTGGGGAGGGGTGTAGATTCACTTGTAGAGGCTTGCGTGAGAGTTTCAGGGTCAACATAGAGAGGGGATTCAAGGGCTTTGTCATTTTTAGGCACTTGGTCGCAAATGTGTATGTTCAAGGGAATACTATCTCTTCTCAAGGGAGCTAATGGTGAGTATCTTAAGGGTTTAAATCGATTTCCCTTGCACTGATGATTACCGCAATGTTCAGAGGTAGGTCGGGTAGTCTCTATCTAAAATGGTTCTTAGTGACTTTGAGGGACCAACGCCTTACGAGAAATGCGACAAGCTACTAAAAGCTTTAACCAATCCTACTAAGAGTTTCAAACACTTTGCTCAATGTGAAAATCGTTTCCACAAAGAGCTAGTACACCTCTTTTCAGTTTGGCACCACAAGGTAAGGCTGACGTCGGTTAGGACTTGGCTTTCGCCTTATCCCTCTTATATAGCGGTTCAAAGGAAAACTCCGCTTAGGGTCGTCCCTTTTGGATGAAGCGCAATCCAAAAGCAGGCCCTTCTAAAGGAAGTACAAAAAAAGTAAGAGCAAGCACGTCAAACAAAGGTTCAATTGTCCCGTTATAAAAAAATAAGGTGCAACTAAGCTAGGCACACACACGTTTGTAGTTGTAAATTGTCCCTTATGAAATGAAGTGTTTGGCATTCATGTCCATTGTCCTTTAGAAAATTGAGGTGTTTGTTCATACATGTCCATTGTCCCTTAAGAAAAATAGTATGTTCCTAAGACTTAGATTGCAAGAAAAGATTTGTTCAATTATCCTTTTAAGCATGCAATGTGTTTCTAAGACTTAGTGAGATAAATCAAAGAGGTCTTCAATGCTCGTCCTGCATGAACATGTTAAGAAAACACCTATTGGCTCTGTCTGAGTAATAAGAAGCTGCAACAAATGAGCTAGGTCCACAAAAAATTCACAAGTTAGCAAAAAATAAATCAAGTTTGACCAAACGTGCTGCACACTCTTACCAGAAGCGACTTACTGTTTTCCAAAAGCGCTGTAACAAAGACCAGAAGCGATGCAGAATATTACCAAACGCGCAGCAAAATAACCAGACGCGCTTCACTGTGTTTTCGAAGGCGCAGTGATGCAGACCAGAAGCGCAATACAATAATACCAGATGCGTTGAATAATAGCCAGAAGCGTGGAGCTGTGTTACCAAAAGCGTGATACAATATAACCAAAAGTGTTGTGCTATCTTAGATCATAAAAAGGGGAAATTTTTCAAAATAATCAGATCTAAAGTAAAATTCCATGATTGATTGACTGTTCTGAGAAGTGGTAGCTGAGAGATCTGTGTTCTGCAATCTAAAAAAACTCAGAAGCTGTAACAACACCAAGGGTTAACACAAAAATTGAAGGTACTCCTAAATAAATCAGCTTAGGATGTCCAAAAAGCAGGTTTGTCAGATAAATACAACAGCTTGTCAGACAAATTAATAAGATAGATAGTGTGAAAGTCCTGCAAGACAGTGAACAAATTCAAAAACCTAATTTAGCCAAAAGCGCTGTAGAATGCTGCCGAAGGCGCCGTTCTGTAATGCCAAGAGCGCTGCGCTGCGCAGCTAGAAGCGCCGCAGTGCCCTCAAGAGCACCTAACTGTGCCTCCAGAAGCACTCAAAGATCCTGCCAGAAGCGCTGTGAGGTGTCGTTTGTGCTGTGCCGTACTATGACTTCAAAAAAAACAAATTTCTCAAAGAAACAAAGGGATTAGTGGGTCCCACCGGGCGTGCCAGAATGTGTATGGGGAAAAATCGATTAAATCTAAACTAAATAAAATCAAAGAACCCAATAACATAAAGAAAACAAATTTAAATAAAAGCCATGACAAATAATCAATGAAATAAAGACTTTTACCGAAATCTGTATTGTTTCCTTTTGGATTGAATGTGGATTGCTCAATGAAGTTGTGAAGCCACAGCCGCAACAAGCAAGTAGTGTGCTCAAGAGATCAATGTCAAAAGATCGTGGGAGTGCTCAATCGACGCGTTTTGTATGCTCGAAGCTCTGTTAAGTGTGCCTGAAAATACGATCGAAGAGAGAGGGGTAATGAAGGAGATGAGGGGGGTTTATATAGATATCAAGGAAGATCGATCAACGGTCCAGATAATTCAGAAGAATCAACGGAGGAGAATAGTTGAGGAATGTGCAACGAACGAATTAGAAGAAAAAGCAATTTAAATAAATAATTGATTTATTTAAATTTGGAGAAGATATTTTGGAAGAAGTAATTAAATAATTGGAATTATTTAATTTAGAAGATTTGAAATCAAATTAAATAAATAAATTTATTTAATTGTTGTGCATGATTTTGGAAGAACAAATTTTGATTTTGAATTAATTAAATAATTGATTTATTTAATTAATGTAGATTTGATTTCTGGAAAGAAGATAATGATCTAATTAAATAATTAAAATTATTTAATTGTGGAAGAATATAGAGGAATTTAATTTAATTAATTAAATAAAGAGAATTTATTTAATTAATGTTGAAAGTATGTGATTTAGAAGAATTTGATGAAATTAATTAAATAATTAGATTATTTAATTAATGTGTGAAATGCAGGTGATTAGGAAGAAAAGACGAAATGCAAGTGATGCGATGACTTGGTCATTTTTGGAGTGTCTACAGGGTATAGGGTTTATGGTTTATGGTTTAGGGTTTAGGGTTTGGAGTTTAGCGATTAGGGTTTAGGGTTTAGGGTTTATAGTTTATGGTTTAGGGTTTAGGGTTTAGGGTTAATGGTTTAGGGTTTAGAGTTTAGGTTTTATGGTTAAGGTTTTAGGGTTTAGTGTTTAGGGTTCAGGGTTTAGGGTTTATGGTGTAGGGTTTAGGGTTTAGGGTTTATGGGTTATCGTTTAGGGTTCATGGTTTAGGGTTTAGGGTTTATGGTTTATGGTTTAAGGTTTAGGGTTTATGGTTTAGGGTTTATGGTTTAGGGTTTAGGCATTAGAGTTTAAGGTTTAGGGTTTAGGGTTTAGGGTTTAGGGTTTAGGGTTTAGGGTTTAAGGTTTTAGGGTTTAGGGTTAATGGTTTACGGTTTAAGGCTTAGGGTTTACAGTTTAGGGTTTAGGGTTTAGGGTTTAGGGTTTAGGGTTTATGGTTTAATGCTTAGGGTTTATGGTATATTGTTTATGATTTAGGGTTTAGGGTTTATAGATTATGGTTTAGGGTTTAGGGTTGAGGGTTAACAGTTTAGGGTTTATGGTCGACGGTTTAGGGTTTAGGGTTTTTGGGTTTAGGGTTTGTGTTTTAGTGTTTAGGGTTTAGGGTGTGCAGTTTAGGGTTTAGGGTTTAAGGTTTAAGGTTTATGGTTTATGGTTTAGCGTTTATGGTTTATGGTTTAGGGTTTAGGGTTTTAGGGTTTAGGGTTTAAGGTTTTAGGGTTTAGGGTTTATGCTTTAGGGTTTAGGGTTTATGGTTTACGGTTTATGATATATTGTTTATGATTTAAGTTTAGGGTTTAGGGTTTAGGGTTTTAGGGTTTAGGGTTTAGGGTTTATGGTTTATGGTTTATGGTTTATGATTTAGGTCTTATGGTTTAGGGCTTAGGGGTAAGGGCTTAGGGTTTAGGGTTAGGGTTTAGGGTTTAGTACTATGGGTTTAGGGTTTATGGTTTGTGGATTAGGGTTTAGGGTTTAGGATTTATGGTTTTGTGTTTATTGTTTAGTGTTTAGGGTTTAGGGTTTAGGGTTTAAGGTATAGGGTTTATGGTTTAGGGTTTAGGGTTTATGCTTTAGGGCTTATGGTTTAGTGCTTATGGTTTATGGTTTAGGATTTACGGTTTATAATTTAGGGTTTAGGATTTTGGGTTTAGGGTTTGTGGTTTGTGGTTTAGGGTTTAGGGTTTATAGTTTTGGGTTTAGGATTTATGGTTTTGGGTTCTACGGTTTAGGGTTTAGTGTTTTAGGGTTTAGGGTTTAGGGTTTAGGGTTTTGGTGTTTTAGAGTTTAGAGTTTATGGTTTATGGTTTAGGGTTTTGGGTTTTGGGTTTAACGTTAAGGGTTGAGGGTTTAGGGTTTAGGGTTTAGGGTTTTGTGTTTAGGGTTTAGGGTTTAGAGTTTAGGGTTTAGGGTTTAGGGTTTATGAGATAGGGTTTAGGGTTTATGGTTTATTGTTTAGGGCTTATGGTTTAGGGCTTATGGCTTAGGGTTTAGAGTTTAGGGTTTTAGATTTAGGGCTTATGGTTTATGCTTTATGGTTTAGGGTTTAGGGTATAGGTTTAGGGTTTAGGGTTAATGGGTTTATGGTTTAGGATTTAGGGTTTATGGTTTCAAGTTTATGGTTTTTGGTTTAGGGTTTAGTGTCCAGGGTTTATTGTTTAGTGTTTAAGGTATATGGGTTTAGAGTTTAGGTTTAGGGTTTAGGGTTAAGGGTTTAGGGTTTAGGGTTTAAGGTTTAGGGTTTATGGTTTGTGGTTTAGTGTCTAGGATTTAATGTTTAGGGTTTAGGGTTTAGGGTTTGGGGTTTAGGGTTTAGGGTTTGGGGTTTAGGGTTTAGTGTTTATGGTTTATGGTTTATGGTTTATGGTCTATAGATTAGGGTTTAGGGTTTACAGATTAGGATTTATGGTTTATGGTTTATGGTTTAGGGTTTATGGATTAGGGTTTGGGGTTTAGGGTTTAGGGTTTAGGGATTAAAGGTTTTAGGGTTTACAGTTTAGGGTTTTAGGGTTTAGGGTTTTAAGGTTTTAGGGTTTAGGGTTTAGGGTATAGGGTTTATGGTTTAGGGTTTAGTGTTTGGAGTTTACAGTTTAGGGTTTAGGTTTTAGAGTTTAGAGTTTATGGTTTTGGGTTAAGGGTTTTGGGTTTAGAGTTTAGGTTTTAGGGTTAAGGTTTTAGGGTTTAGTGTTTAGGGTTTAGGGTTTAGGGTTTATGGATTAGGGTTTAGGATTTAGGGTTTAGTGTTTAGGTTTTATGGTTTATGGTTTAGGGTTTAGGGTTTAGGGTTTATGGGTTATGGTTTACGGTTTATGGTTTACGGTTTAGGGTTTAGGGTTTATTGTTTATGGTTTAGGGTTTAGGGTTTATGGTTTATGGTTTAGGCATTAGAGTTTAAGGTTTAGGGTTTAGGATTTAGGGTTCAGGGTTTAGGGTTGAGGGTATAGGGTTTAGGGTTTAGGGTTAATCGTTTACGGTTTAAGGTTTAGGGTTTACGGTTTAGGGATTACATTTTAGGGTTTAGGATTTATGGTTTAGTGTTTAGGGTTTAGGGTTTATGGAATGTTGTTTATGATTTAGGATTTAGGGTTTATAGATTATGGTTTAAGGTTTAGGGATTAGGGTTTAGAGTTTAGGGTTTAGGGTTAACAGTTTGTGGTTTGTGGTTTGTGGTTTGTGGTTTATGGTTTATGGTTGACGGTTTAGGGTTTTAGGGTTTTAGGGTTTAGGATTTAGGGTTTTAGGGTTTAGAGTTTAGGGTTTAGTTTTTAGGATTTAGGGTTGTGCTTTAGTGTTTATGGTTTATGGTTTATAGTTTATGGTTTAGGGTTTAGGTTTTAGGGTTTAGGGTTTAGGGTTTGGAGTTTAGGGTTTAGGGTTTAGGGTTTAGGGTTTAAGGATTAAGGTTTATGGTTTATGGTTTAGGGTTTGTGGTTTAGGATTTAAGGTTTAGGGTTTAGGGTTTAGGGTTTAGGGTTTAGGGTTTAGGGTTTATGATATATGTTTATGATTTAATGTTTAAGGTTTAGGGTTTAGGGTTTTAGGGTTTTAGAGTTTATGATTTAGGTTTCTAGGGTTTAGGGTTAGGGTTTATGCTTTATGATTTAGGTTTTATGGTTTATGGTTTATGGTTTAGGGTTTAGTGTTTAGTGTTTATGATATATTGTTTATGATTTAGGGTTTATGGTTTATGGTTTATGGTGTATGGTTTAGGGTTTAGGGTTTAGGGTTTATAGTTTATGGTTTTGGGTTTAGGGTTGATTTTTTATGGTTTAGGGTTTAGGATTTATTGTTTAGGGTTTAGGGTTTAGGGTTTATGGTTTTGGGTTTATGATTTAGGGCTTATGGATTAGGGCTTAGGGGTAAGGGCTTAGGGTTTAGGGTTGGGGTTTAGGGTTTAGGGTTTAGGGTTTAGGGTTTATGGTTAAGGGTTTAGGGTTTAGGATTTATGGTTTATGGTTTATGGTTTATGGTTTATGGTTTAGCGTTTATGGTTTATGGTTTAAGGTTTAGGGTTTATGATTTAGGGTATATGGTTTAGGGTTTAGGGTTTATGGTTTATGGTGTAGGGTTTATGGTTTAGGGTTTAGTGTTTAGCGTTTAGGGTTTAGGGTTTATGGATTAGGATTTAGGGTTTAGGGTTTTGGGTTTTGGGGTTTAGGGTTTTGGGTTTTGGGGTTCAGGGTTTAGGGTTTATGGTTTAGGGTTTAGGGATTAGGGTTTAGGGTTTATAGTTTATGGTTTAAGGTTTAGGGTTTAGGGTTTAGGGTTTAGGGTTTAGGGTTTCAGGTTTATGGTTTGGGGTTTATTGTTTAGGGCTTATGGTTTAGGGCTTAGGATTTAGGGTTTAGGGTTTAGGGTTTAGGGATTATGGTTTATGATTTAGGGTTTAGCATTTAGGGTTTAGTTTTTAGGGTTTAAGGTTTAGGTTTTAGGGTTTAGGGTTTAGGGTTTATGGTTTATGGTTTATGGTTTATGGTTTACAGTTTATGGTTTATCGTCCAGGGTTTATTGTTTAGGGTTTATATTTTAGTGTTTAGGGTTTAGGGTTTAGGGGTTTATGGTTTATATTTTATGGTTTATGGTTTAGGTTTAGGGTTTAGGGTTTATGGGTTTATGGGTTTAGAGTTTAGGTTTAGGGTTTAGGGTTAAGGGTTTGGGCTTTAGGGTTTAAGGTTTATTGTTTACGGTTTAGGGTTTAGTGTTTAGGGTTTATGGTTTATGGTTTATGGTTTAGGGTGTAGGGTTTATTGTTTAGGGTTTAGAGTTTAGGGTTTAGGGTTTAGGGTTAATAATTTACGATTTTAGTTTAGGGTTTAGGGTTTAGGGTTTAGTGTTTAGCGTTTAGGGTTTAGGGTTTATGGTTTCTGTCTTAGGGTTTAGGGTTTATAGTTTATCGTTTAGGGCTTATGGTTAAGGGTTTTGGGTGTAGGGTTTATGGTTTAGGGTTAAGGGTTAGGGTTTAGGGTTTAGGGTTTATAGTTTAGGGTTTATGGATTAGGGTTCAGGGTTTAGGGTTTAGGGTTTAAGGTTTAATGTTTAGGGTTTAGGGTTTAGGGTTAATGGTTTATGGTTTAGGGCTTATGGTTTCAAGTTTATGGTTTAGGGTTTAGGGTTTATGCTTTATGGTTTAGGGTTTATGGTTTAGGGGCAAGGGTTTATTGTTTATTGTTTAGGGTTTAGTGTTTACGGTTAATGGTTTATGGTTTATGGTTTATGGTTTAGGGTTTAGGGTTTAGTGTTTATGGGTTTAGAGTTTAGGTTTAGGGTTTTACAGTTTAGGGTTAAGGGTTTGGGGTTTAGGGTTTAGCATTTAGGGTTTAGTTTTTAGGGTTTAAGGTTTAGGGTTTAGGGTTTATGGTTTATGGTTTATGGTTTATGGTTTATGGTTTATGGTTTATGGTTTACAGTTTATGGTTTATCGTCCAGGGTTTATTGTTTAGGGTTTAGATTTTAGTGTTTAGGGTTTAGGGTTTAGGGGTTTATGGTTTATATTTTATGGTTTATGGTTTAGGTTTAGGGTTTAGGGTTTATGGGTTTATGGGTTTAGAGTTTCGGTTTAGGGTTTAGGGTTAAGGGTTTGGGCTTTAGGGTTTAAGGTTTATTGTTTACGGTTTAGGGTTTAGTGTTTATGGTTTATGGTTTATGGTTTATGGTTTAGGGTGTAGGGTTTATTGTTTAGGGTTTAGAGTTTAGGGTTTAGGGTTAATAATTTATGATTTTAGTTTAGGGTTTAGGGTTTAGTGTTTAGCGTTTACGGTTTAGGGTTTAGTGTTTAGCGTTTAGGGTTTAGGGTTTATGGTTTCTATCTTAGGGTTTAGGGTTTAGGGTTTAGGGTTTATCGTTTAGGGCTTATGGTTAAGGGTTTAGGGTGTAGGGTTTATGGTTTAGGGTTAAGGGTTAGGGTTTAGGGTTTAGGGTTTATAGTTTAGGGTTTAGGATTAGGGTTCAGGGTTTAGGGTTTAGGGTTTAGGGTTTAAGGTTTAATGTTTAGGGTTTAGGGTTTAGGGTTTAGGGTTAATAGTTTATGGTTTAGGGCTTATGGTTTCAAGTTTATGGTTTAGGGTTTAGGGTTTATGCTTTATGGTTTAGGGTTTATGGTTTAGGGGCAAGGGTTTATTGTTTATTGTTTAGGGTTTAGTGTTTACGGTTAATGGTTTATGGTTTATGGTTTATGCTTTATGGTTTAGGGTTTAGTGTTTATGGGTTTAGAGTTTAGGTTTAGGGTTTTACAATTTAGGGTTAAGGGTTTGGGGTTTAGGGTTTAGGGTTTAGGGTAAATGGTTTACGGTTTTGGTTTAGGGTTTATGGTTTATGGTTTATGGTTTAGGGTTTATAGATTAGGGTTTAGGGTTTAGGGTTTACAGTTTAGGGTTTATGGTTTATGGTTTATGGTTTATGGTTTAGGGTTTAAAGGTTTTAGGGTTTACAGTTTAGGGTTTAGGGTTTAGGGTTTAGGGTTTAGGGTTTAGAGTTTGGAGTTTAGGGTTAAGGTTTTAAGGTTTAGTGTTTAGGGTTTATGGATTAGGGTTTTGGGTTTTGGGTTTAGGGTTTAGGGTTTAGGGTTTATGGGTTATGGTTTAGGGTTTACAGTTTACGATTTAGGGTTTATGGTTTATGGTTTAGGGTTTAGGGTTTATGGTTTGGGGTTTAGGGTTTAGGCATTACAGTTTAAGGTTTAGGGTTTATGGTTTAGGGTTTAGGGTATAGGGTTTAGCGTTTAGGGTTTTAGGGTTTAGGGTTTAGGGTTAATGGTTTACGGTTTAAGGTTTATGGTTTAGGGTTTAGGGTTTATGATTTACAGTTTAGGGTTTAGGGTTTAGAGTTTATGGTTTAGTGTTAAGGGTTTAGGGTTTATGGTATATTGTTTATGATTTAGGGTTTAGGGTTTATAGATTATGGTTTAAGGTTTAGGGTTAACAGTTTGGGGTTTGTGGTTTGTGGTTTGTGGTTTATGGTTTATTGTTGACGGTTTAGGGTTTAGGGTTTAGGGTTTTAGGGTTTAGGGTTTAGGGTCTAGGGTTTTAGGTTTACAGTTTAGGGTTTAGGGTTTTAGGGTTTAGGGTTTGTGCTTTAGGGTTTATGGTTTATGGTTTATAGTATATGATTTAGGGTTTAGGGTTTAGGGTTTAGGGTTTAGGGTTTAAGGTTTAGGGTTTAAGGTTTATGGTTTAGCATTTAGGGCTTTAGGGTTTGGGTTTTTAGGGTTTAGGGTTTAGGGTTTATGCTTTACGTTTTATGGTTTATGGTTTATGGTTTATGGTTTATGATATATTGTTTATGATTTAAGGTTTAGGGTTTAATGTTTAGGGATTTAGGGTTTTAGGGTTTAGGGTTTAGGGTTTTAGGGTTTAGGGTTTAGGGTTTAGGGTTTATGCTTTAGGTTTTAGGGTTTAGCGTTTAGGGTTTAGGGTTTAGGGTTTATGAGATATTGTTTATGATTTAGGGTTTAGGGTTTATTGTTTATGGTTTATGGTTTATGGTTTAGGGTTTAGGGTTTAGGGTTTTTAGTTTATGGATTAGGGTTTAGGGTTTATTATTTATGGTTTAGGGTTTAGGGTTTAGGGTTTATTGTTTAGGGTTAATGGTTTTGGGTTTATGGTTTTGGCTTTATGATTTAGGGCTTATGGTTTAGGGCTTAGGGGTAAGGGTTTAGGGTTTACAGTTTACGGTTTAGGGTTTAGGGTTTATGGTTAAGGGTTAAGGGTTTAGGGTTTAGGATTTGGTTATGGTTTATGGTTTATGGTTTATGGTGTAGGGTTTATGGTTTAGGTTTTAGGGTTTAGTGTTTAGGGTTTAGGGTTTAAGGTTTATGGATTAGGGTTTACGGTTTAGGGTTTCTGGTTTACGGTTTATGGTTTAGGGTTTAGGGTTTAGGGTTTAGGGTTTGTGGTTTATGGTTTATTGTTTATTGTTTAGGGTTTAGGGTTTAGGGTTTATTCTTTAGGGTTTATGGTTTGGGGTTTATGGTTTAGGGCTTATGGTTTAGGCATTAGGGTTTAGGGTTTAGGGTTTAGCGTTTAGGGTTTAGGGTTTATGATTTAGGGTTTAGCATTTAGGGTTTAGTTTTTAGGGTTTAAGGTTTGGGGTTTAGGGTTGACGGTTTACAGTTTATGGTTTAGGGTTTATGGTTCCAAGTTTATGGTTTATGGTTTATGGTCCACGGTTTATTGTTTAGGGTTTAGGTTTTAGGGTTTAGGGTTTAGGGGTTTATGGTTTAGGTTTAGGGTTTAGGGTTTAGGGTTTATGGGTTTAGAGTTTATGTTTAGGGATTTAGGGTTTAGGGTTAAGGGTTTGGGCTTTAGGGTTTAAGGTTTATTTTTTACGGTTTAGGGTTTATGGTTTATGGTTTATGGTTTAGGGCGTAGGGTTTATTGTTTAGGCTTTAGGGTTTAGAGTTTAGGGTTTAGGGTTTAGGGTTAATGGTTTACGATTTTGGTTTAGGGTTTGGGGTTTAGGGTTTGGGGTTTAGGGTTTAGGGTTTCTAGTTTAGGGTTTAGGGTTTAGGATTTAGGGTTTAGGGTTTAGGGTTTATAGTTTAGGGTTTAGGGTTTAGGGTTTACAGTTTATGGTTTAGGGCTTATGGTTTCGAGTTTATGGTAAAGGGTTTATGGTTTATGCTTTATTGTTTATGGTTTAGGGACCAGGGTTTATTGTTTATGGATTAGGGTTTAGGGTTTAGGGTTTAGGGTTTAGGGTTTATGGTTTAGTGTTTAGGGTTTAGAGTTTAGGGTTTAGGGTTTAGGGTTTTAGGGTTTAGGGTTTATGGTTTAAAGTTTAGGGTTTAAGGTTTAAGGTTTAAGGTTTAGGGTTTAGGGTTTAGTGTTTTAGGGTTTAGGGTTTATCGTTTATGGTTTAGGATTTATGGTTTAGGGTTTAGGGTTTATGATATATTGTTTATGATTTAGGATTTAGGGTTTATAGTTTTGGGTTTATGGTTTATGGTTTATTGTTTAAGGTATATTGTTTATGGTTTAGGGTTTATAGTTTAGGGTTTAGTCTTTAGGCTTTATTTTTTATGGTTTAGGGTTTATGGTTTAGGGCTTATGGTTGAGGGTTTAGAGTTTTTTATTTATGGTTTATGGTTTAGGGTTTAGGGTTTAGGGTTTATGGGTTTAGGGTTTAGGGTTTATGGTTTATGGTTTATGGTATAGGCTTTATGGTTTATGGTTTACGGTCTACGGTTTAGGGTTTACGGTTTAGGGTTTATGGTATAGGGTTTATGGTTTAGGGTTTAAGGTTTAGGATTTAGGGTTTAGGGTTTATTGTTTAGGGTTTATGGTTTATGTTTTAGGGTTTTGGGTTAATGATTTAGGGCTTATGGTTTAGGGCTTAGGGGTAAGTGCTTAGGGTTTAGGTTTTAGGGTTTAGGGATTATGGTTTATGGTTTAGGGTTTAGGGTTTAAGGTTTATGGTTTATGGTTTATGGTTTATGGTTTCAAGTTTATGGTTTAGGGTTTAGGGTTTAGGGTTTAGGGTTTATGTTTTAGTGTCCAGGGTTTATGGTTTATGGTTTATGGTTTATGGTTTAGGGTTTACGGTTGATGGTTTAGGGTTTAGGGTTTAGGGTTTAGGGTTTAGGTTTTACGGTTTAGGGTTTACGGTTTAGGTATTACGGTTTAGGGTTTAAGGTTTAGGGTTTATGGTATAGGGTTTATGGTTTAGGGATTATGGTTTTGGGTTTAGGGTTTAGGGTTTATGATTTTGGGTTTATGATTTAGGGTTTAAGGTTTAGGGCTTAGGGTTTAGGGTTAGGGTTTATTGTTTAGGGATTATGGTTTAGGGTTTAGGGTTTAGGGTTTAGGGTTTAGGGTTTAAGGTTTAGGGTTTAGGGTTTATGGTTTAGCATTTATGGTGTACAGTTTAAGGTTTAGGGTTTAGGGTTTATGGTTTAGTGTTTATGGTTTAGGTTATAAGGTTTAAGGTTTAGGGTTTAGGGTTTGCGTTTAAGGTTTAGGGTCTAGGGTTTAGGGTTTAGGTTTTAGTGTTTAGTGTTTATGGTTTAGGGTTTAGGGTTTAGGGTTTATGGTTAATTGTTTAGGGTTTAGGGTTTGTGGTTTAGGGTTTAGGGCTTATGGTTTAGGGTTTAGGGTGTAGGGTTTATGGTTTAGGGTTTAGCGTTTAGGGTTTAGGATTTAGGGTTTAGGGTTCAGGGATTATAGTTTAGGGTTTATGGATGAGGGTTTAGGGTTTAGGGTTTAGCATTTAGGTTTTAAGGTTTAGGGTTAGGGTTTAGGGTTTAGGGTTTTAGGGTTTCAGGTATAGGGTTTAGAGTTTAAGGTTTAGGGTTTAGGGTTTATGGTTTAGGGTTTCGAGTTTATGGTTTTAAGGTTTAGGATTTAGGGTTTTAGGTTTTAAAGTTTAGGGTATAGGGTTTTAGAGTTTAGGGTTTAGGGTTTAGGGTTTAGGGTTTAGGGTTAAGGGTTGAGGGTTTAGGGTTTTTGTTTTATGGTTTATAGTTTAGGGTTTATGGTTTATGGTTTATGGTTGAGGGTTTATGATTTAGGGTTTAGGATTTATGGTTTATGGTTTAGGATTTAGGGTTTAGGGCTTATGGTTTAGGGTTTAGGTTTTATGGTTTGGGATTTATGGTTTATGGTTTATGGTTTATGGTTTATGGTTTAGGGTATAGGTTTAGGGTTTATGGGTTTAGGGTTTAGGGTTTATGGTTTATGGTATAGGGTTTATGCTTTAGGGTTTAGGGTTTAGGTTTTACGGTTTATAGTTTATGGTTTAGGGTTTAGGGTTTAGGTTATAAGGTTTATGGTTTATGGTTTAGGGTATAGGGTTTATGGTTTAGGGTTTATGGTTTATTGTTTAGGGTATAGGGTATAGGGTATAGGGTTTTAGAGCTTAGGGTTTAGGGTTTAGTGTTAATGGTTTACGGTTTAAGGTTTAGTGTTTAGGGCTTATGGTTTAGCGTTTAGCGTTTAGGGTTTAGGGTTTCAGGTTTAGGGTTTACGGTTTCAGGTTTCAGGTTTAGGGTTTACGGTTTCAGGTTTTAGGTTTATTGTTTAGGGCTTATGGTTTAGGGTTTGTTGTGTATGGTTTATGGTTTACGGTTTAGGGTTAAGGGTTAAGGGTTAAGGGTTAAGGGTTTAGGGTTTAGGGTTTAGGGTTTATAGATTAGGGTTTAGGGTTTAGGGTTTAGGGTTTACAGTTAGGGTTTATGGTTTATGGTTTATGGTTTAGGGTTTAGGGTTTGGGGTTTAGGGTTTAGGGTTTAAAGGTTTTAAAGTTTACAGTTTAGGGTTTTGGGGTTTAGGGTTTAGGGTTTAGGGTTTAGGGTTTAGAGTTTAGGTTTTAGGGTTAAGGTTTTAGGGTTAAGGTTTTAGGGTTTAGTGTTTAGGGTTTATGGTTTAGGGTTTATGGATTAGGGTTTAGGGTTTAGTGTTTATGGTTTATGGTTTAGGGTTTAGGGTTTATGGGTTATGGTTTAGGGTTTAGGGTTTAGGGTTTAGGCATTAGAGTTTAAGGTTTAGTGTTCAGGGTTCAGGGTTTAGGGTTTAAGTTATAGGGTTTAGGGTTTTAGAGTTTAGGGTTTATGGTTAATGGTTTACGGTTTAAGGTTTAGGGTTTAGGGTTTAGGGTTTAGATTTTAGGGTTAAGGGTTTAGTGTTTAGGGTTTAGGGTTTAGGGTATATTGTTTATGATTCAGGGTTTAGGGATTAGGGTTTATAGATTATGGTTTAGGGTTTAGGGTTTAGGTTTAGGGTTTAGGGTTAACAGTTTGTGGTTTGTGCTTTATGGTTTATGGTTGACGGTTTAGGGTTTAGGGTTTAGTGTTTTAGGGTTTAGGTTTATGCTTTAGGGTTTATGGTTTATGGTTTATTGTTTATGGTTTATGGTTTATGGTTTAAGGTTTAGGGTTTAGGGTTTACGGTTTAGGGTTTCAGGTTTAGGGTTTAGGGTTTAGGGTTTAGGGTTTAGGGTTTAGGGTTTATGGTATAGGGTATAGGGTTTAGGG
Organism: Cunninghamia lanceolata; assembly: GCA_027924645.1. Classification (NCBI taxonomy): domain Eukaryota; kingdom Viridiplantae; phylum Streptophyta; class Pinopsida; order Cupressales; family Cupressaceae; genus Cunninghamia; species Cunninghamia lanceolata. The sequence goes on along the minus strand of BSBN01001257.1, from coordinate 265,694 downwards.
TTTAGAGTTTAGAGTTTAGGGTTTATAGTTTAGGGTTTAGGGTTTATTTTTTGGGGCTTATGGTTTAGGGCTTAGGGCTTAGGGTTAGGGTTTAGGGTTTAGGGTTTAGGGATTATGGTTTATAGTTTATGGTTTAGCGTTTAGGGTTTATGGTTTATGGTTTAGGGTTTAGGGTTTAGGGTTTAGGCTTAGGGTTTAGGGTTTACAGTCTATGGTTTAGGGTTTATGGTTTCAAGTTTAGGGTTTAGGGTTTAAGGTTTAGGGTTTATGGTTTAGGGTCCAAGGTTTACTGTTTAGTGTTTAGGGTTTAAGGTTTCGGGTTAATGGTTTGTTTTTTAGGGTTTAGGGTTTAGGTGTAGGGTTTAGGGTTTATGGGTTCAGAGTTTAGGTTTAGGGTTAAGCGTTTAGGGTTTATGGTTTGAAGGTTGGGGTTTAGGGTTTAGGGTTTAGGGTTTATGGCTTAGGGTTTATGGTTTATGGTTTATGGTCTAGGGTTTATTGTTTATGGTTTAGGGTTTAGGGTGAACGGTTTACAATTTTGGTTTAGGGTTTAGGGTTTAGGGTTTGGGGTTTAGGGTTTAGTGTTTAGGATTTAAGGTTTAGGGTTTAGGGTTTAAGGTTTATGGTTTATGGTTTATGGTTTATTGATTATTGTTTATGGTTTATGGTTAATGGTTTGTGGTTTAGGGTTTATGGTTTATTGTTTAGGGTTTAGGGTTTTAGGGTTTAGGGTTTACGTCTTAGGGTTTATTTTTTATGGTTTATTGTTTATGGTTTATGGTTAATGGTTTGTGGTTTAGGGTTTAGGGTTTAGGGTTTAAGGTTTATTGTTTAGGGTTTAGGGTTTATTGTTTATGGTTTAGGGTTTAGGGTTTAAGGGTTTAGGGTTTAGTGTTTAGGGTTTAGGGTTTAGGGTTTAGGATTTAGCGTTTAAGGTTCACGGTTTAGGGTTTTGGGTTTTAAGGTTTAAAGTTTATGGGTTAAGAGTTTAGGTTTAGGGTTTTAGGGTTTAGCGTTAAGGGTTTAGGGTTTAGGGTTTAGGGTTTAGGGTTTAGGGTTTAGTGTCTAGGGTTTATTGTTTAGGGTGTAGGGTTTAGGGTTTAGGGTTTTGGGTTTAAGGTTTAGGATTTAGGGTTTTAGGCTTTAGAGTTTAGCATTTATGGTTTATGGTTTATGGTTTAGGGTTTAGGGTTTAGGGTTTTAGGGTTTAGGGTTTTTTGTTTTAGGGTTTAGGGTTTAGGGCTTAGGTGTTTTAGAGTTTAGGGTTTAGGGTTTATGCTTTATGGTTTATGGTTTATGGTTTTAGGGTTTTCAGGTTTAGGGTTTTGGGTGTTAGGGTTTAGGGTTTAGGGTTTAGGTGTTTTAGAGTTTATGGTTTATGGTTTATGGTTTATGGTTTAGGGATTATGGTTGTGGGTTTAGGGTTTAGGGTTTAGGGTTTCGGGTTAAGGGTTTTGCGTTTAGGGTTCAGGGTTTAGGGTTTATGGTTTATGGTTTATGGTTTATGATTTAGGGTTTAGGGTTTATTGTTCAGGGTTTAGGATTTAGGGTTTAGGGTTTAGGGTTTATATTTTATGGTTTATGGTTTATGGTTTATGGTTTTTGGGTTGATGTTTTAGGGTTTTAGGGTTTAGGGTTTAGGTGTTTTAGAGTTTATGGTTTATGGTTTATGGTTTAGGGTTTAGGGTTTAGGGTTTATGGTTTATGGTTTATGGTTGCGGGTTTATGGTTTAGGTTAAGGGTTGAGGATTTAGGGTTTATGGTTTATGGTTTAGGGTTTAGGGTTTAGGTTTGGGGTTAATGGGTTTAGGGTTTAGGGTTTAGGGTTTCGAGTTTATGGTTTATGGTTTAGGGTTTAAAGTTTAGGGTTTAGGGTTTAGGGTTTAGGGTTAAGGGTTTAGGGTTTAGGGCTTAAGGTTTAGGGTTTAGTGTTTAGGGTTTATGGTTTGTGGTTTAGTGTCTAGGATTTATTGTTTAGTGTTTAGGGTTTAGGCTTAATGGTTTACGGTTTTGGTTTAGGGTTTAGGGTTTAGGGTTTGGGGTTAAGGGTCTAGGGTTTAGTGTTTAGGGTTTATTTTTTAGTGTTTAGGGTTTATGGTTTATTGTTTATGGTTTCTAGTTTGTGTTTTAGGGTTTAGGGTTTAGGGTTTAGTGTTTAGGGTTTACGATTTAGGGTTTATGGTTTAGTGTTTAGGGTTTAGGGTTTAGGGTTTAGGGTTTAGGGTTTAGAGTTTAGGGTTTATGGTTTAGGGTTTAGGGTTTAAGGTTTTACGGTTTCAGGTTTTTTTGTTTATAGGATATGGTTTACGGTTTAGGGTTTAGGGTTTAGGGTTTAGTGGTTAGGGTTTTAGGGTTTATGGTTTTTGGTTTTAGAGTTTAGGGTTGAGGGTTTAGGTGTTTTATAGTTTATTTTTTAGGGTTTAAGGTTTAAGGTTTAGTGTTTCAGGTTTAGGATTTATGGTTGAGGGTTTAGGGTTTAGGGTTGATGGTTTTGGGTTTTGAGTTTATGGTTTATGGTTTAGCTTTTATGGTTTAGGGTTGCTGGTTTAGGGTTTATGGTTTAGGGTTTAGGATTTAGTGTTTAGGGTTTATGGTTTATAGTTTAGGGTTTATGGCTTAGGGTTTAGGGTTTAGGGTTTAGGGTTTAGGGTTTAGGGTTTCTAGTTTAGGGTTTAGGGTTTAGGATTTAGGGTTTATGGTTTATAGTTTAGGGTTTTTTGATTAGGGTTTAGGGTTTATGGTTTATGGTTTAGGGTTTTAGGGTTTACAGTTTAGCGTTTATGGTTTATGGTTTATGGTTTAGGGTTTAGGGTTTACAGTTTATGGTTTAGGGCTTATGGTTTCAAGTTTATGGTTTAGGGTTTAGGGATTAGGGTTTATGGTTATGTTTTATGGTTTAGGGTCCAAAGTTTATTGTTTATTGTTTAGGGTTTAGGCTTTACGGTTCAGGATTAATGGTTTACAGTTTTGGTTTAGGGTGTAGGGTTTATGGTTTAGGGTTTGGGGTTTAGGGTTTAGGGTTTAGGATTTAGGGTTTAGGGTTTAGGGTTAAGGTTTAGGGTTTAGGGTTTAGGGTTTAGGGTCCAGGGTTTATTGTTTATTGTTTAGGGTTTAGGGTTTACGGTTAATGGTTTATGGTTTAGGGTTTAGGGTTTAGGTTTAGGGTTTAGTGTTTATGGATTTAGAGTTTAGGTTTAGGGTTTTACGGTTTAGGGTTAAGGGTTTGGGGTTTAGTGTTTAAGGTTTAGGGTTTAGGGTTTAGTGTTTATGGTTTATGGTTTATGGTTTAGGGTTTATGATTTATGGTTTATGGTTTAGGTTTAGGGTTTAGGGTTTATGGGTTTAGAGTTTAGGTTTAGGGTTTTAGGGTTTAGGGTTAAGGGTTTAGGGTTTAGGGTTTAAGGTTTAGGGTTTAGGTTTTAGGGTTTAGGGTTTGGGGTTTAGGGTTTTTTGTTTAGGGTTAAGGGTTTATTGTTTAGGGTTTAGGGTTTAGGGTTTGGGGTTTAGGGTTTAGGGTTTATTGTTTATGGTTTATGGTTTATGTTTTACAGTTTATTGTTTATGCTTTATGGTTTATGGATTAGGCTTTAGGGTTTAGGGTTTAGGGTTTTATGGTTTTATGGTTTATGGTTTATTTTTTATGGTTTATGGTTTATGGCTTATGGTTTAGGGTTTAGGGTTTAGGGTTTAGGGTTTTGTATTTAGGGTTTATGGTTTATGGTTTAATGTTTAGGGTTTAGATTTAGGGTTTAGGGTTTATGGGTTTGGGGTTTAGGGTTTATGGTATAGGGTTTATGGTTTATGGTTTATGGTTTAGTGTTTAGGGTTTAAGGTTTAGGGTTTATGGTATAGGGTTTATGGTTTAGGGTGTAGGGTTTAATGTTTAGGGTTTTCGGGTTTATGGTTTTGGGTTTATGATTTAGGGTTTATGGTTTAGGGCTTAGGGCTTAGGGTTTAGGTTTAGGGTTTAGGGTTTTGTGTTTAGGTTTTATGGTTTGTGTTTTATGGTTTATGGTTTATGGTGTACGGTTTAAGGTTTAGGGTTTAGCGTTTAGGGTTTAGGGTTTTTGGGTTATGGTTTATGTTATAAGGTTTAGGGTTTAGTGTTTAGGGTTTGGGTTTAGGGTTTAGGGTTTAGGGTTTAGGTTATAGGGTTTGGTGTTTAGGGTTTGGGGTTTAGGTTTTAGGGTTTAGGGTTTAGGTCTGATGGTTTCGAGTTTATGGTGTAGGGTTTAGGGTTTAGGGTTTAGGATTTAGGGTTGAGGGTTTAAGGTTTATAGTTTAGGGTTTATAGATTAGGGTTTAGGGTTTAGGTTTTACAGTTTACGGTTTAGGGTTTAGAGTTTAGGGTTTAGGGTTTACGGATTAGGGTTTACGGTTTAGGGTTTTTTATTTACAATTTATATTTTACGATTTAGGGTTTAGGGTTTAGGGTTTAGTGTTTAAGGTTTTAGGGTTTATGATTTTAGGTTTTAGGGTTTAGGGTTTAGGTGTTTTAGAGTTTATTATTTAGGGTTTAGGGTTTATGGTTTATGGTTTAGGGTTTAGGGTTTCGGGTTTCAGGTTTAGGGTTTATGCTTAAGGGTTTAGGGTTTAGGGTTGAGGGTTTTGGGTTTTGTGTTTATGGTTTATGGTTTAGGATTTATGATTTAGGGTTTAGGGTTTAGGGTTTAGGGTTTAGGGTATATGGTTTAGGGCTTAGGTTTAAGGTTTAGGGTTTAAGGTTTTGGATTTAGGGTTTATGCTTTATGCTTTATGGTTTAGGGTTTAGGGTGTAGGGTTTATGGGTTTAGGGTTTAGGTTTTAAGTTTATGGTTTAGGGTTTAGGTTTTAGGTTTTAGGGTTTAGGGTTTATGGTTTAGGGTTTATGGTTTATGGTTTATGGCTTAGGGTTTTTGGTTTATGGTTTATGGTTTATTGTTTAGGGTTTAGGGTTTAGAGTTTATGATTTAGGGCTTATGGTTTAGGGCTTAGGGTTCGCGGTTTATGGTTTATGGTTTAGGGTTTAGCATTTATGATTTAAGGTTTAAGGTTTAGGGTTTCAGGTTTAACTTTTAGGGTTTAGTGTTCAGTGTTTATGTTTTAGCATTTAGGGATTAGGGTTTAAGGTTTAGGGTTTATGGTTTAGGGTTTAGGGTTTTAGGGTTTAGGGTTAATGGTTTATGGTTTAAGGTTTAAGGTTTATGGTTAATGGTTTAGCATTTAGGGTTTATGGTTAAGGGTTTCAGGTTTAGGGTTTAGGGTTTCAAGTTTATGGTTTATGGTTTAGGGCTTATGGTTTAGGGTTTAGGGTGTATGGTTTATGGTTTATGGTTTAGGGTTTAGGGTTTAGGGTTAAGCGTTAAGGGTTTATGGTTTATGGTTTATGGTTTATGGTATAGGATTTAGGGTTTAGGGTTTAGGGTAAGTGCTTAGGGTTTAGGGTTTAAGGATTATGGTTTAGGGTTTAGGGTTTAGGGTTTAGGGTTTAGGGTATAGGGTATAGTGTTTAGGGTTTAGGGTTTTAGGGTTTAGGGTTTAGGGTATAGGGTATAGTGTTTAGGGTTTAGGGTTTAAGGTTTTAGGGTTTTAGGGTTTAGGGTTTATGCTTTAGGGTTTGTGGTTTAGTGCTTATGGTTTATGGTTTAGGATTTAGGGTTTTGGGTTTTGGGTTTATGGTTTAGGGTTTAGGGTTTAGGGTTTAGGGTTTAGATTTAGGGTTTTGGGTTTATGGGTTTAGAGTTTAGGTTTAGGGTTTTAGGGTTTAGGGTTTGGAATTTAGGGTTTAGGGTTTAGGGTTTTAGGGTTTAGAGTTTAGGGTTTAGGGTTAATGGTTTACGATTTAGAGTTTACGGTTTATGGTTTAGGATTTATAGATTAACGTTTAGGGTTTAGGGTTTAGGGTTTATGGTTTATGGTTTAGGGTTTAGTGTTTAGGGTTTAGGGTTTTAGGGTTTAGGGTTTAGGGTTTATTGTTTATAGTTTCTAGTTTGTGGTTTAGGGTTTAGGGTTTTAGGGTTTAGTGTTTAGGGTTTATGGTTTATTGTTTATGGTTTCTGGTTTGTGGTTTAGGGTTTAGGGCTGATGGTTTCAAGTTTAGGGTGTAGGGTTTAGGGTTTAGGGTTTAGGATTTAGGGTTGAGCTTTTAGGGTTTATAGATTAGGGTTTAGGGTTCAGGGTTTATGGTTTAGGGTTAAGGGATTAGGGTTTAGGGTTTACGGTTTAAGGTTTAGTATTTAGAGTTTAGGGTTTAGGGTTTAGGGTTTAGGGTTTAAGGTTTACAGTTTAGGGTTTTTTTGTTTACAGTTTAAGATTTACGATTTAAGGTTTAGGGTTTAGGGTTTAGTGTTTAGGGTTTTAGGGTTTAGGGTTTATGGTTTTAGGTTTTAGGGTTTAGGGTTTAGGTGTTTTAGAGTTTATTATTTAGGGTTTAGGGTTTAGGGTTTCAGGTTTAGGGTTTATGGTTGAGGGTTTTGGGTTTTGGGTATATGGTTTATGGTTTAGGGTTTAGGATTTATGATTTAGGGTTTAGGGTTTAGGGTTTATGGTTTAGGGCTTAGTTTTAATATTTAGGGTTTAGGGTTTTGGATTTAGAGTTTAAGGTTTAGGGTTTAGGGTATAGGTTAAGGGTGTATGGTTTAGGGGTTTAGGGTTTGGGGTTTACTGTTTACGGTTTATGGATTAGAATTTAGGGTTTAGGTTTTAGGGTTTAGGGTTTAAGGTTTAGGGTTTATGGTATAGGGTTTATGGTTTAGGTTTTAGGGTTTTTGGTTTAGGGTTTATGGTTTATGGTTTATTGTTTAGGGTTTAGGGTTTATAGTTTATGATTTAGGGCTTAGGGGTTAGGGCTTAGGGTTCAGGGTTTATGGTTTATTGTTTAGGGTTTAGGGTTTAGTGTTTAGGGCTTATGGTTTAGCGTTTATGGTTTATGGTTTAAGGTTTAGTGTTTAGGGTTTAACTTTTAGGGTTTAGTGTTCAGTGTTTATGGTTTAGCTTTTACGGATTAGCTTTTATGATTTAGGGTTTATTGTTTAGGGTTTAGTGTTTAGGGTATAGGGTTTAGGGTTTTAAGGTTTAGGGTTAATGGTTTACGGTTTAAGGTTTAGGGTTTAGGGTTTAGGGTTTAGCATTTAGGGTTTAGGGTTTAGGGTTTTAGGGTTTTAGGGTTTAGGGTTTATTTTTTATGGTTTATGGTTTATGGTTTATGGCTTATGGTTTAGGGTTTAGGGTTTAGTTGTTAGGGTTTATGATTTACGGTTTAATGTTTAGGGTTTAGATTTAGGGTTTAGGGTTTATGGGTTTGGGGTTTAGGGTTTATGGTATAGGGTTTATAGTTTATGGTTTAGGGTTTAGTGTTTAGGGTTTAAGGTTTAGGGTTTATGGTATAGGGTTTATGGTTTAGGGTGTAGGGTTTAATGTTTAGGGTTTTAGGGTTTATGGTTTTGGGTTTATGATTTAGGGTTTATTGCTTAGGGCTTAGGGCTTAGGGTTTAGGGTTAGGGTTTAGGGTTTAGTGTTTAGGTTTTATGGTTTGTGTTTTATGGTTTATGGTTTATGGTGTACGGTTTAAGGTTTAGGGTTTAGCGTTTAGGATTTAGGGTTTATGGGTTATGGTTTATGGTTTATGGTTTATGGTTTATGGTTTATGTTATAAGGTTTAGGGTTTAGTGTTTAGGGTTTGGGTTTAGGGTTTAGGTTTTAGGGTTTGGGTTTTAGGGTTTAGTGTTTAGGGTTTGGGTTTAGGGTTTAGGTTTTAGGGTTTGGGTTTAGGGTTTGGGGTTTAGGTTTTAGGGTTTAGGGTTTAGGGCTGATGGTTTCAAATTTATGGTGTAGGGTTTAGGGTTTAGGGTTTAGGATTTAGGGTTGAGGGTTTAGGGTTTATAGTTTAGAGTTTATAGATTAGGGTTTAGGGTTTAGGGTTTAGGGTTTAGGTTTTACGGTTTAGGGTTTAGGGTTTAGAGTTTAGGGTTTACGGTTTAGGGTTTTTTTATTTACAATTTATAGTTTACGATTTAGGGTTTAGGGTTTAGGATTTAGTGTTTAGGGTTTTAGGGTTTATGGTTTTAGGGTTTATGGTTTTAGGTTTTAAGGTTTAGGGTTTAGGTGTTTTAGAGTTTATTATTTAGGGTTTAGGGTTTATGGTTTATGGTTTAGGGTTTCAGGTTTAGGGTTTATGCTTAAGGGTTTAGGGTTTAGGGTTGAGGGTTTTGGGTTTTAGGTTTATGGTTTATGGTTTATGGTTTAGGATTTATGATTTAGGGTTTAGGGTTTATGGTTTAGGGTTTAGGGTTTATGGTTTAGGGCTTAGGTTTAAGGTTTAGGGTTTAGGGTTTTGGATTTAGGGTTTATGCTTTATGCTTTATGGTTTAGGGTTTAGGGTATAGGTTTAGGGTGTAGGGTTTATGGGTTTAGGGTCAATGGTTTATGGTATAGGGTTTATTGTTTATGGTTTATGGTTTAGAATTTAGGGTTTAGGTTTTAGGGTTTAGGGTTTATGGTTTATGGTTTAGGGTTTATGGTATAGGGTTTATGGTTTAGGGTTTTTGGTTTATGGTTTATGGTTTATTTTTTAGGGTTTAGCGTTTAGAGTTTATGATTTAGGGCTTACGGTTTAGGGCTTAGGGTTCGCGGTTTATGGTTTATGGTTTAGAGTTTAGGGTTGATGGTTTATGGTTTAGCATTTATTGTTTAAGGTTTAAGGTTTAGGGTTTTAGGTTTAACTTTTAGGGTTTAGTGTTCAGTGTTTATGTTTTAGCATTTAGGGATTAGGGTTTAAGGTTTAGGGTTTATGGTTTAGTGTTTAGGGTTTAGGGTTTAGGGTTTAGGGTTTTAGGGTTTAGGGTTAATGGTTTACGGTTTAAGGTTTAGGGTTTATGGTTTATGGTTTAGCATTTAGGGTTTATGGTTAAGGGTTTCAGGTTTAGGGTTTAGGGTTTCAAGTTTATGGTTTATGGTTTAGGGTTTATGGTTTAGGGTTTAGGGTGTATGGTTTATGGTTTAGGGTTAAGGGTTAAGAGTTAAGGGTTTATGGTTTATGGTTTATGGTTTATGGTTTAGGATTTAGGGTTTAGGGTAAGTGCTTAGGGTTTAGGGTTAGGGTTTAGGGTTTAGGGTTTAGGGTTTAGGGATTATGGTTTAGGGTTTAGGGTGTTTAGGGTTTAGGGTTTTAGGGTTTAGGGTTTAGGGTATAGGGTATAGTGTTTAGGGTTTAGGGTTTAAGGGTTTAGGGTTTTAGGGTTTAGGGTTTATGCTTTAGGGTTTGTGGTTTAGTGCTTATGGTTTATGGTTCAGGATTTAGGGTTTAGGGTATAGGGTTTCTGGTTTATGGTTTAGGGTTTAGGGTTTAGGGTTTAGATTTAGGGTTTTGGGTTTATGGGTTTAGAGATTAGGTTTAGGGTTTTAGGGTTTAGGGTTTGGAGTTTAGGGTTTAGGGTTTAGGGTTTTAGGGTTTAGAGTTTAGGGTTTAGGGTTAATGGCTTACGATTTAGGTTTTAGGGTTTATGGTTTAGGATTTATAGATTAAGGTTTAGGGTTTAGGGTTTATGGTTTATGGTTTAGGGTTTAGTGTTTAGGGTTTAGGGTTTAGGGTTTAGGGTTTATTGTTTATGGTTTTCTGGTTTGTGGTTTAGGGTTTAGGGTTTTAGGGTTTAGTGTTTAGGGTTTATGGTTTATTGTTTATTGTTTCTGGTTTGTGGTTTAGGGTTTAGGGCTGATGGTTTCAAGTTTAGGGTGTAGGGTTTAGGGTTTAGGGTTTAGGATTTAGGGTTGAGCTTTTAGGGTTTATAGATTAGGGTTTAGGGTTTAGGGTTTAGAGTTTATGGTTTAGGGTTAAGGGATTACGATTTAGGGTTTACAGTTTGGGGTTTAGCATTTAGAGTTTAGGGTTTAGGGTTTAGGGTTTAGGGTTTCGGGTTTAAGGTTTATGGTTTAGGGTTTTTTTGTTTACGGTTTATGGTTTATGATTTAAGGTTTAAGGTTTAGGGTTTAGTGTTTAGTGTTTTAGGGTTTAGGGTTTATGGTTTTGGGTTTTAAAGTTTAGGGTTTAGGTGTTTTAGAGTTTATTATTTAGGGTTTATGGTTTAGGGTTTAGGGTTTCAGGTTTAGGGTTTATGGTTGAGGGTTTTGGGTTTTTGGTTTATGGTTTATGGTTTATGGTTTAGGGTTTAGGATTTATGATTTAGGGTTTAGGGTTTAGGGTTTAGGGTTTAGGATTTATGGTTTAGGGCTTAGGTTTAATATTTAGGGTTTAGGGTTTAGGGTATAGGTTTAGGGTGTAGGGTTTAGGGGTTTAGGGTTTAGGGTTTATGTATTATGGATTAGAATTTAGGGTTTAGGTTTTAGGGTTTAGGGTTTAAGGTTTAGGGTTTATGGTATAGGGTTTATGGTTTAGGTTTTAGGGTTTATGGTTTATGGTTTATTGTTTAGGGTTTAGGGTTTAGAGTTTATGATTTAGGGCTTAGGGCTTAGGGCTTAGGGTTCAGGGTTTATGGTTTATGGTTTATGGTTTATGGTTTATGGTTTAGGGTTTAGGGTTTATGGTTTAGCGTTTATGGTTTATGGTTTAAGGTTTAGGGTTTAGGGTTTAACTTTTAGGGTTTAGTGTTCAGTGTTTATGGTTTAGCATTTACGGATTAGGTTTTATGATTTAGGGTTTATTGTTTAGGGTTTAGTGTTTAGGGTATAGGGTTTAGGGTTTTAGGATTTAGGGTTAATGGTTTACGGTTTAAGGTTTAGGGTTTAGGGTTTAGGGTTTAGGGTTTAGCATTTAGGGTTTAGGGTTTAGGGTTTTATGGTTTATGGTTTATTTTTTTATGGTTTATGGTTTATGGTTTATGGCTTATGGTTTAGGGTTTAGGGTTTAGGGTTTTGTATTTAGGGTTTATGGTTTAATGTTTAGGGTTTAGATTTAGGGTTTAGGGTTTATGGGTTTGGGGTTTAGGGTTTATGGTATAGGGTTTATGGTTTATGGTTTAGGGTTTAGTGTTTAGGGTTTAAGGTTTAGGGTTTATGGTATAGGGTTTATGGTTTAGGGTGTAGGGTTTAATGTTTAGGGTTTTAGGGTTTATGGTTTAGGGCTTAGGTTTAAGGTTTAGGGTTTAGGGTTTTGGATTTAGGGTTTATGCTTTATGCTTTATGGTTTAGGGTTTAGGGTATAGGTTTAGGGTGTAGGGTTTATGGGTTTATGGGTTTAGGGTTTAGGGTTTATGGTTGATGGTTTATGGTATAGGGTTTATGGTTTATGGTTTATGGTTTAGAATTTAGGGTTTAGGTTTTAGGGTTTAGGGTTTAGGGTTTAGGGTTTAGGGTTTAGGGTTTAGGGTTTATGGTTTATGGTATAGGGTTTATGGTTTATGGTTTAGGGTTTTTGGTTTATGGTTTATCGTTTATTGTTTAGGGTTTAGGGTTTAGAGTTTATGATTTAGGGCTTAGGGTTTAGGGCTTAGGGTTCATGGTTTATGGTTTAGGGTTTATGGTTTCTGGTTTAGCATTTATGGTTTAAGGTTTAAGGTTTAGGGTTTTGGGTTTAACTTTTAGGGTTTAGTGTTCAGTATTTATGTTTTAGCATTTAGGGATTAGGGTTTAAGGTTTAGGGTTTACGATTTAGGGTTTAGGGTTAATGGTTTACGGTTTAAGGTTTAGGGTTTAGAGTTTATGGTTTAGCATTTAGGGTTTATGGTTAAGGGTTTCAGGTTTAGGGTTTAGGATTTCAAGTTTATGGTTTATGGTTTAGGGCTTATGGTTTAGGGTTTAGGGTGTATGGTTTAGGGTTTAGGGTTAAGGGTTAAGGGTTAAGGGTTTATGGTTTATCATTTATGGTTTATGGTTTAGGATTTAGGGTTTAGGGTAAGTGCTTAGGGTTTAGGGTTAGGGTTTAGGGTTTAGGGTTTAGGGTTTAGGGATTATGGTTTAGGGTTTAGGGTTTAGGGTTTAGGGTTTAGTGTTTAGGGTTTAGGGTTTAGGGTTTAGGGTATAGTGTTTAGGGTTTAGAGTTTAAGGGTTTAGGGTTTTAGGGTTTAGGGTTTATGCTTTAGGGTTTGTGGTTTAGTGCTTATGGTTTATGGTTTAGGATTTAGGGTTTAGGGTTTTGGGTTTATGGTTTATGGTTTATGGTTTAGGGTTTAGGGTTTAGATTTAGGGTTTTGGGTTTATGGGTTTAGAGTTTAGGTTTAGGGTTTTAGGGTTTAGGGTTTGGAGTTTAGGGTTTAGGGTTTAGGGTTTAGGGTTTAGGGTTTTAGGGTTTAGAGTTTAGGGTTTAGGGTTAATGGTTTACGATTTAGGGTTTAGGGTTTATGGTTTAGGATTTATAGATTAAGGTTTAGGGTTTAGGGTTTAGGGTTTAGGGTTTATGGTTTATGGTTTAGGGTTTAGTGTTTAGTGTTTAGGGTTTTAGGGTTTAGGGTTTAGGGTTTATTGTTTATGGTTTCTGGTTTTTGGTTTAGGGTTTAGGGTTTTAGGGTTTAGTGTTTAGGGTTTATGGTTTATTGTTTATGGTTTATGGTTTGTGGTTTGTGGTTTAGGGTTTAGGGCTGATGGTTTTGAGTTTAGGGTGTAGGGTTTAGGGTTTAGGATTTAGGGTTGAGCTTTTAGGGTTTATAGTTTAGGTTTTATAGATTAGGGTTTAGGGTTTAGTGTTTAAGGTTTAGGGTTAAGGGATTAGGGTTTAGGGTTTAGGGTTTAGTATTTAGAGTTTATGGTTTATGGTTTATGGTTTAGGGTTTAGGGTTTAAGGTTTACGGTTTAGGGTTTTTTTGTTTACGGTTTATGGTTTACGATTTAAGGTTTAGGGTTTAGGGTTTAGTGTTTAGGGTTTATGGTTTTGGGTTTTAGAGTTTAGGGTTTAGGTGTTTTAGAGTTTATTATTTAGGGTTTAGGGTTTCAGGTTTAGGGTTTATGGTTGAGGGTTTTGGGTTTTGGGTTTATGGTTTATGGTTTATGGTTTATGGTTTAGGGTTTAGGATTTATGATTTAGGGTTTAGGGTTTAGGGTTTAGGGTTTAGGGTTTTTGGTTTAGGGCTTAGGTTTAATATTTAGGGTTTTGGGTTTTGGATTTAGGGTTTAGGGTTTAGGGTTTAGGGTATAGGTTTAGGGTGTAGGGTTTAGGGGTTTAGGGTTTAGGGTTTAGGGTTTACGGTTTATGGATTAGAATTTAGGGTTTAGGTTTTAGGGTTTAGGGTTTAAGGTTTAGGGTTTATGGTATAGGGTTTATGGGTTAGGTTTTAGCATTTTTGGTTTAGGGTTTATGGTTTATTGTTTAGGGTTTAGGGTTTAGAGTTTATGATTTAGGGCTTAGGGGTTAGGGCTTAGGGTTTATGGTTTATGGTTTATGGTTTATGGTTTAGGGTTTAGGGTTTAGGGTTTAGCATTTATGGTTTATGGTTTAACGTTTAGGGTTTAGGGTTTAACTTTTAGGGTTTAGTGTTCAGTGTTTATGGTTTAGCATTTACGGATTAGGTTTTATGATTTAGGGTTTTATTGAGGGTTTAGTGTTTAGGGTATAGGGTTTAGGGTTTTAGGGTTTAGGGTTAATGGTTTACGGTTTAAGGTTTAAGGTTTAAGGTTTAGGGTTTAGGGTTTAGGGTTTAGGGTTTAGGGTTTAGGGTTTAGCATTTAGGGTTTATGGTTTATCGTTTCGGGTTTAGGGTTTCAGGTTTATGTTTTAGGGCTTATGGTTTAGGGATTAGGGTGTATGGTTTATGGTTTACGATTTAGGGTTAAGGGTTAAAGGTTAAGGGTTTAGGGTTTAGGGTTTAGGGTTTAGGGTTTAGGGTTTATGGTTCAAGATTTAGGGTTTAGGGTTTATGGTTTAGGGTTTATCGATTAGGGTTTAGGGCTTAGGGTTTAGGGTTTAGGGTTTAGGGTTTATGGTTTAGGGTTTAGGGTTCAGGGTTTAGGGTTTAGGGTTTTAGGGTTTAGGGTTTATGCTTTAGGGTTTGTAGTTTAGTGCTTATGGTTTATGGTTTAGGATTTAGGGTTTAGGGTTTGGGGTTTTGGGTTTAGGGTTTAGGGTTTAGGGTTTAGGTTTTATGGGTTTAGAGTTTAGGTTTAGGGTTTTAGGGTTTTAGGGTTTAGGGTTTGGGGTTTAGGGTTTAGGGTTTAGGGTTTAGGTTTTAGGGTTTAGGGTTTATAGATTAGGTTTTAGGGTTTAGGGTTTAGGGTCTAGGGTTTAGGGTTTGGAGTTTAGCGTTTAGGGTTTTAGGGTTTTAGGGTTTAGGGTTTTAGGGTTTAGGGTTTAGGGATTTACGGTTTTAGGGTTTAGGGTTTAGGGTTTATATATTAAGGTTTAGGGTTTAGGGTTTAGGGTTTAGTGTTTAGGGTTTAGGGTTTTAGGGTTTAGGGTTTAGGGTTTAAGGTTTAGGGATTAGGGTTTAGGGTTTATGGTTTATGGTTTAGGGTTTAGGGTTTTAGGGTTTAGGGTTTAGGGTTTAGGTTATAGTGTTTAGGTTTTAGGGTTTTAGGGTTTATGTTTTAGGGTTTATGGTATAGTGCTTATGGTTTATGGTTTACAAATTAGGGTTTTAGGTTTATGGTTTATGGTTTAGGGTTTAGGGTTTAGGGTTTATGGGTTTATAGTTTAGGTTTAGGGTTTAGGGTTTATGGTTTAGAGTTTGGGGTTTAGGGTTTAGGGTTTAGGGTTTAGGGTTTACAATTTAGGGTTTATGGTTTATAGTTTATGGTTTATGTTTTAGGGTTTAGGGTTTAGGGTTTAGGGTTTTAGGGTTTTAGGGTTTAGGGTTTAGGGTTTTAGGTTATAGGGTTTAGGGTATAGGGTTTAGAGTTTGGAGTTTAGGGTTTATTATTTAGCATGTAGGGTTTAGGGCTTAGGGTTTAGGGTTTATTGTATAGGGTTTAGGGTTTATGGTTTAGGGTTTATTTTTTGGGGTTTACGGATTATGGTTTATGGTTTATGGTTTAGGGTTTACAGTTTATAGTTTAGGGTTTACGGTTTAGGGTTTAGATTTTAGGTTTTAGGGTTTAGGTTGGCGTTTAGGGTTTAAGGTTTAGGGTTTAGGGTTTAGGGCTTAGGGTTTAGAGTTTATGGTATAGGGTTTATTGTTTATGGTTTGTGGTTTAGGGTTTAGAGTTTAGGGTTTAGGATTAAGGTTTTAGGGTTTAGTGTTTAGGGTTTAGGGTTTAGTGCTTATGGTTTAGGAATTAGGGTTTAGGGTTTAGGGTTTTGGGTTTATGGTTTATGGTTTTAGGGTTTAGGGTTTATGGTTTTAGGGTTTAGGGTTTAGGGTTTAGATTTAGGGTTTAGGGTTTATGGGTTTAGAGTTTAGGTTTAGGGTTTATGGTTTAGATTTAGGGTTTAGGGTTTAGAGTTTAGGGTTTAGGGTTTAAGGTTTAGGGTTTAGGGTTTAGGGCCTAGAGTTTAGGGTTTAGGGTTTAAGGTTTAGAGTTTAGGGTTTAGGGCCTAGAGTTTAGGGTTTAGGGTTTTAGGTTTTAGGGTTTAGGGTTTTAGGGTTTAGGGTTTAGTGTTTAGGGTTTAGGGGTTTAGGGTTTAGATTTAGGGTTTAGGGTTTATGGATTACCGCATTCATGTCCATTGTCCCTTAGAAAATTGAGGTGTTTTCGCATACATGTCCATTGTCCCATAAGAAAAGCAGTATGTTCCTAAGACTTAAATTGCTGAAATGATTTGTTCAATTATCCTTTAAGAAGGCAATGTGTTTCTAAGACTTAGTGAGATAAATCAAGATTTCTTCAACGCTCGTCCTGCATGAACATGTTAAAAACACCTATTTGCTCTGTGTGAGTAATAAGAAGCTGCAACAAGTTGGTTAGTTCACCAAAAATTCACAAGTTAGCAAAAACAAATCAATTTGACCAAAAGCGAGTTACTGTTATACCGAAAGCGCTACATCGTATTTCCAAAAGAGATGTAATGCAGACCAGAAGTGTCGTACAATACTACCAGAAGTGCCAAACCATATCCAGAAGCACTGTATTGTGCTTCTGAAAGCATGATACTGTAAATCCAAATGCACTGCACTGTCTCAGATCACAAAAAAGTTAGCTTTTGTCAAAATAACTTGATCCTAATGGGATTTCATGATTAATCTACTGTTCTGAGAAGTAATATCTGATAGATCTATATCGTGAAATCCAAAAAACTCAGAAGGTGTAGTAACATAATAGATTAACTCCAATATCGAAGATACCCCTAAATAAGTCAGCTTAGGAAGTATCAAAAGAGGGTTGAAAGACAAATACAACAGCTTGTCAGACAAATCAAAAGATATGTAACGAATAAAACCCTGCAAAAACACCGACTGAAGTCAGAAAACCTAATTAGCTAAAAGTGCTTAACAATACTACCGAGAACGCCGGTCTATGTTACCAAAAGTGTCGCTCTGTGCTACTAGAAGCGTCGCAGTGCCCCCGAGGGTGCTATACTGTGCCTGCAGGAGCGCTTAAGGATACTGCCAAAAGCGTCTTTCTGTGTCTTTTGTGCTGTTCCGTACTGTAACTTCAAAAAAAATTAATTTCTCAAAGAAAAAGATGGATTAGTGGGTCCCACCGGGCGTGCCAAAATGTGTATGAGGAAAAATTGATTAAATCAAAACTAATAAAACCAAAATTCAATCACATAAAGCGAACCAATCTAAGTAAAAGCCAATATCATCAAATCAAACTAAAATGAAACTCTTACCAAAATCTGTATTGTTCCCTTTGGAGAAGTGTAGATTACTCAATGAAGTTGTGAAACCATAGCTGCAACAAGCAAGTAGTGTGCTCAAGAGATCAATGTTAAGAGGTCATGAGGTTGCTCAATCGACGCGTTCGTATGCTCAAAGCGCTGTTAAGTATGCCCGAGAATAAGATCGAAGAGAGAGGCTCAATGAAGGAGATGAGGGGGGTTCATATAGGTTTCAACAAAGATCAATCAATGGTCCAGATAATTCAGAAGAATCAATGGAGGAGAACAGTTGAGGAACATGTAATGAATAAGAAGAAGACAAGTGTCTTTCTTTCTTTTCTATGAGAGGAGTTATCAAGAATAGAAGAATGAGTTAAAGCAATTAACAGAATGTAATGATTAGTTAAGTGATTTAAAATAAGAAGAAGAGATTTGCATGAGAATAAGAAGATATTTTGCTTTATTAAATATTAGAAATATTTAATTGCATGAGCAAGAAAGCTTGAGTTATTTTAGAGATGACTCAAATTTAGAAGAAAAAGCAATTTAAATAAATAATTGATTTATTTAAATTTAAAGAAGATATTATGGAAGAAATAATTAAATAATTAGAATTATTTAATTTAGAAGATTTGAAAGCAAATTAAATAAATAAATTTATTTAATTGTTGTGCATGATTTTGAAAGAATGATTTTGATTTAATTAAATAATTTAAGAATTATTTAATTGTAGGTAAGAGGGAATTTGTTGAATTAATTAAATAATTAGGTTTATTTAATTAATGTGGATGTAAATTTTGGAAGGTGACAATGATCTAATTAAATAATTAAAATTATTTAATTGTGGAAGAATAATAGAGGAATTTGATTTAATTAATTAAATAAAGAGGATTTATTTAATTAATGTCGCAATTTTGTGATTCAGAAGAATTTGGTGAAATTAATTAAATAATTAGATTATTTAATTAATGTGTGAAATGTGGGTGATTTGATAGATTACGAAAAGCAAGTGGTGCGGTGACTTGGTCATTTTAGGGTGTCTACATTTTGCCCCTCTTTGATGCGATGCAGTTCATAGCGTTGCGTCAAAGAAATTAATTGTTGAAGATGTGATACAATTTATTGATGCCGCAGTGTAGGTAGTTGCCCCAGCGTATGCCCCCTCAAGAGAGAAGACAAGGAAGCGACAGAGGAACTGTGTTGACGCTTGACTAGACGAGTGTGCGACAAAGTAGGAGGAAAAGCAGAATGGGGTGGGAAGAAAAGAAAAATGAGGGAGGGAGGCTATAAATAGGACCCATGGGGACCACAATCCTCATTTGCACCCTAGGAGCTTCTAAATTTAGAGAGTAGAGCCTCTAAACTTAGGGTGAGAGAGTTGAGTGGAAGGAGCTGACAGCGAGGAGAGATGCTAATTCCAGTGCACAGGCATTGGGCAGAGTTAGTGCGGACATACAGGAGGCCAGCAGGAGCTCCGGCAGCGGTAAGTGGTCAAAAACCCCACTTAGATTTGGTGTTTGAGGGCGGTTTAGGGCTAGGTCAAGGTAGGGTGTTCAGGTCAGCCAAAAGTGCTTTAGGGCTTCGCAATGCTCGTGGTAGTCAGTTAAGGCACGCTTGGCGTGCCAAAGCACGTCTGGTAGGAAGGTTCAGCGCGGTTGGTAAAATTAACGTGCTTTTGGTTTCTAGGCTCCGCACCGCAGCGCGTTTAGTATGAAGTCACAGTGCTTCTGGTTAGACAGTGCAGCATTGTTGGTGTGGAAGTAAGGCACGGTTGGGAGGGTTAGCAAAAAATTAGGCCGCGGTTGGTAGAACAGTTAGGCGCTTTTGGCAGCAGAGTGAGGCGCACTTGTAAATCAAGTCGCGGTTGGTAGAAGAGAGCTCAGCACTACTGCATAGGCAGTAAGGCACTTTTGGCAGAACAAGACAGTGCCTTTGTGTGAAACAAAGTGCTTTTGGTTAGCTGAGAAGAGGAATCTAGTCAAAGTTGACTGAAGGGTTGACTACCCTAGCTAGAAAAGGGGTTGGATAGAATAGAAGTAGATAGGAGTTGGGGGATATGATATAGAAGAACTGACAAGTGGTTTGCTTATGGATGCAGAGGATTATGCTGCCGTTGATGTTGAGAGAGCGACACCACCCAATAGCACATGAGGTAGTACAGCTGATGTGGGAGGAGAACGCATTCCTAGAGCACGCGGGTTTATGGCATGTTGCGCATTTGACACACATTAGGGCAAATCTCTCCCTAGTGACAGCAGTTGTGGAGAGATTTCATAGTGAGACAGGCTCGTTTCACTTTCTGACAGGGGAGGCAACAGTGACTTTAGAGGATGTGTATCACATCCTGAGGATTCAGATTGACGGGGAGAGAGTGGACTTTGACCCGACACAGGGAGAGGCAGACATGGTAGAGGTATTCTGCATAGATGACCTCAGGATAGATGATGGAGAGATTCGGTGGGTAGATGTCCTGAGACTCTACGACAGGATCAGGTGGATAGTGTCCTCATTGATTGGCGGCTTCCTCTGCCCTGACAGGAGATCTAGAGGATTATCAGTGGGCTAGGGCACTATACTATCAGGGATGTTCACACATGGCATTCAGTATGCATGGGGCCCTTGTGTGCTAGGGCAGTTGTACCGAGACATGCACCACTGCGTGTACAGGAGAGGCAAGAGTTTCTCAGCAGGGGTGACTTTGCCATAGGTGTGGGTGTGGGAGCATATCCCAATGATCTGACCCATGACACAGTGCCAGCGAGCCAGGGGGAGCCATACGCATTTTTGTATGAGGGAGTGATTACACATCAGAGGCTGGGATCTGTCAGCCATTGGAGGCAGCAGATCGATGAGATGGACCCTTTTGTGTGGAGGCCATGGTTACTATGTGAGGAGTGGGAGGATGAGCATGAGTAGCTGATGTACTGCAGACAGGCTCAGTATTTGTTTGGGAGACGGACATACACGATAGAGAGATACCTACCAGAGCGGGTACTCAGGTAGTTTGGGATACCACAGGGACTACCAATGGGGGAGGCGACCCATGTCAGGACACAATGGGAGGTTGGAGACTGGGATGCAGAGATTCCAGTAGAGACAGCATTGGCAGAGGTATGGGGACTTGTCCCCGTGAGATGGGACTGGGACACTAGACTGACAGATCCAGGTACACTGCCAGAGTATGACCGGTACTGGTAGACCCACAGGCTAGTGAGACTAACTACACCAGGCATGGCGGGGGTAGTGGGGGAGGTACTAGTCCCAGGCGCAGAGGCTAGGATCAGACGATAGGCCAGAGCAGCTAGACAGCAGGCAGTTGGGGAGGCTAGCGGCTCACAGGTGGATGTGGAGATGGCAGAGGAGGAGGAGCCAGTGGTAGAGACTGATTTGGAGAGAGCTGAGCAGTTATTACAGGAGGAGACAGCTCGGAGGACTCGATTAGAGCTATGGATGGTGCGGCTAAGGAGAGACAGGGATGCAGCTAGGGTGGAGGTGAGATAGGACGAGGCCCTAGCACAGGTGCAGACACAGGTGGTAGTAGCAGCACAGACGGCCCTGGCACACTTACAGGCAGACATGCAGGCACAGGTACAGGCCCAGGTGCAGGCACAGGTACATGAACGGTGCAGGTAGCACCTGCACCGGCAGGGGATGATGGGTAGCTAGCCCAGGCTATGCAGGAGAGGGATGCAGAGGCACAGCTACGATTGATAGTAGAGGCCACACTACACAGAGTTAGACAGGAGAGAGATGAGGCATGCCGTGCACTGGGTGCCGATCAGAGGACCTTATACAGTGAGCTCGTCTGGGTGCAGGGAGAGCTAGTATCTATGAGGAGAGAGGCAGAGTATTACAGAGGTCTTTATGTGGGTACGGTGCCGTAGCACAGCAAGCACCCAGCTACAGGGATAGGAGCAGATCCGGGGCATCCGGGTCTCGCAGGACAGGGCAGTCCTTGTCCTCAGTGAGAGGACCATTTGTGGCACCAGGGGGGGAGGAGGACCAGCAGGGGGACCCACGCCGAGCATAGGTGGAGGATAGGGGCCACAACAGGAGGGCAGCTCTACCTGCTAGGGCATGCACATGTATATTGTATCATTATGTATCATTTTGGATAGATGCCTGCGGGCATTCTGATGTGTATTTTGCGGGCTCTTAATAGCCTTGATGTATTATATTGATGTATACAAATGGCCTATTGATGTAGACATGTGTATTTTGTATTATGATGACCTTTATATGAGATATATGATGCTCTATTCTGCTCATTGATGTTCATGCTTTTGTGTATGCATTTCCTGATGACATGTATGTATGATTATGGATTTATGTGATGATGTATATTGTGTATATGATGCTTATAGATGTATGATGATAGATAATTATGATGATATAGATGTTATGACTAGTAATATCTGACATGTGGGTTTTGCAGATATGCACCAGAGAGGAGAACAGGAGGAGATGGAGGACAGAGACTGTTGATTGATTATTGCAATGAAAATGATATAAAGGTTGTGGGAATGGATGAATGAGCTTGTTGCATTGGTTTTGCAATTTGTATATAAAGAGCAATCCTTATTTTTGATATAGCACATGGATAGTTTTCCACCAAGGTGTAAACTTGACCAAGGTGTTGTGATATCCGAGTGCATGGACGTTGATTCTGCAAGCAAGCGGTTTGAACTTAGATCCCTTAGACATAATATGACCTTGCTGGAATATGTGAATGAGCCATAGTCTTGAACATAAAATAAACTTTAATACATGTAAATGCAAGAAGAATATTAATATGTAAGATGCTAGGTCGTAACACACACAAGATAAATAGAATGCTAAGAAAGATGCTAAAGATCATTCCTCAAACACGGCACACAAAAGCAATGACTATGCCCCCAATCCATACTGCATCACAACATACCAAGATTATAGATAAATCAAGGTAGTCTTGAATAGGTAATGGAGAAGGAACAAAAGATAAACCATAACACAAAATTGATTGACTTACAAAGTAAACATACAACCAACATATTCTCTTGCCAAAGAGGTTGCTCAGGATAGATTGGAATAGAAAAGATAACAGCCTTATCGTAGGAACTCTGTGTCCGTTAAAGGGGGCTATCACCTAAAAAGACAATGTCTTGCTGCAGGAAATGCCACATGTCGCAGGAGACACGTGTGTTGGTCTCGACAATGGAACACTCTATAGAAGAGAAGCTTGTTGATCTAGGGCTTTGGTTAAGCGAAACTTAGCTGATGTTGGCAATTGGTATGTAGGATAGTAGATGACTCTGAAAGGAAGCTGCTTTGCTTTAGGTTTGTTAAGGACTTTTGCTTTGAAAGGATGCACTAGCTTGCTGCTTGAGTTAGTCAAGTCAGGGCGAATGGATTTTGATGAACGACAGACTAGAAGGATGATAGTGCTAATGGATTGGGGTGGGTGGAGAATGATGGATCGTGTGTGCCTGAGTATTGGATACATCCTTCGTATTCTAGACTGCCTACATACCATGTATCCACGGGATCAAGGCACATTACGATGAAAGATGAAAAATGATAAATATGTAGTTCTGGATAGAGTGATGAGATGGATCGAGGTGAAAAAAGGGGGGATCTTATGTACCTGAGTACTGGATACATCCTTCGTAATCCAGACTGCCTACATACATATCCATGGGATCAAGGTACCTTAAATTGAGAAGATGATAATATGTAGTTCTGGTGGATGTGATGATGTAGAAAAAGTGTTGAGAAGATAACAGCCTTATCGTAGGAGCGATGTGTCCGTTAAAGGATGCTATCAGCGGAAAGGAGAAAAGATTGAAGAGCGCACTACGAACCACGAACAGGGAACCAATCCTAGACCTAAGTTAAGGAAAGAGTTGCCCCCATTCCTGGTAGAGGAAATGGCATGGGTGATTGCCGAAGAAGACACAGAAAGACTTGACCTAGGACAAGATAGTGTTAACTGTAGACACAGATCAAGACTTGGGGTGCCGATGATGGACATTGACAAATTTCCAAGCTATACTAGATAGGGTGATGGAAATGCAAACAAGGTCAATGGTTTTATTATGGAGGGATGGATGAAGCTTGCTTGTGAACTGGACATGGAACAAGACTCGATAGACGATGGGTCTCAACTCTACACATAGCACCTGTTTGCCAGGTTTTCACTATGGTATATTTATCCAAGGCACCCGTTTGCCAGGTTTTCACTAGAGGACAGATTTTTTTTTGGATTTTTTTTGTGTTTTTTTTTTTAAATACTCTGAGGATCAGGCATAGAACTTCTTGAGATGGACACTGTTAAGTGGCTCATCTAGAGGAATGCCATTAGGTGTAGCTAGAGTATAAGCTCCTGATCCATATGTTGCTGTGACAATGAAGGGACCTAACCAATTAGGCTCAAACTTGCCCTTCTTTTCTCGATCTGCTTGATTTCTCTGATTCTCTTTAAGTACAAGATCACCAACTTGAAACCGTCTTTCTTTGATCTTCTTGTTGTAATTACGCCAGAGGCAGTTTTGATAGACATGGAGATGATTAAGCGCGGCAAGGCGCCTTTCATCAAGTAGTTCAAGTTTAGCTAATCTAGAAGTGCGATATTCCTCTCCGTTGATCAGATCCTACATGGATACTCTGAGGGATGGGATCTTGACCTCTATAGGTAGGATGGCTTCAGATCCATAGACCAAGGCATAGGGTGTGGCACCAGTTAGTATTCTGATACTAGTGCGGTAGGCCCATAGGGCAGGATTGAGTTGCAAGTGCCAATCACGACCAACTTCATTGACTATTTTCTTGAGGATCTTGAGGATGGTTTTATTAGAAGCCTCAGCTTGGCCGTTACTCTGCGGATAGTAGGGAGTTGAAAAGCAATGTTGGATATTGTATTGTGTGCATAAGGCATGAACATCTTGATTCTTGAATGGTCTCCCATTATCAGTGACAATGGCTTGGGGAATACCATACCGGCACATGAGGTAGTTTAGGATAAACTTGGCTATTTGCTTACCGGTGATATAGGTCATAGGAATGGCTTCCACCCACTTCGTGAAATACTCAGTGGTGGTAATGATAAATTTGTGGCCATTGGAAGAGGAAGGGTGGATTTGTCCTACGAGGTCGAGACCCCATTGAGAAAAAGGCCATGGATTTGTCACAGGTTGTAATTCATGAGCTGGTGTGTGAATCAAATCTCCATGCTGCTGACATTGTAGACATTTCTTAGCAAACTGTGCAGCATCTTGCTCTATTGTAGGCCAGTAATAACCTATTCTGAGTATCTTCTTAGTGAGATTTGGACCGGTAGAATGTGCACCACAGACACCTTCGTGTATGTCTCGTAAGGTAGCTTTGGCTTCTTCCGCGTTAAGACATCGTAAGAGGATACCATCGAGACTCTGGCGATATACTATATCACCCAGAATGATGTAACGAGAGGATCGATGGATAAAGGTTTTGCATTGGGTGGATGATAGGTCAGGGGGAAAGGTATTGTGTTTAAGGTATTCATAGATATCTTCATACCATGGGGAATTGGAACCAACAAGTTTGCAGATGATTTCAGTAATAGGAACATCAATGGCTAGTATCAACAATTGCTCGATCAAGAATTCACACTTCTATGTATTTGCAGGCATGTCAATCAGTGACCCTACAGAAGCCATAGAATCTACAGCTTTGTTATGCTCTCTTGGAATTTTCTCAAATGTGATGCTAGAAAAATGTGGTTTGTAGGCATCCACTAGTTGTTTGTAGGGGACCAACTTTTCATCTTTTGTTTGGTACTCATCTGTGACTTGGCGAATGACTAGCTGTGAGTCTCCATATACTAGTAATTCTGTGATGTCCCATTGAACTGTTGTATTGAGACCTATGAGGAGTGCTTCATACATTGCTATGTTGTTGGTGCAAGGGAATGCAAGTTGATATGACTTTGGAATATAGTCATTTTGAGGTGTAACAAACAAGATGCCGGCCCCTGATCCATGTTGTGTGTAGGAACCATCAAGTACAACTTCCACATTATTGAGTTGGAAAGAGTGAAGAGATTCTCATCTAGAAAGTCTGCTACCATAGGGTGTGTATCTGTCATGGGTGCTTCTACTAGTTGATCTGCTAGAGCTTGTCCTTTGATTGCTTTACAATCCACATACTTAATGTCGAATAAGGATCATGACCCATTTAGCTAGTCTGCCTGTAAGAGCTGCTTTTGCTAGTAGATACTTCAAGGGATCAATTTTGGCTATAAGATTTGTGTGTTGGTTCAACATGTAATGTCGCAACTTTTGGGAAGCAAACACTACTACTAAACAAGCTCTTTCCATTGGTGAATAATTGAGTTCATAGCCCACCAAGGTTCTACTGATATAGTAAATTGCATGCTCTTTTCCTGTTTCATCATGTTGTGCTAGCAAGGCCCCTAGGGCCAAAGTTGTAGTTGAGATGTATAATATCAAAGGTTTATCAGCAACTGGTGGAACCAAGACAGGAGGTGTAGCCAAATACTCTTTGAGCTGATCAAATGCTGCTTGACACTTATGATTCCATTGAAATGAGACATCCTTTCAGAGTAAGTGTTGAAATGGTTGACATTTATCTGCTAGTTGTGAGATGAAACGCCTGATGGATTGCAACCTTCCCTGAAGGCTCCTTAATGCTTTGAGGTTCTTGGGTGGAGGCATCTCCACTATAGCCTTTACTTTTGCAGGGTCTACTTCGATGCCTCTACGAGATACAATGTATCCCAACAGTTTCCCTGATGTGACACCGAAGACACACTTCTTTGGATTGAGTCTTACCTGATATTTCTCGAGCCTGTCAAAGATCTATCCTAAAACCTGTATGTGATCTGCCCTAGAAGATTTAGCTAGTATGTCATCCACATAGTCCTCCATGATATGATGAAAGAGGTCATGGAATATCATTGCCATTACTCTCTGATAGGTTGCCCTCGCATTCTTTAGACCAAACGGCATGACGCACCAACAATAGTTACCCCACGGATAAGTAAAGGTTGTTTTATGCTAATCTTCTTCTACAATCCTTATCTGATTGTAGCCAGAGAATCCGTCCATAAGAGAAAGCATTTCATGACCCGCCGTCAAGTCTACTATAATATCAATGTTTGGTAATGGAAAGTCATCTTTGGTACATGCCTTATTAAGGTCTCTGAAATCATTACACATGCGGATGCGCCCATTGAGTTTAGATATAGGTACAATGTTGGAGACCCAATCTGAATAGTCAATAGGTCGTATGAACTTTGCATCTAATAACTTCTGTATTTCCACTTTCACTAAGAGAGCTATTTGTGGGTGCATCTTCCTCAACTTTTGCTTGACTGGTTTAACCTTTGGATCAACTATGAGATAGTGAACAACTAGCTTAGGGTCTAACCCTGGCATATCAGCATAGGTCCACGCAAAGTTAATGGTTCTCTGTAAGAAGAATGTGTTAAGATTCCTGTGCTCTATTTCTGATAATGATGCTACTAGGAATGTGGTCTTTGGACTTTGCTCTATGCTAGGGTTTATCTCTGTAGAATCTTCCACTAGGAGAGATGACTTCTCTTAATACTTAGATGGTAGGGGAAGGTCAAATCCTCCATCCTCAAGTGCCACAGTTGGGTTTTCACCTTTGGATATGTCCTTTGTTTTTACTATTTTGTGATCAGGAGGTGCCACAATGTGGTTTTCACCTAGAGATCTTTCTTTATTTTTACTTTTACGACTAGAGGATTTGGCATTCTCACCAAAATAAGTTGTTGGCTCTAGTTCCATTACAAAACCTGCTTTATGATCACCAAGAGGGATACCTTCCCGAAGTCCCATGAACTCAGCTAGAGCTTCGTCATTCTGAAATACATCTATTACGGGGGACCCTTGTTGGTCCCAATCAATAAGTTCAGGGTAGACAAGTGTTACATTCTGGGTGTTAGTGGTGGAGGTTAAGGATACGGAGGAGAGCATAAAAATGGATGATTCTGCAAATAGGTTGGTCATATGGAGGGAAGAGTCATCGATGATATCCTCATTAGACATCAAATCGGCAGGAAAAGTTTTAGCTACTTCGTCAAGGATATACTCGATGTCTAAGGCGTGTGGTACCTTCTTACCAAATCCTAATCCCTTCTTGTCGAGCTTCTTTGTCACAACAATGGGTTCCATAGTTCCTTGATTCTGTTTCCCAAGGCCACCCTTGCCTTTATAGCCCATGTTTTTTACTATCCTTAAGCGATTGCCATATTGCTTGACTAGTATTGTGACTGGTTCTTTCTCCTTATAGAGCCAAGAAGAAATATATTCAATAGTTTCCTCTTCCAATAACCGTCCCTGTTGGAAATGGGTTAGAAATCTTAGGGGAGGAATAGCTACTTTTTTGGTTACTTTGGCAATGGGTGGTTGGCCGTAAGATTTAGGGGATAAAGGCATCCGCCCTACACAACAAGATTTTGAGATATCATAAGATCCAAAGCCTATATCACGGATGTGAGCCTTGATCTCAGGTAGAGGATTTGGGTTACTTGTAGAGGCTTGCGTCAGAGTTTCAGGATCAACATATAGTGGGGATTCAAGGGCTTTTTCATTGTTAGGCACCTGGTTGCAATTCTTATAATTGCCTTGCAAGACACGGCAAAATTCAAAAGGATTGGGGTCTCCTGGGATAGTGATCTCTGTACCATTGAATGGGAACTTTAGAGACTGATGGTACGTGGAGGGAACAACTTTAATTGCATGGATCCATGGGCGGCCAAGGATAATGTTGTAAGGTAGCTCAATATCAAGGACTTGACACCTGGTTTCAAGCATGACAGGACCCAGCTGTATAGGTAAGTGGATAACACCTTCTGAGCGGCGTTCTACATCATCATATCCCTTGATTGTAATACTTTGATCAGTGTTGACATGATCCTTAGAGTATCCCAATTGCTTAAGTAACTTTAAAGAACAGATGTTGAGACCAGTACCACCATCTATGAGTATACATTTGACTTTGCGCTTATGGATGAGAACTTCAATATGAAGGGCATCATTGTGACAAGGATCATGGGATGGGAGATCTTTCTCTGAGAAGACCACATTGTAGGGCGAAGCAATGTTACCTACTATAGCTTGGAAATCTGTGACTGCTATGTTGTTAGGAACCGAAGACTCGTGGAGGGCTTTTTCGAGCACCACTCAATGTGCAGGTGATGACCGTAGAAGGTCCAAAATAGAGATCTGTGCTTGTGTTTTCCCTAAATGTTTGACAAGATTATAATCAGATTGAGCTGGAAGACTGGGTGTAGGACCACGAATGGTGACACAACCACGATGAGTTGTAACAATGCAATCCGTAGATTTGCCTTTGATTGTGAGGGTAGACACTCGACTCTCTTCAAAATGACCTACAATAGAATCAAAGTAAGTGGAAGCGTGATTGATACCTTTACCTCTTTCCTGAGGAGGAGGTGGACCATGATGAGGGAATGGTTCCTTGTACATATCGAGATCTTTGTTCGTGTGATGAACTGGTGGTTCATTCTCAAAAGTGATTTGGTTGCCGTCGATGAGATTTTGGATTAGGTGCTTGAGCTTCATGCATGATGCGGTTCGATGCCCTTTGCTCCTATGGAATTCACAGTATTCGTTTTCTCTATACCGCGCAGTTTTGTAAACAGGTTCACCATATGGGGGAGCATCTGGTAAGGTGATGAGTCCTTTCTGTAAGATCTGTTGTAGGACTGACTCTATAGGCACTCCTAAGGGAGTGAATTGGCGTCGCGGCGGGTAATATTGTTGAGGTCCCTCCTGTTGTCATTGTTGTTGGTTTTGATAAGGTTGCCTTTGTTGTTGTTGTTGTTGAGGTGGAGCTTGACTTGGTTTGGAGAGCTGCAGTGGTGTTTGCAATGTTTGGACATGTTTAGAATCGACCACCCCATCGTTGACCATGTTTTTGTTCTTATTCCAATATTTGGGTTTATCGCTCGATTGTTGATGCGGAGCATTGTCTTTCGTTTCTTTGAAGATTTTGACTACACCCTTAGCAATGAGGGCCTTTTCAATGTTGATTCCCTTGTATGTGATTTCATCGAAGGTTGTAGCACTAAGGATTTGCAAATGAAAACCTAACTCTTGGTTGAGGTTCTGCACAAATATGCTAACAAGTTGTTTCTCTGGAATCTTGAAAGGGAATTTGCTAGCCATTTGTCTCCATCGTTGAAGGAAAGAAATGAAAGTTTCACCATTTTTCTATTTGTTATTGCATAGATCAGTCATGGATATCTCATGCTCTGTGTTGTAAGAAAAATGGGTGGCAAATTTCTCTGCTAGCTCGTTGAAAGATTTAATGCCCGTGGGTAAGTACGAGAACCATTCTATAGCTTGACCTCCAAGACTGCGAGGAAAGAGACGCATAAGATACGTGTCGTTATGTGAGACCTCGAAGCAAGCAAGATAGAATTCCCTGAGATGGTCTTTTGGGTCACCTTTTCCTTTGTATTTATCAAACTTAGGAATAGTAAAATTTTGAGGAAAAGGGATCATTGGTAGTGACCGATCAAAAGGATAAGGACACACTTCCTCTAAAGAGAAGGTCTTCTTGGTGTGGCCAAACATAAGATCAGATAGCTGTTGTTGCACTTCCGCAATTTTGAGCTCCATCGTTGTGGGAGGAGTTAGAAGCATCTCCTATTGTCCAAGAAGTGGTTGTTGATGCCCATATGGAAGATTGTATTGTAAGCCATGAGCATTGGTATTATAAGGGTCGTAAGATTGGTTGGGGTCGTATGCATTGTACATTGGGTTGAGATTGGGTTGGAATTGGATGTTTTGACGAGGAAGAGGTGGAGGCAGCGCTAGGTAGGAATGTTGGCTTTGTGATGGTTGAAGAAAAGAATTGGTTGGAGGAAAGCTAAAGTGCGTGGGTTTGGGTTGCAATGGTGGCACATAGCTTTGGGAGACTTGATGTTGGGAATGTTGATGGTGGATAGGCAAGGTGTTGAAGAAATTGAGCGATGATGAATGTAGCAGAGGAGGGACATAGGTAGAAGTGATTTGCAATGGTTGAGGTGGATTGATGATGAGCGTAGAAGAATGTTGTGGTTGGGATTGCATGACTCTAATTGGTTGAGAGACATGAAGGTTTGATGATATAGGAGGTGGTACTTTTTGAGACCCTTGTTGCATGGCTACATAGTTGTTCCCTAGATTGTAATTTGGTGGGAAACCTATTCGTGATGGGGTAACCAAGATTCCACTTGCGATTGGTGTGGACACTTTAGGAGGTGGTTGCATATTCAATCAAGCTAAGGTGGCCTGCTTAGCTAACTCTACTTGACGTTGGAGAGTTTCTTGTTGGTTTTTGTAGATCTCCATAGGAGTCAGAAGCAGTGATACGGCCCTCTCTCCTGTTGGGTTTTGATAAAGGGGATTCCTATACTGCGAGCTCTGTTCAGGTAAGGGCGTGGTCATAGTTGACATGGTTTGCACCACTTGTATGGTGTCTTATGTGTTGCTAGGCTCACTAAGATTGGATAGATCAAAATCTTTGGGTAATTTAGCTCCTTTCCCTGCTAGCAAGCGAAAGAAATGATCTTGGTTCTTGCTAAGGATTTTGTCAATGGCGGCTATGGCCCTAGGATCTTGCATGAATTCATCAAGATCTTGCTCATCTTCTTGAGAGGATTGACCTATTTCAAAGTGTTGCTCTTCTTGAGATGGGGCTAGATCTGCAATATAACCTTGTGGGACAAAATCGGGAGGCAATCTGGTGGTGTAATGAGGTGTATTTATCAAAGGAACTCCTTCCTCCTGAGATGGGACCGGATTGGCAATATAACCTTGTGGGACAAAATCCGGAGGCAAGCCGGTGGTATAGTGGGGTGTATTTACCAAAGAGGTTCTACCCTCTTGTGGATTGCTCAGTTGATCAAGGTGTGGCATGCTGGGAGAATTGGTAGATCTTTCCGTTGGTGTTCTAGGGGTAACCTTGGGAGTAATGTTGAGACAACCTGATTGCGGTGTGTGAGGAGGCGATTTGCGCTTCCTAGGGACAACTTGCTTGGACTTCATAGTTTGCTAGAGCCTAGTGGTTACCATGGAATACACTAGAACAAAGGGTAATGCTGGGATTCTGCTTGGTGTTTTGAAAGAAAAGACAAACTCTGATGCACAATGTACTGGACCAAAGGCGCTATTCTATTTGACCAAGGGCGCAGGACTGTGCAACCAAAAGCGTGCTACTGTTTATACCAAAGGCGATGGACTGAGCTACTAAAGGCAAGGTACTGCTATACCAAAGGCGAGCTATGGAGACCAAAAGTGAGCTACTGTACCACCAAGGGCGAGCTGCTGTAATACCAAAGGCGTTGAAGTAGTGTCTGATGCAAAATTTTTCTATTTTTGATTGGATTTGGTTGTTTTGGCAAGAGAAAACACAGCAAACACAGTTGGCAACCAAAAATAGGACTGACACAACAGATAGTGTATGTTCGAGGCTTACAAAAAGCCCAATGTTTCCACAGGTATGAGATAGTTGCAATCAATAACAAGCACTTTTTATCCCTAGAGACAAGGTTTCATTGCAGTAGATCAGCTCACAGCTTAATACTCCGTCGATAAAAATATCATTCCATAAAGGTGTCGGATATTTTGTATCTTTGCGAGAGACGATAGGTAGGGATATCTCACCCTCCCCTTGGAAAGCTCAAGTAGGTCAAAAGAGATTTATGGCCAAGGGAATACTATCTCTTCTCAAGGGAGCCAATGGTGAGTGTCTTAAGGGCTTAAATCGATTCCCCTTGCACTGATGATTACTGCAATGTTTGGAGGTAGGTCGGGTAGTCACTATCTAAAATGGTTCTTAGTAACTTTGAGGGACCAACGCCTTATGAGCAATGCGATAAGCTACTAAAATCTTTAACCAACCCTACTAAGAGTATCAAACACTTCGCTCAATGTGAAAATTATTTCCACAAAGAGCTACTACACTTCTTTTCAATTTGGCACCACAAGGTAAGGCTGACGTCGATTAGGACTTGGCTTTCGCCTTATCCCTCTTATATAGCGGTTCAAAGGAAAACTCCGCTTAGGGTCGTCCCTTTTGGATGAAGCGCAATCCAAAAGCAGGCCCTTCTAAAGGAAGTACTGAAATGTAAGAGCAAGCACGTCAAACAAAGGTTCAAATGTCCCGTTATAAGAAAAATAAGGTACAACTAAATTAGGCACACACACGTTTGTAGTTGTCAATTGTCCCTTATGAAATTGAAATGTTTGGCATTCATGTCCATTGTCCCTTAGAAAATTGAGGTGTTTTCGCATACATGTCCATTGTCCCATAAGAAAAGCAGTATGTTCCTAAGACTTAAATTGCCGAAATGATTTGTTCAATTATCCTTTAAGAAGGCAATGTGTTTCTAAGACTTAGTGAGATAAATCAAGATTTATTCAACGCTCGTCCTGCATGAACATGTTAAAAGCACCTATTTGCTCTGTGTGAGTAATAAGAAGCTGCAACAAGTCAGTTAGTTCACAAAAAAATCACAAGTTAGCAAAAACAAATCAATTTGACCAAAAGCGAGTTACTGTTATACCGAAAGCACTGCACTGTATTTCCAAAAGCGATGTAATGTAGACCAGAAGCATCGTACAATACTACCAGAAGCACCAAACCATATCCAGAAGCGCTATATTGTGCTTCCGAAAGCGTGATACTGTAAATCCAAATGTGCTGCACTGTCTCAGATCACAAAAAAGTTAGCTTTTGTCAAAATAACTTGATCCAAATGGGATTTCATGATTGATCTACTGTTCTGAGAAGTAATATATGATAGATCTATATCGTGAAATCTAGAAAACTCAGAAGGTGTAGTAACACAATAGATTAACTCCAATATCAAAGATACCCCTAAATAAGTCAGCTTAGGAAGTATCAAAAGAGGGTTGAAAGACAAATACAACAGGTCGTCAAACAAATCAAAAGATATGTAACGAATAAAACCCTGCAAAAACACCGACCAAAGTCAGAAAACCTAATTAGCCAAAAGCGCTTAACGATACTACCAAGAGCGCCGGTCTGTGTTACCAAAAGTGTCGCTCTATGCTACCAGAAGCACTGCAGTGCCCCCGAGGGTGCTATACTGTGCCTACAGGTGCGCTTAAGGATACTGCCAAAAGCACTTTTCTGTGTCTTTTGCGCTGTTCCGTACTGTAACTTAAAAAATCAATTTCTCAAAGAAAAAGAGGGATTAGTGGGTCCCACCAGGCATGCCAGAATGTGTATGATGAAAAATCAATTAAATCAAAACTAATAAAACCAAAAACCAATCACATAAAGTGAAACAATCTAAGTAAAAGCCAATATCATCAAATCAAAGAAAAATGAAAGCTCTTACCAAAATCTGTATTGTTCCCTTGGGAGAAGTGTAGATTGCTCAATGAAGTTGCGAAACCATAGTTGCAACAAGCAAGTAGTGTGCTCAAGAGATCAATGTTAAGAGATCGTGAGGTTGCTCAATCAACACGTTCGTATGCTCAAAGCACTGTTAAGTATGCCCGAGAATAAGATCGAAGAGAGAGGCTCAATGAAAGAGATGAGGGGGGTTCATATAGGTTTCAACAAAGATTGATCAACAATCCAGATAATTCAGAAGAATCAATGGAGGAGAACAGTTGAGGAATGTACAACGAATAAGAAGAAGACAAGTGTCTTGCTTTCTTTTCTATGAGAGGAGTTATCAAGAATAGAAGAATGAGTTAAAGCAATTAACAGAATGTAATGATCAATTAAGTGATTTAAAACAAGAAGAAGAGATTTGCATGAGAATAAGAAGATATTTTTCTTTATTAAATATTAGAAATATTTAATTGCATGAGAAAGAAAGCTTGAGTTATTTTAGAGATGACTCAAATTTAGAAGAAAAAGCAATTTAACTAAATAATTGATTTATTTAATTTAGAGAAGATATTATGGAAGAAATAATTAAATAATTAGAATTATTTAATTTAGAAGATTTGAAAGCAAATTAAATAAATAAATTTATTTAATTGTTGTGCATGATTTTGAAAGAATGATTTTGATTTAATTAAATAATTTAAGAATTATTTAATTGTAGGTAAGAGGGAATTTGTTGAATTAATTAAATAATTAGGTTTATTTAATTAATGTGGATGTGAATTTTGGAAGGTGACAATGATCTAATTAAATAATTAAAATTATTTAATTGTGGAAGAATAATAGAGGAATTTGATTTAATTAATTAAATAAAGAGGATTTATTTAATTAATGTCGCAATTTTGTGATTCAGAAGAATTTCGTGAAATTAATTAAATAATTAGATTATTTAATTAATGTGTGAAATGTGGGTGATTTGACAGATTACGAAAAGCAAGTGGTGCGGCAACTTGGTCATTTTAGGGTGTCTACATAGGGTTTAGGATTAAGGTTTTAGGGTTTAGTGTTTAGGGTTTATGGTTTAGGGTTTATGGATTAGGGTTTAGGGTTTAGGGTTTAAGGTTTATGGTTTAGGGTTTATAGTTTAGGGTTTAGGGTTTATGGTGTATGGTGTATGGTTTATGGTTTATGGTTTATGGTTTAGGGATTAGGGTTTAAGGTTTAGGGTTTAGGGTTTAGGGTTTAGGGTATAGAGTTTAGGGTTTAGGGTATAGAGTTTAGGGTTTAGGGTTTTGGGGTATAGGTTTTACGATTTAGGGTTAATGGTTTACGGTTTAAGGTTTAGGGTTCAGGGTTTAGGGTTCAGGGTTTAGGGCTTATGGTTTAGGGTTTAGGGTGTATGGTTTATGGTTTAGGGTTTAGGGTTAAGGGTTAAGGGTTTATGGTTTATGGTATAGGGTTTAGTGTTTAGAATTTATGGTTTATGGTTTAGGGTTTAGGGTTTTGTGTTTAGGGTTTAGGGTTTAGATTTAGGGTTTAGGGTTTATTGGTTTAGATTTTAGGTTTAGGGTTTAAGGTTTATTGTTTATTGTTTAGGTTTTATGGTTTAGGGTTTAGTGTTTACGGTTTAGGGTTTATGGTTTATGGTTTATGGTTTAGGGTTTAGGGTTTAGGGTTTGGAGTTTAGGGTTTAGGGCTTAAGGTTTAGGGTTTAGGGTTTAGGTCCTAGGGTTTAGGGTTTATTGTATAGGGTTTAGGGTTTAGGGTTTAGGGTTGAGGGTTTAGAGTTTAGGGTTTAAGGTTAAGGTTTTAGGGATTAGTGTTTAGGGTTTATGGTTTGGGGTTTATGGATTAGGGTTTAGGGTATGGTTTAGGGTTTAGGGTTTAGGGTTTAGTGTTTATGGTTTACGGTTTAGGGTTTAGGGTTTAGGGTTTATGGTTTATAGTTTATGGTTTAGGGTTTAGGGTTTAGGATTTATCGATTAGGGTTTAGGGTTTAGTGTTTATGGTTTACGGTTTAGGGTTTAGGTTTTATGGTTTATGGTTTAGGGTTTATGTTTTAGGGCTTAGGGTTTAGGGTTTATTGTAGGTTTTAGAATTTAGAGTTTAGGGTTTAGGGTTAAGGTTTTAGGGTTTAGTGTTTAGGGTTTATTGTTTGGGGTTTATTGATTAGGGTTTAGGGTTTAGTGTTTAGGTGTTGCAAGTATGAGGTGAGCCAGTGTTGTCATTGATGTCAACATACTCATATTGCATTGACAAGAAGGATTTGATGAGCTGTGTGCTGAGGATATTGAGAAAATTAGACTCAGTCAGGAACAGTGAAGAACAGTGATGAGAAGAAGGTAAATTACTGTATAGGTTGAGAACCGGAGGATGCGGATTAAAGGGTTAGTAGATATGAGTCTTGAGATGCTACAGTTAAGATTTCAGAGGTCCGCATGAAGATCTGAAGGCGTTGTGGCTGCCGGTATAGAACCGGGTCCGGCAAGTATCCGGAGGTGACAGAGGATCACAAAAAGGTCTGGTGAGGTCTGGAATTGTATTATCATAATCTACGGATTGGAAGGAGTGTTTGAGATGTCCTTGTGATGTGTCATCCTGATTTGTGTGTGATTTGGAGGTCTGGAAGTACCTCTTGCATCATGACAGTGGCGACAGACTGTGTTCTTGAAGTTCCGGATGAGGAAGACAAGAGATCCCAGTAAGCAGAGGAAGTGCGGATGTATCCGGACATTCAGACAGACTTGTGAAGGTTCTTGAATCATGTTTAGGTTGTGTTGTTGGTCCGCATTGATGGTAGAGCCCGGAATTGAAGTTATTCTTCCGGATGAAGTTATTGCTCTGTTTAGCCGACCAGATGAGTTGTTCATCCTGCGAATGTTCTTGTGATAGCCGACCGGATGTGTTATTCATCTTGCGGATACTCCTATGGTTGTTTGCCGACTTAGATGCTTGTTCCTAAGTCGATGTCTTGTATAAATAATGATTTGTGAATTCATTTCAGTGAGTGGCATGTGGATGAGCATGATATAGCGAAGAAAGGTGCGAAAGGCAGAGCAGAGATTGTTGGGCTTAATTGGAACTGATCCGGACATGGTAGAGATGTCATTCTCCAGTTCAAGACTGTGATTTTTATCACTTTGTAGACAGTGTGTCTCCTTGTAGGCAGTGGGCCTCTTTGTGAGCAGTGTGCTCGGGCAGTGAGCCCTTATTGGCATGTGCCATTCATTTTTCCTTATTCTTCTAACAGAGAATAATTCTTGGGTTAATCACCTCGTGGTTTTTCCCTTAACCGGGTTTTCCACGTCAAAATCTTGGTGTTCAATGTGTTGATGCTTATCTGCTCTTGTGTTTATGTATTGTGCTTCCATGAATGATTATTTGATATGCTGCTAACTAACAACAGAGAATAAAGTGTTTGAAATAGAACAAGTTCTATACAACTGATTCACCCCCCCCCCTCTCAGTTGTATGCCCTAGATCCAACAATTGGTATCAGAGCTAAGTTCCTCTGATAGGAGCTTAACCACTTGAGGTGATCCAGGATGTCGTCATACAAGAAGGATAGTCCGAAGTTCGATGGAACCAACTTCACTCTCTGGAAAGGTCGCATGAAGTGTCATTTGGAATGTATGGGAAAAGCATACTTGGCTATGATTTCAAAACCATATATACCCCCACAAGGTGGTCCGACAACTCCAGATGAAACCACAGAAGCTGAAAACAATCTGCGGACCAAGGAAGCTCTTCTAAGCGCATTGAATGACTCAGATCTCTCGAATGTCATTGACCTACCAACTGCATATGAGATCCTAACTAAACTGGAACTTCTGTATGAAGGAGATGAGTTTGTCAAAAGTGCAAGGTTGCAAAGTCTGAAAGGGAAATTTGAAAGATTGAAAATGAGAGATGATGAAAACATTACTACCTTTATGCCAAGAGTAAATGAGCTGGTATGTGGAATCAGAAATGCTGGTGGAACTCTAGATGAAAATGAGATTGTCTGCAAAATCCTAAGATCCCTTCCTGCTGCCTACAAAATCAAAGTTGCTGTCATTGATGAATTCAGAGCCCACACAACTGTCACAAGAGAACAACTGGCTGGCAAACTAGCTGCATTTGAAATGACCGAGTTTGGAGATGATCCACCCAAGACTGAATCTGCTTTTAAAGCCAGTGCCTATGTGAAAGGCAAACAGAGATTTGATCCGGGTGAAAACTCATCAAGAAAAATGTCATGGTATGATCAAGCAAGAAGAGACATGGAAGAAGAAGAAGCAGAAACAGCTCAACTTGAAGCCCTCATTACAAAGAGACTGCCCAGAGGATCCGGTAAGTATGAAGGAAAACTACCTTTTAAGTGTTTCAACTGCAATAAGATTGGTCATTTTGCCTCAAGATGTCCGGAGAGATCTGCAAGACCTAATACTCACAGACAAAGGTTTCAAAAAAATTGCTATTATGTTCATGAAGAAGATGACAATGAAGGAGTAACAGATGATGAATCAGATCCAGGAAGCAAATCCGGAAATGAGTGGGTGTTTATAGCCATCAAGGAAGAAGATTCCTTGCTCTCTGAATCTGTCAATCACAAAGTTGTTGAAAAAGCCTTGGCTGCTCAAGTGGAAGAAAAGGATGATTGGGTTATTGACAGTGGATGTTCTCACCATATGACTGGTGACAAGAATAAGTTCTTAGACTTGGAAAGATATGAAGGAGGAATGGTAAAGTTTGGTGACAATTCTGCTGGCAGAATCAGAGGTAGGGGAACTATTTCCTTTGATGGTAAGAGCAAAACAGGTAATGTACTATATGTTGAAGGATTGAAGCACAATCTTCTCAGTGTTGGTCAGTTAGTGGACAAAGGCTATGATCTCCGGTTCAAGAATGGAAAATGCAGAATCTTTACAAGCTCCGGAACTGAAATTGCATCCGGTACTCAGACAAGAGGTAACATCTTTCATCTGGTTGGTTCAAATAAAAGTTGTTTGTTTGTTCAAATTGATCAGAGTTGGTTATGGCATAGAAGAATGTGTCATGTAAATTTTGATAACATCATCAAAATAAGCAATACTCAGGCTGTGAGAGATCTTCCAAAGTTGATAAAACCTACAAACAGTGTGTGTAAAGAATGTCAGTTAGGCAAACAAAGCAGAGTCTCTTTTAAAAGCAAAGATCAGTCTTCTACCGGATTGTTGGAATTAGTACATACTGATCTATGTGGTCCGACAAGAATCAAGAGTCTGCAAGGTGATAGATATTTCATGTTGTTAATTGATGATCATTCCCGGATGATGTGGGTTACCTTTCTAAAAGAAAAATCAGAAGCTTTTGAGAAGTTCAAAATCTTCAAAGCTATGGTGGAGAATCAAACCGGATTGAAACTAAAGTGTCTAAGGTCTGATAGAGGTGGTGAATTTACATCTGGTGAATTCATTGACTTTTGTGAGAAACAGGGTATAAGGAGACAGTTGTCTGCTCCTAAGACTCCACAGCAGAATGGAGTAGTTGAGAGAAAGAACCGGACCATCCAGGAAGCTGCTAGGACAATGATGTTGGAAGCAAATGTTCCTCAAATGTTTTGGAAAGAAGCTATCAGCACTGCAGTCTACACTCTCAATCGAGTTCAAATCAGAAACAACACCGGTAAGACCCCCTATGAACTTTGGTTTGGCATCACTCCTACTGTGAAATATTTCAGGGTATTTGGTAGCAAGTGTTATATTAAAAGAGATGAAGATCTAGGAAAGTTTGATGCTAGAAGTGATGAAGGAATTTTCTTGGGCTACTCCACTCAAAGCAAAGCATACCGGTGTTACAATAAGAGATTGAGGAAGATGATAGAAAGCACCAATGTAAAGGTTGATGAAGGAATTGAGAAGCCTTCAAGATTTTATGAATTTGATGAAGATGACCAAGATAGTGTTCAAAGACCTCAATCCTCTCCGGTGAAACAGAGTCAGCCTGATCCGGTAAATCAGGAAGAAGAGTTAGGTTTGAATGAGCCTGATCAAGAAACAGCAGTACTGGATACTCCCAAAATTCCAAGGTATGTAAGACTGAATCACTCTGAAGATCAGATCATAGGTGACAGAAGCAAAGGTGTACAAACTAGAAGGAATATTGCTCAAGATCAGAATGAATGTTGTCTGATTTCAAAGATTGAACCTAAAACAATAAATGAAGCCTGCAATGATGAAAACTGGACCAAAGCAATGGAAGATGAACTGATGCAAATTGAGAAAAATCATACTTGGGATCTTGTTCCCAGACCTAGAGACAGGAATGTAATTGGAACCAAGTGGGTCTTCCGGAACAAACTAAATGAAGCTGGTGAAGTAATCAGAAACAAAGCTAGATTGGTCTGCAAAGGCTACTCTCAAATAGAAGGAATTGACTTTGAAGAGACTTTTGCTCCGGTAGCAAGAATTGAAGTAGTCAGATTACTTCTTGCATTTGCTGCCTTCAAAGATTTCAAGGTATATCAGATGGATGTCAAGTCTGCCTTCCTAAATGGTGAACTGGAACAAGAAGTCTACATTGAACAACCGGATGGATTTCAATTGTCTGATAATAATGATATGGTCTGCAAGTTGAAGAAAGCTTTGTATGGATTGAAGCAAGCCCCAAGAGCATGGTATGAAAGGTTGGATAAGCATCTTGTGCAGATTGGATTCAACAAAGGTACTACTGACAGCAACTTATATTTCAAAATTGATCATGAAAACATTCTGATTGTTGAAGTGTTTGTGGATGATATCATTTTTGGAGGAAGAGATAGTATGTGTAAAACTTTTGCAAATCAGATGAAAAGTGAGTTTGAAATGTCTATGCTTGGTGAAATGAATTTCTTCTTGGGTCTGCAAATTACTCAAACAAAAGAAGGGATCTTCATCTCTCAGACCAAATATGTGAAAGAATTGTTAAAAAAATTTGGTATGGAAGACTCAAAGCCTATGAACACTCCTATGGCAACCGGATGTAAGTTAAGCAAAGATGATGATTCTCCAAAGGCAGATCAGACAAAGTATAGATCAATGATTGGTGGATTGTTGTATCTCACTCAAACTAGACCAGATATAATGCAAGCTGTTGGTCTTGTGGCAAGATTCCAGGCTGATCCTAGAGAATCTCATGTTATGGCAATCAAAAGAATTTTTAGATACTTGAAAGGGACAGTTGAGTATGGTCTATGGTATCCTAGAGATCCGGATTTCTCTCTTCATGCTTACACAGATGCAGATTGGGCAGGAGATGTGGATGACCGGAAGAGCACTAGTGGTGGAGCATTCTTTTTGGGGAAGAGATTGGTTTCTTGGCTAAGCAAGAAACAAGATGCAATATCTCTGTCTACAACTGAAGCAGAATACATTGCAGCAGCAGGTAGTTGCACTCAAATCTTGTGGATGAAGCAGATGCTAAGAGACATCAAAGTTGAATATGAGGAGCCTATTACAATTTTCTGTGATAATTCAAGTGCAATTAATATTTCCAAGAATCCGGTATTGCATTCTAAGACTAAGCACATATCTATCAAATTTCACTTTTTGAGAGAACAAGTAAACAAGGAAGAAGTCAGATTGGAGTATGTTCCCTCCAAGGATCAGATTGCAGATATCTTTACAAAACCTCTTCCCAAGGACTCTTTTGAATATCTCCGGGAGAAGTTAGGGGTCATGGCCCCTCCGGTGATGAACTAAGATGCACTGATGTGCATCAGTCCGGTGGCTATCACAGTCATATCTTGTGATCCGGACTAATGGGGAGCTGCAACTAAGGGGGAGCAGCTGGTATTATTCTGATGCATGAGAGTTGCAAGTATGAGCCCTTTGCCATTGATGTCAAAGGGGGAGAGAAGACATGTGAAAAACAAGTGGTTGATGATCAAAGGGGGAGCAGCAAAGGAAGACATGTGAAGAGTTGTTGTTGATAGGGGGAGCTGTGACAGAAAAGAGAAGTTCTTGTCTTGATGGTTTTTCACATCATATGTTGCCATCAATGACAAAGGGGGAGATTGTTGCAAGTATGAGGTGAGCCAGTGTTGTCATTGATGTCAACATACTCATATTGCATTGACAAGAAGGATTTGATGAGCTGTGTGCTGAGGATATTGAGAAAATTAGACTCAGTCAGGAACAGTGAAGAACAGTGATGAGAAGAAGGTAAATGTACTGTATAGGTTGAGAACCGGAGGATGCGGATTAAAGGGTTAGTAGATATGAGTCTTGAGATGCTACAGTTAAGATTTCAGAGGTCCGCATGAAGATCTGAAGGCGTTGTGGCTGCCGGTATAGAACCGGGTCCGGCAAGTATCCGGAGGTGACAGAGGATCACAAAAAGGTCCGGTGAGGTCCGGAATTGTATTATCATAATCTGCGGATTGGAAGGAGTGTTTGAGATGTCCTTGTGATGTGTCATCCTGATTTGTGTGTGATTTGGAGGTCTGGAAGTACCTCTTGCATCATGACAGTGGCGACAGACTGTGTTCTTGAAGTTCCGGATGAGGAAGACAAGAGATCCCAGTAAGCAGAGGAAGTGCGGATGTATCCGGACATTCAGACAGACTTGTGAAGGTTCTTGAATCATGTTTAGGTTGTGTTGTTGGTCCGCATTGATGGTAGAGCCCGGAATTGAAGTTATTCTTCCGGATGAAGTTATTGCTCTGTTTAGCCGACCGGATGAGTTGTTCATCCTGCGAATGTTCTTGTGATAGCCGACCGGATGTGTTATTCATCTTGCGGATACTCCTATGGTTGTTTGCCGACTTAGATGCTTGTTCCTAAGTCGATGTCTTGTATAAATAATGATTTGTGAATTCATTTCAGTGAGTGGCATGTGGATGAGCATGATATAGCGAAGAAAGGTGCGAAAGGCAGAGCAGAGATTGTTGGGCTTAATTGGAACTGATCCGGACATGGTAGAGATGTCATTCTCCAGTTCAAGACTGTGATTTTTATCACTTTGTAGACAGTGTGTCTCCTTGTAGGCAGTGGGCCTCTTTGTGAGCAGTGTGCTCGGGCAGTGAGCCCTTATTGGCATGTGCCATTCATTTTTCCTTATTCTTCTAACAGAGAATAATTCTTGGGTTAATCACCCCGTGGTTTTTCCCTTAACCGGGTTTTCCACGTCAAAATCTTGGTGTTCAATGTGTTGATGCTTATCTGCTCTTGTGTTTATGTATTGTGCTTCCATGAATGATTATTTGATATGCTGCTAACTAACAACAGAGAATAAAGTGTTTGAAATAGAACAAGTTCTATACAACTGATTCACCCCCCCCCTCTCAGTTGTATGCCCTAGATCCAACATTAGGGTTTAGGGTTTAGGGTTTCTGGTTTATGGTTTAGGGTTTATGGTTTAGGGTTTATGGTTTACATTTTATGGTTTATGGTTTATGGTTTAGGGTTTAGGGTTTAGGGATTAGGGTTTAAGTTTTAGGGTTTATGGTTTAGGTTTTAAGGTTTAGGGTTTAGGGATTAGGGTTTAAGGTTTAGGGTTTATGGTTTAGGTTTTAGGGTTTAGGGTTTAGGGTTTAGGGTTTAGTGCTAATGTTTTACGGTTTAAGGTTTACGGTTTAGGGTTTAGGGTTTATGGCTTAGAGTTTAGGTTTTAGGGTTTATGGTTTAGGGTTTAGGGTTTATGGTATATTGTTTATGATTTAGGGTTTAGAGTTTAGGGATTATAGATTAGGGTTTAGGTTTTAGGGTTTAGGGTTAACAGTTTGGGGTTGGTGGTTTGTGGTTTGTGGTTTGTGGTTTATGGTTGACGGTTTAGGGTTTAGGGTTTATGTTTTATGTTTTATGGTTTAGGGTTTAGGGTTTAGTGTTTAGGGTTTTAGGTTTTAGGGTTTAGGTTTTAAGGTTTACGGATTAGGGTTTAGGGTTTACGATTTATGGTTTGGGGTTTAGGTTTTTAGCATTTTAGAGTTTAGGGTTTAGGGTATAGGGTTTATGGTTTATGGATTAGGGTTTAGGGTTTAGGGTTTAGGGTTTAGGGTTTAGGATTTAGGGCTTATGGTTTAGGGCTTAGGGGTTAGAGATTAGGGTTTAGGGTTATGGTTTAGGGTTTAGGGTTTAGGGTTTATGTTTTATGGTTTATGGTTTATGGTTTAGCATTTATGGTTTATGGTTTAAGGTTTAGGGTTTAGGGTTTAGAGTTTAGGGTTTTGTTGTTTAAGGTTTATGGTTTGGGGTTTATGGTTTAGGGCTTATGGTCTATGGCTTAGCGTTTAGGGTTTGGGTTTAGGGTTTAGGTTTTAGGGTTTAGGGATTATGGTTTACGGTTTAGGGTGTAGCGTTTAGGGTTTAGGGTTTAGGGTTTAGAGTTTAGGGTTTATGGTTTATGGTTTATGTTTCAGGGTTTATGGTTTAGGGTTTATGGCTTCAAGTTTATTGTTTAGGGTTTAGGGTTTAGGGTTTAGGGTCCAGGGTTTATTGTTTATTGTTTAGGGTTTAGGGTTTAGGGTTTAGTGTTTAGGGTTTAAGGTTTATGGTTTAGGGTTTAGGTTTAGGGTTTAGAGTTTAATTTTAGGGTTTTAGGGTTTAGGGCTAGGGGTTTAGGGTTTAGGATTTAAGGTTCAGGGATTAGGGTTTAGGGTTTAGGGTTTAGGGTTTAGAGTTTGGGGTTTAGGGTTTAGGGTTTAGTGTTTTGGATTTAGGTTTTGGGGTTTAGGGTTTAGGGTTTAGGGCTTAGGGTTTACAGTTTATGGTATAGGGTTTATTGTTTATGGTTTATGGTTTAGGGTTTAGAGTTTAGGGTTTAGGATTAAGGTTTTAGGGTTTAGTGTTTAGGGTTTATGGTTTAGTGCTTATGCTTTATGGTTTAGGAATTAGGGTTTAGGGTTTAAGGTTTAGGGTTTAGGGTTTAGGGATTAGGGTTTAAGGTTTAGGGTTTATGGTTTAGGTTTTAAGGTTTAGGGTTTAGGGATTAGGGTTTAAGGTTTAGGGTTTATGGTTTAGGTTTTAGGGTTTAGGGTTTAGGGTTTAGGGTTTAGGGTTTTTTGCTAATGTTTTACGGTTTAAGGTTTACGGTTTAGGGTTTAGGGTTTATGGTTTAGGGTTTAGGGTTTATGGTATATTGTTTATGATTTAGGGTTTAGAGTTTAGGGATTATAGATTAGGGTTTAGGGTTTAGGGTTAACAGTTTGGGGTTGGTGGTTTGTGGTTTGTGGTTTATGGTTGACGGTTTAGGGTTTAGGGTTTATGTTTTATGTTTTATGGTTTATGGTTTAGGGTTTAGTGTTTAGGGTTTTAGGTTTTAGGGTTTATAGTTTAGGGTTTAGGGTTTAAGGTTTACGGATTAGGGTTTAGGGTTTACAATTTATTTTTTGGGGTTTAGGGTTTAGGGTTTTAGCGTTTTAGAGTTTAGGGTTTATGGTTTATGGATTAGGGTTTAGGGTTTATGGTTTAGGGTTTATGATTTAGGGCTTATGGTTTAGGGCTTAGGGGTTAGAGATTAGGGTTTAGGGTTATGGTTTAGGGTTTAGGGTTTAGGTTTTATGTTTTATGGTTTATGGTTTATATTTTATGGTTTAGCGTTTATGGT
This sequence comes from Cunninghamia lanceolata, assembly GCA_027924645.1. NCBI lineage: Eukaryota > Viridiplantae > Streptophyta > Pinopsida > Cupressales > Cupressaceae > Cunninghamia > Cunninghamia lanceolata. Next base: position 221,152 of record BSBN01001257.1, on the reverse strand, counting down.
TTATGGTTTAAGGTTTAGGGTTTAGGGTTTAGAGTTTAGGGTTTTGTTGTTTAAGGTTTATGGCTTGGGGTTTATGGTTTAGGGCTTATGGTTTATGGCTTAGGGTTTAGGGTTTAGGTTTTAGGGTTTAGGGATTATGGTTTAGGGTTTAGGGTGTAGCGTTTAGGGTTTAGGGTTTAGGGTTTAGGGTTTATGGTTTATGTTTCATGGTTTATGGTTTCAAGTTTATTGTTTAGGGTTTAGGGTTTAGGGTTTAGGGTCCAGGGTTTAGGGTTTAGGGTTTAAGGTTTATGGTTTAGGGTTTAGGTTTAGGGTTTAGAGTTTAATTTTAGGGTTTTAGGGTTTAGGGCTAAGGGTTTAGGGTTTAGGATTTAAGGTTGAGGGATTAGGGTTTAGGGTTTAGGGTTTAGAGTTTGGGGTTTAGGGTTTAGGGTTTAGTGTTTTGGGTTTAGGTTTTGGGGTTTAGTGTTTAGGGTTTAGGGCTTAGGGTTTATAGTTTATGGTATAGGTTTTATTGTTTATGGTTTAGGGTTTAGGGTTTAGAGTTTAGGGTTTAGGATTAAGGTTTTAGGGTTTAGTGTTTAGGGTTTATGGTTTAGTGCTGATGGTTTATGGTTTAGGAATTAGGGTTTAGGGTTTAAGGTTTAGGGTTTAGGGTTTAGATTTAGGGTTTACGGTTTATGGGTTTAAAGTTTAGGTTTAGGGTTTAGGGTTTGGGGTTTGGGGTTTGGGGTTTAGGGTTTAGGGTTGACAGTTTAGGGTTTATGGTTTATAGTTTATGGTTTAGGTTTTAGGGTTTAGGGTTTGGGGTCTACGGTTTAGGGTTTAGCATTTAGCGTTTAGGGTTTTAGGGTTTAGGGCTTAGGGTTTAGGGTTTATTGTATAGGGTTTATGGTGTATGGTTTAAAGTTTAGGGTTTAGGGTTTAGGGTTAAGGTTTTAGGGTTTAGTGTTTAGGGTTTATGGTTTCGGGTTTATGGATTAGGGTTTAGGGTTTAGTGTTTAGGGTTTATGGTTTATGGTTTAGGGTTTTCAGTTTAGGGTTTACGGTTTATTGTTTATGGTTTATGGTTTATGGTATATGGTTTATGTTTTATGGTTTATGGTTTATCGTTTAGTGTTTAGGGTTTAGGGTTTAGGGTATAGGGTTTGAGTTTTAGGTTTATGGTTTTTAGTTTTGGGTTTAGGCTTTAGGGTTTAGGGTTTAGAGTATAGTGTTTAGGGTTTAGGGATTTAGGGTTTGGCGTTTTAGGGTTTAGGGTTTTAGGGTTTAGGGTTTATGCTTTAGGTTTTATGGTTTAGTGCTGATGGTTTATGTTTTAGGATTTAGGGTTTAGGGTTTAGGGTTTAGGGTTCAGGCTTTAGGCTTTAGATTTAGGGTTTAGGGTTTATGGGTTTATGGTTTATAGATTAGGGTTTAAGGTTTAGGGTTTAGGGTTTACAGTTTAGGGTTTATGGTTTATGGTTTAGGGTTTGGGGTTTAGGATTTAGATTTTAGGGTTTAGGGTTTAGGTTGGGGTTTAGGGTTTAGGGTCTAGGGTTTTAGGGTTTAGTGTTTAGGGTTTATGGTTTAGGTTTATGGATTAGGGTTTAGGGTTTAGGGTTTAGTGTTTATGGTTTATGGTTTATGGTTTAGGGTTTAGGGTTTAGGGTTTATGGTTTAGGGTTTATGGTTTATGGTTTAGGGTTTATTGTTTAGGGTTTAGGGATTAGGGTTTAAGGTTTAGTGTTTAGGGTTTAGGGTTTATGGTTTGGGGTATAGAGTTTATGGTTTAGGGTTTTTGGGTTTAGGTTTTACTGTTTAGGGTTAATGGTTTACGGTTTAAGGTTTAGGGTTCAGGGTTCAGGGTTTTGGGTTTATGGTTTAGGGCTTATGGTTTAGGGTTTAGGGTGTATGGTTTATGGTTTATGGTTTAGGGTTAAGGGTTTAGGGTTTACGGTTTATGGTTTATGGTTTAGGGTTTTGGGTTTGAAGTTTAGGGTTTAGGGTTTAGGGCTTATGGTTTAGGGTTTAGGGTTTATGGTTTAGGGTTAAGGGTTATGGGTTTAGGGTTTATGGTTTATGGATTAGGGTTTAGGGTTTAGGGTTTATCATTTAGGGTTTAGGGTTTAGGGTTTAGCATTTAGGATTTACGGTTTAGGGTTTATGGTTTATGGTTTAGGGTTTAGCATTTATGGTTTAAGGTTTAAGGTTTAGGGTTTCGGGTTTAACTTTTAGGGTTTAGTGTTTAGTGTTTATGTTTTAGCATTTTGGGATTTGGGTTTATGGTTTAGGGTTTACGGTTTAGAGTTTAGGGTTTTAGGGTTTAGGGTTAATGGTTTACGGTTTAAGGTTTAAGGTTTAGGGTTTAGGGTTTAGCATTTAGGGTTTATGGTTAAGGGTTTCAGGTTTATGGTTAAGGGTTTCAGGTTCATGGTTTATGGTTTAGGGCTTATGGTTTAGGGTTTAGAGTGTATGGTTTATGGTTTAGGGTTTAGGGTTTAGGGTTAAGGGTTTAGGGTTTAAGGTTTAGGGTTTAGGATTTAAGGTTTAGGGTTTAGGGTTTACAGTTTAGGGTAAGTGCTTAGGGTTTAGGGTTTAGGGTTTGGGGATTATGGTTTAGGGTTTAGGGTTTAGGGTTTAGTGTTTAGGGTTTAGGGTTTTAGGGTTTAGGGTTTAGGGTTTATGCTTTAGGGTTTGTGGTTTAGTGCTTATGGTTTATGGTTTAGGATTTTGGGTTTATGGTTTAGGGTTTAGGGTTTAGGGTTTAGGGTTTAGCGTTTTAGGGTTTAGGGTTAATGGTTTACAGTTTAGGGTTTATAGATTAAGGTTTAGGGTTTAGGGTTTAGGGTTTAGGGTTTAGGGTATAGTGTTTAAGGTTTAGGGTTTTAGGGTTTATGTTTTAGGGTTTATGGTTTAGTGCTTATGGTTTATGGTTTAGGAATTAGGGTTTAGGGTTTAGGGTTTTGGGTTTAGGGTTTGGAGTTTAGGGTTTAGGGTTTAATGTTTAGGGTTTAGGGTTTAGGGTTTATGGTTTAGGGCCTAGGGTTTAGGGTTTATTGTATAGGGTTTATGGTTTATGGTTTAGGGTTTAGAGTTTAGATTTTAGGGTTTAAGGTTAAGGTTTTAGGGTTTAGTGTTTAGGGTTTATGGTTTGGGGTTTATGGATTAGGGTTTAGGGTTTAGTGTTTATGGTTTATGGTTTATAGTTTAGGGTTTAGGGTTTATCGATTAGGGTTTAGAGTATAGGGTTTAGGGTTTATAGTTTACAGTTTAGGGTTTGGGTTTTATGGTTTAGGGTTTAGGATTTATGGTTTAGGGTTTAGGGTTTAGGGTTTAGGATTTAGGGTTTAGGGTTTAGGTTTTAGGGCTTAGGGTTTATGGTTTATTGTAGGTTTTAGGGTTTAGAGTTTAGGGTTTAGGGTTTAGGGTTTAGGGTTTAGTGTTTAGGGCTTTAGGGTTTAGGGCTTAGGGTTTAGGGTTTAGGGTTTAGGGTTTAGGTTTTTCAGATTAGGGTTTAGGGTTTAGGGTTTATGGTTTAGTGTTTAGGGTTTAGGGTTTAGGGTATAGGGTTTATGTTTTAGGGTTTATGGTTCATGGTTTTGGGTTTTGGGTTTAGGGTTTAGAGTATAGTGTTTAGGGTTTAGGGATTTAGGGTTTGGGGTTTTAGGGTTTAGGGTTTATGGTTTTAGGGTTTATGGTTTAGTGCTTATGGTTTATGGTTTAGGATTTAGGGTTTAGGGTTTAAGGTTTAGGGTTTAGGGTTTAGGGTTTATATTTAGGGTTTAGTGTTTATGGATTTATGGTTTATGGTTTAGAGTTTATAGATTAGGGTTTAGGGTTTACATTTTAGGGTTTATGTTTTATGGTTTAGGGTTTAGGATTTAGATTTTAGGGTTTAGGGTTTATGTTGGGGTTTAGGGTTTAGGGTTTAGGGTTTAAGGTTTAGGGTTTATGGCTTAGGGTTTAGAGTTTATGGTATAGGGTTTATTGTTTATGGTTTAGAGTTTAGGGTTTAGGATTAAGGTTTTAGGGTTTAGTGTTTAGGGTTTAGGGTTTAGGGTTTATGGATTAGGGTTTAGGGTTTAGTATTTATGGTTTTTGGTTTAGGGTTTAGGGTTTAGGGTTTAGGGTTTAGGGTTTAGGGTTTATGGTTTATGGTTTATTGTTTATGGTTTATGGTTTATGGTTTATGGTTTAGGGATTAGGGTTTAGGGTTTAGGGTTTAGGGTATAGAGTTTAGGGTTTTGGGTTTTGGGGTTTAGGTTTTACGGTTTAGGGTTAATGGTTTACGGTTTAAGATTTAGGGTTCAGGGTTTAGGGTTTTGGGTTTTAGGTTTAGGCTTTAGGCTTTAGGGCCTATGGTTTATGGTTTAGGGTGTATGGTGTATGGTTTATGGTTTAGGGTTAAGGGTTAAGGGTTTAGGGTTTAGGGTTTATGGTTTATGTTTTAGGGTTTAGGGTTTAGGGTTTATCGTTTAGGGTTTACGGTTTACGGTTTATGGTTTAGGGTTTAGGGTTTATGGGTTTGAATTTTAGGTTTAGTGTTTAGTGTTTAGGGTTTAGGGTTTATTGTTTAGGTTTTATGGTTTAGGGTTTATAGATTAGGGTTTAGGGTTTAAGGTTTACAGTTTATGGTTTATGGTTTAGGGTTTAGGGTTTTAGGGTTTTAGGGTTTAGGATTTAGGGTTTTAGGGTTTAGGGTATAGGGTTTAGGGTTTTAGGGTTTAGGGTTTAGGGTATAGGGTATAGGGTTTAGGGCTTAGGGTTTAGGGTTTAGGGTTTGGAGTTTAGGGTTTAGGGTTTAAGGTTTAAGGTTTAGGGTTTAGGGTTTAGGGTTTAGGGTTTAGTGTTTAGGGTTTAGGGGTTTAGGGTTTAGATTTAGGGATTAGGGTTTATGGATATAGGGTTTATTGTTTAGGTTTATAGATTAGGGTTTATGGTTTAGGCTTTACGCTTTAGGCTTTAGGATTTAGATTTTAGGGTTTAGGGTTTAGGTTGGGGTTTAGTGTTTACGGTTTACGGTTTAGGGCTTAGGGTTTAGAGTTTATGGTATAGGGTTTATTGTTTATGGTTTTGATTTTAGGGTTTAGAGTTTAGGGTTTAGGATTAAGGTTTTAGGGTTTAGTGTTTAGGGTTTATGGATTAAAGTTTATGGTTTAGGGTTTAGGGTTTAGGGTTTAGGGTTTATTGTTTATGGTTTATGGTTTAGGGATTAGGATTTAAGGTTTAGGGTTTAGGTTTTAGGGTTTAGGGTATAGAGTTTAGGGTTTTGGGTTTTGGGGTATAGGTTTTATGATTTAGGGTTAATGGTTTATGGTTTAAGGTTTAGTGTTAAGGGTTTAGGGTTTAGGGTTTCGAGCTTATGGTTTAGGGTTTAGGGTGTATGGTTTATGGTTTAGGGTTTAGGGTTAAGGGTTAAGGGTTTATGGTTTATGGTTTATGGCTTATGGTTTAGGGTTTAGTGTTTAGAATTTACGGTTTAGGGTTTAGGGTTTAGGGTTTAGGGTTTTGTGTTTAGGGTTTAGGGTTTAGAGTTTAGATTTAGGGTTTAGGGTTTATGGGTTTAGATTTTAGGTTTAGGGTTTAGGGTTTAGGGTTTATTGTTTAGGTTTTATGGTTTAGGGTTTATAGATTAGGGTTTAGGGTTTAGTGTTTACGGTTTACGGTTTACATTTTATGGTTTATGGTTTAGGGTTTAGGGTTTAGGGTTTAAGGTTTAGGGTTTTAGGGTTTTAGGGTTTAGGATTTAGGGTTTTAGGGTTTAGGGTATAGGGTATAGGATATAGGGTTTAGGGTTTTAGGGTTTAGGTATAGGGTTTAGGGTTTAGGGTTTAGGGTTTAGGGGCTAGGGTTTAGGGTTTATTGTATAGGGTTTAGGGTTTCAGGTTGAGGGTTTAGAGTTTAGGGTTTAAGGTTAAGGTTTTAGGGATAAATGTTTAGGGTTTATGGTTTGGGGTTTATGGATTAGGGTTTAGGGTATGGTTTAGGGTTTAGGGTTTAGGGTTTAGTGTTTAGGGTTTAGGGTTTAGGGTTTATGGTTTACGGTTTATGGTTTATGGTTTAGGGTTTAGGATTTATCGATTAGGGTTTAGTGTTTATGGTTTACGGTTTAGGGTTTAGGGTTTAGGGTTTAGAGTTTAGGGTTAAGGTTTTAGGGTTTAGTGTTTAGGGTTTATTGTTTGGGGTTTATGGATTAGGGTTTAGGGTTTAGGATTTAGGGTTTAGGGTTTAGGGTTTCTGGTTTATGGTTTAGGGTTTATGGTTTACGTTTAGTGTTTAGGGTTTATGGTTTATGGTTTACATTTTAGGGTTTATGGTTTATGGATTATGGTTTAGGGTTTAGGGATTAAGGTTTAAGGTTTAGGGTTTATGGTTTAGGTTTTAAGGTTTAGGGTTTAGGGATTAGGGTTTAAGGTTTAGGGTTTATGGTTTAGGTTTTAGGGTTTAGGGTTTCAGGTTTAGGGTTTTAGGGTTTAGGGCTAATGTTTTATGGTTTAAGGTTTACGGTTTAGGGCTTAGGGTTTAGGTTTTAGGGTTTATGGTTTATGGTTTAAGGTTTATGGTATATTGTTTATGATCTAGGGTTTAGAGTTTAGGGATTATAGATTAGGGTTTAGGGTTTAGGGTTAACAGTTTAGGGTTGGTGGTTTGTGGTTTATGGTTGACGGTTTAGGGTTTATGTTTTATGGTTTATGGTTTGGGGTTTAGTGTTTAGGGTTTAGGGTTTTAGGGTTTAGTGTTTAGGGTTTTAGGTTTTAGGGTTTATAGTTTAGGGTTTAGGGTTTAAGGTTTACAGATTAGGGTTTAGGTTTTACGATTTATGGTTTGGGGTTTAGGGTTTAGGGTTTTAGAGTTTAGGGTTTAGGGTTTAGGGTTTATGGTATAGGGTTTATGGTTTATGGATTAGGGTTTAGGGTTTATGGTTTAGGGTTTATGATTTCAGGCTTATGCTTTAGGGCTTAGGGGGTAGGGCTTAGGGTTTAGGGTTATGGTTTAAGGTTTAGGGTTTAGGGTTTAGGTTTTATGTTTTATGGTTTATGGTTTATGGTTAAAGGTTTAGGGTTTAGGGTTTAGAGTTTAGGGTTTTGTTGTTTAAGGTTTATGGTTTGGGGTTTATGGTTTAGGGCTTATGGTTTATGGCTTAGGGTTTAGGGTTTGAGTTTAGGGTTTAGGGATTATGGTTTAGGGTTTAGGGTGTAGCGTTTAGAGTTTAGGGTTTAGGGTTTAGGGTTTAGGGTTTAGGGTTTAGGGTTTAGGGTTTAGAGTTTAGGGTTTAGGGTTTATGGTTTATGTTTCAGGGTTTATGGTTTCAAGTTTAATTTTTAGGGTTTAGGGTCCAGGGTTTATTGTTTATTGTTTAGGGTTTAGGGTTTAGTGTTTGGGGTTGAAGGTTTATGGTTTAGGATTTAGGTTTAGGGTTTAGGGTTTATGGGTTTAGAGTTTAATTTTAGGGTTTTAGGGTTTAGGGCTAAGGGTTTAGGGTTTAGGATTTAGGGTTGAGGGATTAGGGTTTAGGGTTGTGTTTAGTGTTTAGGGTTTAGGGTTTAGGGTTTGGGGTTTTGGGTTTTGGGTTTTGGGTTTAGGGTTTAGGGTTTGGGGTTTAGGGTTTAGGGTTTTAGGTTTAGGTTTTGGGGTTTAGGGTTTAGGGTTTAGGGCTTAGGGTTTACAGTTTATGGTATAGGGTTTATTGTTTATGGTTTAGGGTTTAGGGTTTAGAGTTTAGGGTTTAGTATTAAGGTTTTAGTGTTTAGTGTTTAGTGTTTATGGTTTATGGTTAGGGTTTATGGTTTATGGCTTATGGTTTAGTGTTTAGGGTTTAGGGTTTAGGGTTTGGGGTTTTAGGGTTTAGGGTTTAGGGTTTTAGGGTTTAGGGTTTACACTTTAGGTTTTATGGTTTAGTGCTTATGGTTTAGGGTTTAGATTTAGGGTTTAGGATTTAAGGTTTAGGGTTTAGGGTTTAGATTTAGGGTTTAGGGTTTACGGGTTTAAAGTTTAGGTTTAGGGTTTAGGGTTTAGGGTTTAGGGTTTGGGGTTTAGGGTTTAGGGTTGATAGTTTAGGGTTTATGGTTTATAGTTTATGGTTTAGGTTTTAGGGTTTAGGGTTTGTGGTTTACGGTTTAGGGTTTAAGGGTTTAAGGGTTTACGGTTTTAGGGTATAGGGTTTAAGGTATAGGGTTTAGGGTTTAGGGTTTAGGGCTTAGGGTTTAGGGTTTATTGTATAGGGTTTATGGTTTACGGTTTAGCGTTTAGAGTTTAGGGTTTAGGGTTAAGGTTTTAGGGTTTAGTGTTTAGGGTTTATGGTTTGGGGTTTATGGATTAGGGTTTAGGGTTTACTGTTTAGGGTTTAGGGTTTAGGGCCTAGGGTTTATGGTTTAGGGTTTTCGGTTTAGGGTTTAGAGTTTAGAGTTTATTGTTTATGGTTTATGATTTATGTTTTATGGTTTATGGTTTATGGTTTAGTGTTTAGTGTTTAGGGTTTAAGTTTTAGGGTTTATGGTTTTTGGTTTAGGGTTTAGGGTTTAGGGTTTAGAGTATAGTGTTTAGGGTTTAGGGATTTAGGGTTTGGCGTTTTAGGGTTTAGGGTTTTAGGGTTTAGGGTTTATGCTTTAGGTTTTATGGTTTAGTGCTTATGGTTTATGTTTTAGGATTTAGGGTTTAGGGTTTAGGGTTTAGGGTGTAGACTTAGGGTTTAGGGTTTATGGGTTTATGGTTTATAGATTAGGGTTTAGGGTTTACAGTTTAGGGTTTATGGTTTATGGTTTATGGTTTAGGATTTAGATTTTATGGTTTAGGGTTTAGGTTGGGGTTTAGCGTTTGGGGTCTAGGGTTTTAGGGTTTAGTGTTTATGGTTTATCGTTTAGGTTTATGGATTAGGGTTTAGGGTTTAGGGTTTAGTGTTTAGGGTTTATGGTTTAGGGTTTACGATTTACGGTTTATGGTTTACAGTTTAGGGTTTATGGTTTATGGTTTAGGGTTTATGGTTTATTGTTTAGGGTTTAGGGATTAGGGTTTAAGGTTTAGTGTTTAGGGTTTAGGGTTTAGGGTTTATGGTTTAGTGTAAAGAGTTTATGGTTTAGGGTTTTGGGGTTTAGGTTTTACGGTTTAGGGTTAATGGTTTACGGTTTAAGGTTTAGGGTTTAGGGTTCAGGGTTTAGGGTTTAGGGTTTTGGGTTTATGGTTTAGGGCTTATGGTTTAGGGTTTAGGGTGTATGGTTTATGGTTTATTGTTTATGGTTTAGGGTTTAGGGTTTACGGTTTACGGTTTATGGTTTATAGTTTATAGTTTATGGTTTAGGGTTTAGGGTTTATCATTTACAGTTTAGGGTTTTAGGTTTAGGGTTTAGGGTGGGTTTAGGGCTTATGGTTTAGGGTTTAGGGTGTATGGTTTATGGTTTATGGTTTAGGGTTAAGGGTTATGGGTTTAAGGTTTAGGGTTTACGGTTTACGGTTTAGGATTTAATATTTACGGTTTATGGTTTATGGTTTAGGGTTTAGGGTTTATGGTTTAGCGTTTATGGTTTAAGGTTTATGGTTTAGTGTTTAGTGTTTATGGTTTAGCATTTAGGGATTTGGGTTTAAGGTTTAGGGTTTAGGGTTTATGGTTTACGGTTTAGGGTTTAGGGTTTAGGGTTTTAGGGTTTTAGGGTTTTGGGTTAATGGTTTACGGTTTAAGGTTTAGGGTTTATGGTTTATGGTTTAGCATTTAGGGTTTATGGTTAAGGGTTTCGGGTTTAGGGTTTAGGGTTTCAGGTTTATGGTTTAGGGTTTAGGGTGTATGGTTTAGGGTTTAGGGTTTAGGGTTAAGGGTTAAGGGTTAAGGGTTTAGGGTTTAGGGTTTATGGTTTATGGTTTATGGTTTATGGTTTAGGATTTAAGGTTTAGGTTTTACGGTTTACGGTTTATGGTAAGTGCTTAGGGTTTAGGGTTTAGGGATTATGGTTTAGGGTTTAGGGTTTAGGTTTTAGTGATTTAGGGTTTAGGGTTTTAGGGTTTAGGGTTTAGGGTTTATGCTTTAGGGTTTTTGGTTTAGTGCTTATGTTTTATCGTTTAGGATTTAGGGTTTTGTGTTTTGGGTTTAGGGTTTAGGGTTTAGGGTTTAGGGTTTAGATTTAGGGTTTAGGGTTTATGGGTTTAGAGTTTAGGTTTAGGGTTCTAGGGTTTAGGGTTTGGAGTTTAGGGTTTAGGGTTCTAGGGTTTAGAGTTTAGGTTTTAGGGTTAATGGTTTAAGGTTTAGGGTTTAGGGTTTAGGGTTTGGGGTTCAGGCTTTGAGGGTTTTAGGGTTTAGGATTTAGGGTATTAGGATTTAGGGTTTAGGGTTTAGGATTTTAGGGTTTAGGGTATAGGGTATAGGGTATAGGGTATAGGGTTTAGGGTTTGGAGTTTAGGGTTTAGGGTTTAAGGTTTAGGGTTTAGGGTTTAGGGTTTCAGGCCTAGAGTTTAGGGTTTATGGTTTTAGGTTTCAGGGTTTTGGGTTTTAGGGTTTGGGGTTTAGTGTTTAGGGTTTAGGGGTTTAGGGTTTAGTGCTTAGATTTAGGGATTAGGGTTTATGGATTTAGGGTTTAAGTTTTAGGGTTTATAGATTAGGGTTTAGGCTTTAGGCTTTAGGCTTTAGGCTTTAGGATTTAGATTTTAGGGTTTAGGGTTTAGGTTGGGGTTTAGTGTTTAGGGTTTACGGTTTAGGGCTTAGGGTTTAGAGTTTATGGTATAGGGTTTATTGTTTATGGTTTAGAGTTTAGGGTTTAGGATTAAGGTTTTAGGGTTTATGGTTTAGGGTTTACGGATTAGGGTTTAGGGTTTATGGTTTTGGGTTTATGGTTTACGGTTTAGGGTTTAGGGTTTCTTGTTTATGGTGTATGGTTTAGGGTTTATGGTTTATGGTTTATGGTTTAGGGATTTGGGTTTAAGGTTTAGGGTTTAGGGTTTATGGTTTAGGGTATAGAGTTTAGGGTTTAGGGTTTTGGTGTATAGGTTTTACGATTTAGGGTTAATGGTTTACGGTTTAAGGTTTAGGGTTTAGGGTTTAGGGTTTAGGGTTTAGGGTTTAGGGCTTATGGTTTAGGGTTTAGGGTGTATGGTTTATGGTTTAGGGTTTAGGGTTAAGGGTTAAGGGTTTATGGTTTATGGTTTAGGGTTTAGTGTTTAGGATTTATGGTTTATGGTTTATGGTTTAGGGTTTAGGGTTTAGGGTATAGAGTTTAGGGTTTAGGGTTTTGGGGTTTAGGTTTTACGGTTTAGGGTTAATGGTTTACAGTTTAAGATTTCAGGTTTAGGGTTTAGGGTTTTGGGTTTAGGCTTTAGGGTTTAGGGTTTAGGGTGTATGGTGTATGGTGTATGGTTTATGGTTTAGGGTTAAGGGTTAAGGGTTTAGTGTTTAGGGTTTGTGGTTTATGGTTTATGGTTTAGGGTTTAGGGTTTAGTGTTTAGGGTTTATCGTTTAGGGTTTGGGGTTTACGATTTATGGTTTACGGTTTATTGTTTATGTTTTATGGTTTAGGGTTTAGGGTTTATGGTTTAGGGTTTAGGGTTTAGGGTTTAGAGTTTAGGGTTTAGGGTTTATTGGTTTAGAATTTAGGTTTAGGGTTTAGGGTTTAGGGTTTATTGTTTGGATTTTATGGTTTAGGGTTTATAGATTAGGGTTTAGTGTTTAGGGTTTAGTGTTTACGGTTTACAGTTTATGGTTTATGGTTTATGGTTTATGGTTTGGGGTTTAAGGTCTAGGGTTTAAGGGTTTTAGGGTTTAGGATTTAGGGTTTTAAGGTTTAGGGTATAGGGTATAGGGTATAGGGTTTAGGGTTTTAGGGTTTAGGGCCTAGGGTTTAGGGTTTATTTTATAGGGTTTATGGTTTATGGTTTAGGGTTGAGGGTTTAGAGTTTAGGGTTTAAGGTTAAGGTTTTAGGGATTAGTGTTTAGGGTTTATGGTTTGGGGTTTATGTATTAGGGTTTAGGGTTTATGGTTTAGGGTTTAGTGTTTATGGTTTACGGTTTAGGGTTTAGGGTTTATGGTTTATGGTTTATAGTTTATGGTTTAGGGTTTAGGGTTTAGGATTTATTGATTAGGGTTTAGGGTTTAGGGTTTAGTGTTTATGGTTTACGGTTTAGGGTTTATGTTTTATGGTTTAGGGTTTAGGGTTTATGTTTTATTGCTTAGTGTTTAGGGTTTATTGTAGGTTTTAGGGTTTAGAGTTTAGGGTTTAGGGTTAAGGTTTTAGGGTTTAGTGTTTAGGGTTTATTGTTTGGGGTTTATGGATTAGGGTTTAGGGTTTAGTGTTTAGGGTTTAGGATTTAGGGTTTACGGTTTCTGGTTTATGGTTTAGGGTTTATGGTTTATGGGTTAGTGTTTAGGGTTTATGGTTTATGGTTTACATTTTAGGGTTTATGGTTTATGGTTTATGGTTTAGGGATTAGGGTTTAATGTTTAGGGTTTATGGTTTAGGTTTTAAGGTTTAGGGTTTAGGGATTAGGGTTTAAGGTTTAGGGTTTATGGTTTAGGTTTTAGGGTTTAGGGTATAGGGTTTAGGGTTTAGCATTTTAGGGTTTAGGGCTAATGTTTTACGGTTTAAGGTTTACGGTTTAGCGTTTAGGGTTTATGGCTTAGGGTTTAGGTTTGAGGGTTTATGGTCTATGGTTTAGGGTTTATGGTATATTGTTTATGATTTAGGGTTTAGAGTTTAGGGATTATAGATTAAGGTTTAGGGTTTATGGTTTAGGGTTAATAGTTTGGGGTTGGTGGTTTCTGGTTTATGGTTGACGGTTTAGGGTTTAGGGTTTATGTTTTATGGTTTAGGGTTTAGTGTTTAGGGTTTAGGGTTTTAGGGTTTAGTGTTTAGGGTTTTAGGTTTTAGGGTTTAGGGATTATGGTTTAGGGTTTAGGGTGTAGAGTTTAGGGTTTAGGGTTTATGGTTTATGGTTTAGGGTTTAGGGTTTAGAGTTTAGGGTTTAGGGTTTATGGTTTATGTTTCAGGGTTTAGGGTTTAGGGTTTAGGGTTTCAAGTTTATTGTTTAGGGTTTATGGTTTATGTTTTAGGGTTTAGGGTTTAGGGTTTAGGGTTTCAAGTTTATTGTTTAGGGTTTAGGGTTTATGGTTTAGGGTCTAGGGTTTATTGTTTATTGTTTAGGGTTTAGGGTTTAAGGTTTATGGTTTATGGTTTAGGTTTAGGGTTTATGGGTTTAGATTTTAATTTTAGGGTTTTAGGGTTTAGGGCTAAGGGTTTAGGGTTTAGGATTTAAGGTTGAGGGATTAGGGTTTAGGGTTTAGTGTTTAGGGTTTAGGGTTTAGGGTTTACGGTTTATGGTTTATGGTTTATGGTTTTGGGTTTAGGTTTTGGGGTTTAGGGTTTAGGGCTTAGGGTTTACAGTTTATGGTATAGGGTTTATTGTTTATGGTTTAGGGTTTAGGGTTTAGAGTTTAGGGTTTAGAATTAAGGTTTTAGGGTTTAGTGTTTAGTGTTTAGGTTTTAGGGTTTATGGTTTAGTGCTTATGGTTTATGGTTTAGGAATTAGGGTTTAGTGTTTAAGGTTTAGGGTTTAGATTTAGGGTTTAGGGTTGATGGCTTTAAAGTTTAGGTTTAGGGTTTGGGGTTTAGGGTTTAGGTTTGACAGTTTAGGGTTTATTGTTTAGGTTTTAGGGTTTACGGTTTAGGGTTTATGGTTTAGGATTTACGGTTTAGGGTTTAGGGTTTAGGGTTTATGGTTTAGCGTTTATGGTTTAAGGTTTAGGGTTTCAGGTTTAACTTTTAGCGTTTAGTGTTCAGTGTTTATGGTTTAGCATTTAGGGATTTGGGTTTAAGGTTTAGGGTTTAGGGTTTAGGGTTTAGGGTTTAGGGTTAATGGTTTATAGTATAAGGTTTAATGTTTAGGGTTTATGCTTTATGGTTTATGGTTTAGCATTTAGGGTTTATGGTTAAGGGTTTCAGGTTTAGGGTTTAGGGTTTCAGGTTTCAGGTTTATGGTTTATGGTTTAGGGCTTATGGTTTAGGGTTTAGGGTGTATGGTTTAGGGTTTAGGGTTTAGGGTTAAGGGTTTATGGTTTAGGATTTATGGTTTGGGATTTAAGGTTTAGGGTTTAGGGTAAGTGCTTAGGGTTTAGGGTTAGGGTTTAGGGTTTAGGATTTAGCGTTTAGGGTTTAGGGTTTTAGGGTTTAGGGTTTAGGGTTTAGGGTTTATGCTTTAGGGTTTGTGGTTTAGTGCTTATGGTTTATCGTTTAGGATTTAGGGTTTAGGGTTTAGGGTTTTGGGTTTATGGTTTATGGTTTAGGGTTTAGGGTTTAGGGTTTAGATTTAGGGTTTAGGGTTTATGGGTTTACAGTTTAGGTTTAGGGTTTTATGGTTTAGGGTTTAGGGTTTAGGGTTTTAGGGTTTAGAGTTTAGGGTTTAGGGTTAATGGTTTATGGTTTAGGGTTTATGGTTTAGGGTTTATAGATTAAGGTTTAGGTTTTAGGGTTTAGGGTTTAGGGTTTAGTGTTTAGGGTTTAGGGTATAGTGTTTAGGGTTTAGGGTTTTAGGGTTTATGGTTTAGTGCTTATGGTTTATGGTTTAGGAATTAGGGTTTAGGGTTTAGGGTTTAGGGTTTAGGGTTTAGGGTTTATGGTTTATGGTTTATGGTTTATGGTTTAGGGTTTAGGGTTTAGGGTTTATGGGTTTAGAGTTTAGGTTTAGGGTTTAGGGTTTAGGGTTTAGGGGTTAGAGTTTGGGGTTTAGGGTTTAGGGTTTATAGTTTAGGGTTTATGGTTTATAATTTATGGTTTAGGTTTTAGGGTTTGGGGTTTGGGGTTTAGGGTTTAGGGTTTATGGGTTTTAGGGTTTAGGGTTTTAGGGTATAGGGTATAGGGTTTGGAGTTTAGGGTTTATTGTTAGTGTTTAGGGTTTAGGGTTTAGGGTTTAGGGTTTAGGGCTTAGGGTTTAGGGTTTAGGGTTTATTGTGTAGGATTTATTGTTTATGGTTTAGGGTTTACGGTTTGGGGTTTATGGATTAGGGCTTAGGGTTTAGGGTTTAGAGTATAGGGTTTAGGGTTTATGGTTTAGGTTTATGGTTTTCAGTTTATGGTTTATGGTTTATGGTTTATGGTTTATGGTTTATGGTTAGGGTTTATGGTTTATGGCTTATGGTTTAGTGTTTAGGGTTTAGGGTTTAGGGTTTTGGGTTTTAGGGTTTAGGGTTTAGGGTTTTAGGGTTTAGGGCTTAGGGTTTTAGGGTTTAGGGTTTACGCTTTAGGTTTGATGGTTTAGTGCTTATGGTTTAGGATTTAGGGTTTAGGGTTTAGGGTTTAGGGTTTAGATTTAGGGTTTATGGGTTTAGGGTTTATGTTTCAGGGTTTATAGATTAGGGTTTAGGGTTTAGGGTTTACAGTTTAGGGTTTAGGGTTTATGGTTTAGGATTTAGATTTTAGGGTTTGCGGTTTAGGTTGGGGTTTAGGTTTTACAGTTTAGGGTTTAGGGCTTAGGGTTTAGAGTTTATCGTATAGGGTTTATTGTTTATGGTTTAGGGTTTAGGGTTTAGAGTTTAGGGTTTAGGATTAAGGTTTTAGGGTTTAGGGTTTATGGTTTAGTGCTTATGGTTTATGGTTTAGGAATTAGGGTTTAGGGTTTAGGGTTTTGGGTTTAGGGTTTATGGTTTATGGTTTATGGTTTAGGGTTTAGGGTTTATGGGTTTAGAGTTTAGGTTTAGGGTTTAGGGTTTAGGATTTGGTATTTAGGGTTTAGGGTTTAGGGTTTGGAGTTTAGGGTTTATGGTTTAGGGTTTAGGGTTTAGGGTTTATGGGTTTAGAGTTTAGGTTTAGGGTTTAGTGTTTAGGGTTTAGGGTTTAGGGTCAAGGGTTTATTGTTTAGGGTTTAGGGTTTGGGGTTTGGGGTTTACGGTTTATAGTTTGGGGTTTATTGTTTATGGTTAGGGTTTAGGGTTTATGTTTTACGGTTTATTGTTTATGGTTTATGGTTTGTGGTTTGTGGTTTAGGGTTTAGGGTTTTATGGTTTTATGGTTTAGGGTTTATTTTTCATTGTTTAGAGTTTATGGTTTAGGGCTTATGGTTTAGGGTTTACGGTTTAGGGTTGTGTATTTAGGGTTTATGGTTTAAGGTTTAGGGTTTAGTGGTTATGGGTTTGGGGTTTAGGGTTTAGGGTTTATGGTATAGGGTTTATAGTTTATGGTTTTGGGTTTAGGGTTTCGGTATTATGGTTTAGGGTTTAAGGTTTAGGGTTTATGGTATAGGGTTTATGGTTTATAGTTTAGGGTTTAGTGTTTAGGGTTTAGGGTTTAGTGTTTTTGGTTTTGGGTTTATGATTTAGGGTTTATGGTTCAGGGCTTAGGACTTAGGGTTTAGGGTTTAGTGTTTAGGTTTTATGGTTTTTGTTTTAGGGTTCAGGGTTCAGGGTTTAGGATTTATGGTTTATGGTTTATGGTTTAGTGTTTATGGTGTACGGTTTAGGGTTTAGGGTTTAGCGTTTAAGGTTTAGGGTTTATGGTTTAGGTTATAAGGTTTGGGTTTAAGGTTTAGGGTTTGGAGTTTGGGGTTTAGGGTTTAGGGTTTAGTGTTTAGGGCTTAGGGTTTAGTGTTTAGGGTTTATGGTTTATTGTTTATTGTTTCTGGTTTGTGGTTTAGGGTTTAGAGTTTAGGGCTGATGGTTTTGAGTTTAGGGTGTAGGGTTTAGGGTTTATGATTTAGGGTTGAGCGTTTAGGGTTTATAGTTTAGGGTTTATAGATTAGGGTTTAGGGTTTAGGGTTTAGGGTTTAGGGTTTAGTGTTTACGGTTTAGGGTTTAGGGTTTGGAGTTTATGGTTTTTGGTTTATGGTTTATGGTTTAGTGTTTAAGGTTTACGGTTTAGGGTTTTTTTGTTTACGGTTTATGGTTTACGATTTAGGGTTTAGGGTTTAGGGTTTAGTGTTTAGGGTTTTAGGGTTCCGAGTTTATGGTTTTGGGTTTTAGGGTTTAGGGTTTACGTGTTTTAGAGTTTATTATTTAGGGTTTATGGTTTATGGTTTAGGGTTTAGGGTTTATGTTTGAGGGTTTAGGGTTTTTGGTTTTTGGTTTATGGTTTAGGGTTTAGGGTTTAGGATTTATGATTTAGGGTTTATGGTTTATGGTTTATGGTTTATTGTTTAGGGCTTAGGTGTAATGCTTAGGTTTTAGGGTTTTAGATTTGGGGTTTATGCTTTATGCTTTATGGTTTATGGTTTAGGGTTTAGGGTATATGTTTAGGGTGTAGGGTTTAGGGGTTTAGGGTTTAGGGTTTAGGGTTTATGGTATAGGGTTTATGGTTTATGGTTTATGGTTTAGGGTTTATGGTTTAGAATTTAGGGTTTAGGGTTTAGGGTTTAGGGTTTAGGGTTTATGGTATAGGGTTTATGGTTTATGGTTTAGGGTTTATGGTTTATGGTTTATTGTTTAGGGTTTAGGGTTTAGAGTTTATGATTTAGGGCTTAGGGCTTAGGGCTTAAGGTTCAGGGTTCAGGGTTTATGGTTTAGGGTTTAGGGTTTAGGGTTTATCATTTATGGTTTATGGTTTAAGGTTTAGGGTTTAGGGTTTAACTTTTAGGGTTTAGTGTTCACTGTTTATGGTTTAGCATTTACGGATTAGGTTTTATGGTTTAGGGTTTATGGTTTATGGTTTAGTGTTTAGGGTATAGGATTTAGGGTTTTAGGGTTTAGGGTTAATGGTTTACGATTTAATGTTTAAGGTTTAGGGTTTAGGTTTTAGCATTTAGGGTTTAGGGTTTAGGGTTTCAGGTTTATGTTTTAGGGCTTATGGTTTAGGGTTTAGGGTGTATGGTTTATTTTTTATGGTTTAGGATTTAGGGTTTAGGGTTTATCGTTTAGGGTTTAGGGTTTAGTGTTTCCGGTTTAGGGTTGATGGTTTAGGGTTTAGGGTTTTAGGGTTTAGGGTTTTAGGGTTTAGGGATTATGCTTCAGGGTTTGTGGTTTAGTGCTTATGGTTTATGGTTTAGGATTTAGGGTTTAGGGTTTAGGGTTTTTGATTTATGGTTTACGGTTTATGGTTTATGGTTTAGGGTTTATATTTAGGGTTTAGGGTTTATAGGTTTAGAGTTTAGGTTTAGGGTTTTAGGGTTTTAGGGTTTAGGGTGTAGGGTGTAGGGTTTGGGGTTCAGGGTTTATGGTTTATGGTTTATGGTTTAGGGTTTATAGATTAGGTTTTAGGGTTTAGGGTTTAGGGTTTAGGGTTTGGAGTTTAGGGTTTAGGATTTTAGGGTTTTAGGGTTTAGGGATTTATGGTTTTAGGGTTTAGGGTTTAGGGTTTAGGGTTAATGGTTTAGGGTTTAGGGTTTAGGGTTTATAGTTTAAGGTTTAGGGTTTAGGGTTTAGGGTTTAGGGTTTATGGTTTATGGTTTAGGGTTTAGGGTTTAGGGTTTAAGGTTTTCATTTTTTGGTTTTGGTTTTAGGGTTTAGGGTTAAGGGTTTAGGGTATAGTGTTTAGGGTTTAGGGTTTTAGGGTTTAGGGTTTTCGGGTTTATGTTTTATGGTTTATGGTATAGTGCTTATGGTTTATGGTTTAGGAATTAGGGTTTAGGGTTTTAGGTTTAGGGTTTATAGTTTATGGTTTATGGTTTAGGGTTTAGGGTTTAGGGTTTATGGGTTTAGAGTTTAGGTTTAGGGTTTAGGGTTTACAATTTGGGGTTTAGGGTTTAGGGTTTAGGGTTTACAGTTTAGGGTTTATGGTTTATAGTTTATGGTTTAGGTTTTATGGTTTAGGGTTTGGGGTTTAGGGTTTAAGGGTTTTAGGGTTTGGGGTTTAAGGGTTTTATTGTTTAGGGTTTGGGGTTTAGGGTTTAGGGTTTAAGGGTTTTAGGGTTTAGGGTTTAGGATTTTAGGGTATAGGGTTTAGGTTTTGGAGTTTAGGGTTTATTATTTGGTGTTTAGGGTTTAGGGTTTAGGGCTTAGGGTTTAGGGTTTATTGTATTAGGTTTATGGTTTATGGTTTATGGTTTATTGTTTAAGGTTTATGGATTAGCATTTAGGGTTTAGGGTTTAGGGTTTAGGACTTAGGGTTTATGGTTTACGGTTTATGGTTTATGGTTTAGGGTTTAGGGTTTAGGGTTTATGGTTAGGGTTTATGGTTTATGGTTTAGTGTTTAGGGTTTAGGGTATAGTGTTTAAGTTTTAGGGTTTATGGTTTATGGTTTTGGGTTTAGGGTTTAGGGTTTAGGGTTTAGAGTATAGTGTTTAGGGTTTAGGGATTTAAGGTTTGGGGATTTAGGGTTTAGGGTTTAAGGTTTTAGGGTTTAGGGTTTTTGCTTTAGGTTTTATGGTTTATGGTATAGGGTTTAGGGTTTAGGGTTTAGATTTAGGGTTTAGGGTTTATCTGTTTAGGGTTTATAGTTTAGGGTTTAGGGTTTCGGGTTTAGGGTTGATGGTTTACGGTTTATGGTTTATGGTTTATGTTTTAGGGTTTAGGGTTTAGGGTTTAGGGTTTTAGGTTTTATGTATTATGCTTTAGGGTTTGTGGTTTAGTGCTTATGGTTTATGGTTTAGGATTTAGGGTTTTGGGTTTTGGGTTTTGGGTTTATGGTTTATATTTAGGGTTTAGGGTTTATGGGTTTAGAGTTTAGGTTTAGGGTTTTAGACGTTTAGGGTTTAGGGTTTAGGGTGTAGGGTGTAGGGTTTGGGGTTTAGGGTTTATGGTTTATGGTTTATGGTTTAGGGTTTATAGATTAGGTTTTAGGGTTTAGGGTTTATGGGTTTAGGGTTTACGGTTTAGGGTTTGAAGTTTAGGGTTTAGGGTTTAAGGTTTAGGGTTTAGGGTTTAGCGTTTAGGGCCTAGAGTTTACGGTTTAGGGTTTTAGGTTTTATGGTTTAGGGTTTCGGGGTTTAGGGTTTAGGGTTTAGGGTTTAGATTTTGGGTTTAGGGTTTATGGATTGACGGTTTAGGGTTTAGGGTTTATAGATTAGGGTTTATGATTTATAGTTTAGGGTTTAGGGTTTAGGGTTTAGGATTTAGATTTTAGGGTTTAGGCTTTAGGTTGGGGTTTAGCGTTTAGGGTTTTAGGTTTAGGGTTTAGGGCTTAGAGTTTAGAGTTTATGGTATAGCGTTTATTGTTTATGGTTTAGAGTTTAGGGTTGAGAGTTTCAGGTTTAGGATTAAGGTTTTAGGTTTTAGTGTTTAGGGTTTATGTATTAGGGTTTAGGGTTTAGTGTTTAGGGTTTATGGTTTAAGGTTTAGGGTTTAGGGTTTATGTTTTAGGGTTAGGGTTTAGGGTTTAGGGTTTAGGGTATAGAGTTTAGGGTTTAGGGTTTTGGGGTTTAGGTTTTACAGTTTAGGGTTAATGGTTTACGGTTTAAGGTTTAGGGTTTAGGGTTTAGGGTTTAGGGTTTAGGTCTTATGGTATAGGGTTTAGGGTGTATGGTTTCTGGTTTATGGTTTAGGGTTAAGGTTTAAGGGTTAAGGGTTTAGGGTTTAGGGTTTATGGTTTATGGTTTATGGCTTAGGGTTTAGAGTTTAGGGTTTATCGTTTAGGGTTGAGGGTTTAGGGTTTAGGGTTTAGGGTTTAGTGTTTATGGTTTAGGGTTTATGGTTTATGGTTTAGGGTTTAGGGTTTTGGGTTTTGGGTTTAGGGTTTAGATCTAGGGTTTAGGGTTTATGGGTTTAGATTTTAGGTTTAGGGTTTAGGGTTTATTGTTTAGGTTTTATGGTTTAGGGTTTATAGATTAGGGTTTAGGGTTTACGGTTTACGGTTTAGGGTTTAGGGTTTAGGGTTTAGGGTTTTTGATTTAGGGTTTTAGGGTTTAGGATTTAGCATTTTAGGGTTTAGGGTATAGGGTATAGGGTTTAGGGTTTAGGGTTTAGGGCCTAGGTTTTGGGTTTACTGTATAGGGTTTATGGTTTAGGGTTTAGGGTTTAGATTTTAGGGTTTAAGGTTAAGGTTTTAGTGTTTAGTGTTTAGGGTTTATGGTTTGGGGTTTATGGATTAGGGTTTAGGGTTTACTGTTTAGGGTTTATGGTTTAGGGTTTAGGGTTTATGGTATAGTGTTTATGGTTTACGATTTAGGGTTTAGGGTTTATGGCTTACGGTTTATGGTTTATGGTTTATGGTTTATGGTTTAGGGTTTATGGTTTATGGTTTATAGTTTACTGTTTAGGGTTTAGGTTTTATGGTTTAGGGTTTAGGATTTAGGGTTTAGTGTTTAGGGTTTAGGGTTTAGGATTTAGGGTTTAGTGTTTAGGGTTTAGGGTTTAGGATTTAGGGTTTACGGTTTAGGGTTGATGGTTTAGGATTTAGGGTTTAGGGTTTAGGTTTTAGGGCTTAGGGTTTAGGGTTTATTGTAGGTTTTAGGGTTTAGAGTTTAGGGTTTAGGGTTTAGGGTTTAGTGTTTAGGGTTAAGGGTTTAGGGCTTAGGGTTTAGGGATTAGGGTTTTTAGATTAGGGTTTAGGGTTTAGGGTTTAGGGTTTAGTGTTTACGGTTTAGGGTTTACGGTTTAGGGTATAGGGTTTAAGTTCTAGGGTTCATGGTTTTGGGTTTAGGGTTTAGGGTTTAGGGTTTGGAGTATAGTGTTTAGGGTTTAGGGTTTGGAGTATAGTGTTTAGGGTTTAGGGTTTATGCTTTAGGTTTTATGGTTTAGTGCGTATGGTTTATGGTTTAGGATTTAGGGCTTACGGTTTATGGATTTATGGTTTACGGTTTAGAGTTTATAGATCAGCGTTTAGGGTTTATAGTTTAGGGTTTAGGGTTTATGTTTTATGGTTTAGGGTTTAGGATTTAGATTTTAGGGTTTAGGGTTTAGGATTAGGATTAAGGTTTTACGGTTTAGTGTTTAGGGTTTATGGTTTAGGGTTTATGGATTAGGGTTTTGGGTTTAGGGTTTAGTGTTTAGGGTTTATGGTTTAGCATTCAGGGTTTAGGGTTTATGGTTTATGGTTTACGGTTTTGGGTTTATGGTTTATGGTTTAGGGTTTAGGGTTTATGGTTTATGGTTTGCGGATTAGGGTTTAAGGTTTATGGTTTATGGTTTATGGTTTAGGGTATAGAGTTTAGGGTTTAGGGTTTTGGGGTTTAGGTTTTTACGGTTTAGGGTTAATGGTTTACGGTTTAAGATTTAGGGTTCAGGGTTTAGGGTTTACGGTTTAGGGTTTTGGGTTTAGGCTTTAGGGTTTAGGGTTTAGGGTGTATGGTGTATGGTGTATGGTTTATGGTTTAGGGTTAAGGGTTAAGGGTTTAGTGTTTAAGGTTTATGGTTTATGGTTTATGGTTTATGGTTTAGGGTTTAGGGTTTATCATTTAGGGTTTAGGGTTTAGAGTTTATGGTTTACGGTTTATTGTTTATTGTTTATGGTTTATGGTTTAGGGTTTAGGGTTTAGGGTTTATGGGTTTAAATTTTAGGTTTAGCATTTAGGGTTTAGGGTTTAGTGTTTACGTTTTATGGTTTTGGATTTATAGATTAGGGTTTAGGGTTTAGGGTTTACGATTTATGGTTTATGGTTTATGGTTTGGGGTTTAGGGTTTAGGGTTTGGGGTTTAGCGTTTAAGGGTTTTAGGGTTTAAGATTTGGGGTTTTATGGTTTAGGGTTTAGGGTTTACGATATAGGGTTTAGGGTTTTAGGGTTTAGGGTATAGGGTTTAGTGTTTAGGGTTTAGGGTTTGGAGTTTAGGGTTTAGGGTTTAAGGTTTAGGGTTTAGGGATAAGGGTTTAGGACCTAGAGTTTAGGGTTTAGGGTTTTAGGTTTTAGGTTTTAGGGTTTTGGGTTTTAGTGTTTAGGGTTTAGTGTTTAGGGTTTAGGGGTTTAGGGTTTAGATTTAGGGATTAGGGTTTATGGATTTATGGTTTATGGTTTAGGGTTTATAGATTAGGGTTTAGGGTTTACAGTTTAGGGTTTATTGTTTATGGTTTAGGCTTAGGATTTAGATTTTAGGGTTTAGGGTTTAGGTTGGGGTTTACGGTTTAGGGCTTAGGGTTTAGAGTTTATGGTATAAGGTTTATTGTTTATGGTTTAGATTTTAGGGTTTAGAGTTTAGGGTTTAGGATTAAGGTTTTAGGGTTTAGTGTTTAGGGTTTATGGTTTAGGGTTTATTGATTAGGGTTTAGGGTTTAGGGTTTATGGTTTGGGGTTTATGGATTAGGGTTTAAGGTTTAGGGTTTAGGGTTTAGGGTTTATGATGCATGGTTTAGGGTTTATGGTTTATGGTTTATGGTTTAGGGATTAGGGTTTAATGTTTAGGGTTTAGGGTTTAGGGTTTAGGGTTTAGGGTTTAGAGTTTAGGGTTTAGGGTTTTGGGGTATAGGTTTTACAATTTAGGGTTAATGGTTTACGATTTAAGGTTTAGGGTTTAGGGTTTAGGGTTTTTGGTTTAGGGTTTAGGGTTTAGGGCTTATGGTTTAGGGTTTAGGGTGTATGGTTTATGGTTTATGATTTAGGGTTAAGGATTAAGGGTTTATGGTTTATGGTTTATGGTTTAGGGTTTAGGGTTTAGTGTTTAGGATTTACGGTTTACTGTTTATGGTTTATGTTTTAGGTTTTATGGTTTATGGTTTATGGTTTAGGGTTTAGGGTTTGGGGTTTAAGGTTTATGGTTTTAGGGTTTTAGGGTTTAGGATTTAGGGTTTTAGGGTTTAGGGTATAAGGTATATGGTATAGTGTTTAGGGTTTAGGGTTTAGGGTATAGGGTATAAGGTTTAGGGTTTGGAGTTTAGGGTTTAGGATTTAAGGTTTATGGTTTATGGTTTATGGTTTAGGGTTTAGGGCCTAGGGTTTAGGGTTTATTGTATTGGGTTTATGGTTTAGTGTTCAGGGTTGAGGGTTTAGAGTTTAGGGTTTAACATTAAGGTTTTAGGGATTAGTGTTTAGGGTTTATGGTTTGGGGTTTATGGATTAGGGTTTAGGGTTTAGGGTTATGGTTTAGGGTTTAGGGTTTATGGTTTATTGTTTATGGTTTATGGTTTAGGGTTTAGGGTTTAGTGTTTATGGTTTAGCGTTTAGGGTTTATGGTTTATAGTTTATGGTTTAGGGTTTAGGGTTTAGGATTTATTGATTAGGGTCTATGATTTATGGTTTAGTGTTTATGGTTTACGGTTTAGGGTTTAGGGTTTATGTTTTAGGGCTTAGGGTTTAGGGTTTATTGTAGGTTTTAGGGTTTAGAGTTTAGGGTTTAGGGTTAAGGTTTTAGGGTTTAGTGTTTAGGGTTTATTGTTTGGGGTTTATGGATTAGGGTTTAGGGTTTAGTGTTTAGGGTTTATGGTTTAGGGTTGAGGATTTAGGCTTTAGGGTTTCTGGTTTCTGGTTTATGGTTTAGGATTTATGGTTTAGGGTTTATGGTTTACAGTTTAGTGTTTAGGGTTTATGGTTTATGGTTTACAGTTTATGGTTTATGGTTTATGGTTTAGGGTTTAGGGATTAGGGTTTAAGGTTGAGTGTTTATGGTTGTTGGGTGAATATTTTGTCGTTAACTCGCTAACGGCAAAATGGGTATATCAGCCACAGCTATGATGAGACAAAGTCTCTCCTCTCAGCAAGGGGAGGTTCCCTCTAATTACTTAACTTTTGTAAATCAAACACTTATCAAATTTATGTACACTAAAAACTATGTTTGGGGTGGTTCCATCTCATCTCATTCTCTTTTTTCAGAATAGATGTTTATATTTCAAACTCTCGATATAAAACTTATAAATTATCACAATATCACAGAAACACAAAGTTTTCTGTTACCTCACTCACTACTTGTAACCAGAACTTTTTTTGAAGCAAAATGCAGCCCAAAGTCTTCACTCTTCTTCAATATGATAAAAACAATTCAAATATAACAACTTGCAGCACAAAGTCCCCAAACTGTTGTATTTTCACAAACATGAACATATAACCTGCAACTGATTTGATAACACAAAGTTTATCAGAATCAAATCTAGAGCGCTCTTCAATCACTTGAAACAAACTCCACCGTTCAATTATTATCAATTAAGATTATGATAGCAAGACATAAGAACAAAACTATCACAACACAAATAATCCCAAGACAAAGATTGGAATTGAACTTGCTTTCTTGTATTGATGAATATTTGAATATTGATTTTCACAATAAGCACAAAGTCTTGATTTGCTTTTCAATTCGCCAGAGTTTTCTTGCAATAGATAAAAGCTAATATTTACAAAAGAGGTCCCCTTTATTTATAGGGAAAGACCTTGAGAAAATCTAGGAAATCTACAACTACTTTGACTTATTCAAAAATAGGAGTCCTTATTGACTTGGGACTTCCTATTTTTTATATGTAATTGCATATCAAAAATGTACATGTAAAAATGTCCAAAACTGTTTTGAAAGTACATATGGAAATCAGAAAATAAACTAAGGGAAAAACCAGCTGCTTCAACTTGTGTCACCACCCTTTCTCACGTGGTCATCATACATAGTGAAGGTCGCCTGCATTTCAATGCTATCTGGTTTGAATGTGTTTTTGAAGATCATCCTGGCCCTCACTATGGCATCCCTTACTGTAGTGATTGACTTGGCATGATTGGTTAACCTGGTTTTCAAATTGTCCAAGGTTAACTGGTTGTCTAATATGCTGTCCACAGAAGTTATTGAAAATACCTTGTCTTCAAATTCCTGCTGAAACATGTCCTCAAATTCCTTAACCATTTCTTCTGCAGAAAGAAACTGGTTATCCTGTGATACCAATTTACAAGGCAACTCCTCCAGCTTATCCAAAATGTTAACATCATTTTCTTCACTGGTTTCCTTTGCAGCTTCGAGATCCTTGATCAAATTTCTTAGCACATTGCTCCTGTACATTAGAGCTTCCTTTGTCTCTATATATGAATCCCTGTTGGATATGGCACCAATGGATATTAAAGTGCTCATTTTCAGCTTCCTCATTTCAACCCACTTATCATGAGTATCCTCTGTGTGCTCAATATCATGAGAGATGGCATCAATGAGATCGTTGAGTTCTGCTCTTACTTTCCTCATCTTATCCGTTTTCTCAAATACCTCCTTGAGCAAAGAGATTCCCTGGGCTCGCATCCTGTCCAAGTATTCTTCAAGTACTTTCCCTCGGAGGTGAGTCTTTTCCGCTTTCAGGATGACGGGGTCTTCTACAGACACGGCCTCTGGAGTAACTGCTTCTGAATTCAACGTGATCTTTCTTACCACTGCAGTCAGCTGTTCTGCTTTTGCCTTGTAGTAGTCTTTCATTTCTTTTTCCCTGTCGAATTTCTGGATCAGGATGTCCATGGCTGACTACATATCATTTTTAGCGCTTTCATGGGTGATTTTGCCCAATTCAACCCTAGAAATAGAATAGTCATTCATGTCAAAATTTTTGACAGTTGCATCCTGCGGGGGTTTTGCTATCTCCAAAACCTTCTGCCCCTTTTCTTCAAGTACCCTTGAAAGGATCTTTGGTTTCTTCGGAGCCTTAGGTTTTGCAGGTGTCAGCTTAGTGAAATCAAAATCATCTGGAGAGATGACTTGCTTTTTTCTCTTTGGCGTGTAAGCTGACAACCAAGGTGGCAGCAGAGAAGTATTCACATTGGAGTCCATTCCTACCACTGGTGTTACTGGAACTGTACTTGTGCTGGTGGTAGAAACAATAGGCGGGGTGTTGGTAAAAACCGCACCTGTTACATTGGCACTTGAAACTTGCTCAGTATTCATCACAAAATGATCAAACATAGAAGTATCTCCTATATCAAATGACGAAGAAGACAAACTAGGAATGGAATCAGAAGAATGAAGAACATTTTCAAAAGTGCCCTGGGGATTATCAAAGATTATCTTAGGAGGAGAGGGGGATTCAGAGGAAGGAATGATAATGGGGGAAGCAGGCACAGGGGGTGCAACAGGTGTATTGTCTTGTGGAGACAAAGCCTCTTTATCTTGTTCCTCTGACCCCTTGTCTTCGACATCCATCTCTTCTGTAGCTGGCTCTTCAGTTGTTGGATCCTCTGCCGCTGGCTCCTCAAGTTCCATATCTTTCGCTTCAGGTTCCTTCTCAACAACCTTTGCTTTCTTTGTCACAAATCTGATTTTAGGTTTATGTGTTTTAGAGGATGATGGAGCATCACTCTTATTCTTCGTTCTATTTTCAACCTTCTTACCAGTTTGCTCTTGAACTTCAGTTTCTGAACCAGTGAGGAATTCCTTCAGCGTAATTCCTTTATCTTCCAGCCACTTATTGGTGTTGGCCAATATGGGTTCAAATCTCTTCCTTAGGGAAGTCAGCTCCTTTTGGGACCATTGGATTGGCGGTAGAGGAGTACCAGCTATCTGTTCTGCTTCATACTTGACATCAACCAATTCGCCATCATCCACAAGGTCCTCTGGGATATCAGCAAGTCCTAGGTATTCAATTTGCTCTAGAGACAGCTTGCTATAGTCTAGTTTCCTGATGTCTTCCTCTGTTCTCAAATCTATCCAGACATCTTCCACCATGGGTTCATGGAACTGTGTTTTCCTCTTGATTTTATCCTTTACACCCCGGTAATCAAACTTTGGTCTCCTCTTGAATTGCTTCATGGTGACCAACTGCATCTCCGTTTCCATAGCTCTTGCCTTTGCGGCAGTCAATACTGAGTATCTGCCGATTTCTACAGGAAATCTGAAGCCAGGCTTCTTGAGTTCCATCTGTTTGTTATGCACGACAATCATTTGCCTGCACAACTCCATCAAGACCAATCTATCTGAAGGAAACCTTGGAAGCATATAAGGGTAACCTTGGAAAAAGCCAACCCTCAAGTAGGAGAAAGATGGAAATTGCAAAAACATACAACCAAAACCATTAACCACTGTCCATGCCTCATCTGAGATTCTTCTCTGCTCCAGTTGGGGATTGAAAAGACACAAGAATACAGCAAAGAATGCATCATTCACTCTCCTGAAATGGTGAATTGAGCCTTTCAATGTTAGCTGAGAATAGTACTGGTATACTGGGACTACTCTTCTATCCCCTTCTGACGACAATCCTGGAAAAATCCTCATGGAGGCTGCAATGTATACCAGATAGGAAGTCATGAAGAACTTGGAGGTAGTGGATACCTTCGTCAATTGATCATGCAAAGCGTTACTGATTTGCTCTCCCCAGAAAATAACCTGCTTGCCTTGGAGTATGACCTTAATGAAGGGATACATCCATTCCTGAAATTGTGAAGAGGAAGACAAACCTCTTATCCTGCTGAGGAGGGTAATCAAGTCACCAACTTCTTCCACGAAATCACTTCGAGGGAAGCTGCGTGGCCATCTAGACAAACTTGACCTCGCAATCTTCAACCATTTGTTGTTGATTACTTTCTTCGCCTTCTCTGGATTCTTATCATATTCCTTTTGAGCTTCGGTGAAATCAAGCTTCAACACCTCTGTTGCAGGAGGACACATGAACACCTTGTCAATGAACTCAGGGTCCAACCTGATTATTACATTACCACTGGCGTCCACCACAGCTCTGATATCTTTGTTGTAGAAATGGGCGCACTGAAGAACAAATTCTGTATTGTGAGCCGCCACTGGGAAGGAGGATACCAGATGAATATTACTTTCCACTATTTTCCTCATCATAGCACTGGGGTTGCTCGACTTGGTTCTCTCTACAAACTCAGCCATATCAACATGGCCAATCTCTGTATCTCTAATATCTTCAACATTAGAGTGGACTGAGGTGATTGGGAAAACACCTTGATATTTGTACTTCATAGCTTTTGCCTTCTTCGGAGACAAATCAGTCATTTGGACGATCTTTCACTGAGAAGAAATTTGACGTCGAAAGGAGCTCCGCAGAAGAAACTGTAACAGAAATCATGATCATGCAATCAGGGAAAATATGGGCAATCTGGGAAAATTGCATGTTGACGATCACGACTATGGGAGTGCGCTTGAAAAAGGGCTATAGTGCGAGCTGGCCAAGAATCAGAGGAGAAGCGGGCTCGGGAAAATGAAATTGGAAATTTTCCAGTGTTAGGAAAATTTGAGATATTTTTTGCACGGGCGGCGAAATTCGCCGCCCTTGCATGTGAGGGGTTTGATATTGTGCATCGACGGCGAATTTTGCCGCCTTTGCAGTTTGAGAGAACCGTGAGATGGTTGGAGTGGCAAAATTTGCCATCGATGCAGGAAATAAGAAAGCGGAGGTTTGTTTGGTAAGAGCGGCAATTTTCACCGACGCTGCACAAAGGTTTATCGTTTTTTGATGTTTTGTCGGCAAATTTCACCGACTTTGCTTTGAATGGTAGGGTTCCATATATGTACGAGCGACGAATTTTGCCGACATTACATAGCAAGGTAAAGTGAAGAAGTCTGGGCGGCGAAAAACGCCGACGTTGCATTGTAATGTGAAGTTAGCAGGTTTTGAGTGCGAAAACCTGAGGAATCCACCGACTGGACACTTGGCTAGGGTCGCGTAGCTTTTTTTTTTAGGAAGGCTTCGGCGAAATCGACCGATGCTACAACGATGGCATACTGCCAGGGTTCGGGGAAGAAGAAAGCTTTAAGGGTTTGAGGGCGAAAAACCTAGGGCAGCCTAGGGTTGACAACACAAAATGAAAACCAAAAAACCTAGCAAACAAAAACGAAAACAAAAAATAAAAACTAAGAAACAAAACGTCGAACGCGAAAAACCTATGCTAAACAATCAAAGAAAAGGTAGAACGAAGAAACTCACCCGTGCTTAGATCCGAACCCTAAGACAGATGGCAGAGATCGATGACGCGGTCGAGCAGTGAATAAGAAGTCTGGAAGATAGCTCGGGACAACGAAATAATAAAACCACCTTCAAAACGCAATATATAACCCGCGCATAGACGCTGGGCGAGTGGCACGAGTGGCCATTAATGGCACTGCGTGACCAAAATCCCGAGGATCTTGTGCGAGCGGGGTTTCCGGCCGTCGATGTAGGTGTTTGGTCGAAACGCGCAGTGATGACCTAATTCGCCGGCTTCGGATCAAAACAAAAGTATGTAGTGGCGGCAAAATTTGCCGCCTCTACATGAAAAAAGGGAAAGCTTATGTATAAGCGGCAAATTTTGCCACTACTACACAAGTTTAAAAAATAAACCGAATTACACATGAAGGAGCGGCAAAATTTGCCGCTTTCGCATGTGTAGTCAGAAAAAAGAAGGTATGCAGGAGCGGCGAATTTTGCCGCTCTTGCATATCAAGAGTCAAAAATTTTCCAACTCGAAAACGACTAAAATTAACATCCTAACCAATTTACGACTTGGATTTTTCTCACAAATATCAGGAAATTAATTTCAAGGAAACATCGCAAACGAGTTTTAAAATGTCGACTGACCTTGCACGAGAACAAGAAAATCTTTTCTCGATTTGCGAGCTTAAAGTGTAGATTCACGAAACGGACAAGTTTCGTGGGGTTGTCTACAAAATGAGCGTAGCTGATTTTGAGAACAACAGCTGGCTCTAACTGGGGAACTTCCTTCAATCGAACTTTGAAACGATTGAGGGGAGTAGAATCCAGTCTCTAAGTGCCTTCATCCATGCCATTGGGCTATAGAGTCAAGCTAAAAAGAAAAAGACACAAAGACTAAACGAAAACACAAAAATAAAACACAAAACTATACAAATGTACAATTTAACTTATCTGAAACCTCAAGGATTGAAGTGCTTCAGATGATGTCCACTGTGGGGCAACAAGAATGGTGTCCCATCTTGATACTCCAGCAAGAAACTGTTTTCACCACAGAACTGATGAATGGTGAATGGACCTCTCCACAAGGAATCAAACTTTCTGTGCATTCCTTTTGGTTCTCTCCTCTTGTCCCACAACAAGACTTGATCTCCAACCTGAAACTCACGAGCCTTTGCCTTCTTGTCGAAGAGTCTCTTTACTTGATTTTGGTGCTCAGCAATACGGTCCACCACAACAGTGCGCTGCTCCTCAAGTTCGGTCAAATACATGATCCTTTTATCAATAGAACTATCAAAAGTTCTATCTTCCAATGCCTTTACCAACTTCAATGCTGGCAATTCCAAGGTGATCGGTATCTCCGCATTCAGACCATATAGAAGCTGAAATGGCGACATGCCTATTGCCCTTTTGGGTGTAATTCTATCTGCCCATAAAGCATCGAACAATGCCTTATGCCAAGTTCTCTGATTCTCATCAACCAGCTTCCTGATGATAGTGACCAGATTCTTGTTGCTTGATTCTGCTTGACCATTCCCCTGCAGATAATAGTCTGAAGAATGGGAAAGAGTGATCCCATGCTCGTAGCAAAACTCAGTGATCTCATAAGAGGAAAAACAAGTAGCATTGTCTGCTACAATCTTGTTTGGGATTCCAAACCTGGAAATAATGTTTTCTTTAAGAAAACTGCATACCACCTCTGAAGTGGCGTGTTTGACTAGAATAGCTTCCACCCATTTGGTAAAATAGTCTATTGCTGTGAGGACATAGTTGTGTCCGGCACTTGATGATGGATTCACTGCGCCAATGAAGTCAATACCCCATTGCTGAAAAGGCTCCTCAATCACCACTGGTTTGAGAGGTAAGGCTGCCAATTTTGGTTTCCCAACAAACTGCTGGCATAACTCACACCTGCGTACCCAATTGTATGCATCTTGGAATAGTGTGGGCCAATAGTATCGAGCTCGCAAAATCTTGTGAGCCGTTACAGGTGCTGAAAAATGTCCACCACAAGCCAAATTGTGGAAAGACTCCAAAAGTTTACCTTGTTGCGCTTTATCCACGCAACGTAAAAATACACCGTCAAGACTTCTCTTGTACAAACCATTGTCCCAAAGGATGTAGTTAGTAGCTTTTAACTTGACAGTTCTCCTTTCCTTATAAGACAAGTGAGAAGGGCACTCACCATAGGTAAGGAAATGAGCGATATTGGAATACCACTCGTCAGTTGTAGTAACAAAAAGAACAGTTGGCGTGTCCACAACTTCTTCTTCTTCGTCCCCTGTCTCTTTTGGAACGTTGTCTGCGATCAATTGACACAAACCTTTACCCCGCACAAGCTTGGTAGGCTTGATATCCAGATCGAATTCTTGAATTTTAGCGATCCAGTTACCTCTCTTCGTTCTGAACTCTTGTTGAGTTAGGATGGATTTGACTGTTGTATCAGGCACCATGACAACAGTGTGTGAATTTAGAATATAGAACCTGAAATGCTTAACCGCTTTGACTATGGCATAGGCATGCTTCTCCATATTCGAATACTTCAATTCATGAGCTTTGAGAGGACAACTCATAAATGATATGGGGGATTCAACGCCTTCTTCATTCTGCTGAACCAGAATAGCTGAAAGTGTGTGTTCTGAAGCGTAACTATAGACTAGGAAATCCTTAGTGTAGTCAGGACAGACAAGAACCGGAGCATGAGCAATAGCTCTCTTGATATCCTCGAATGCTTCCTTACCTTCCGCAGTCCAACGGAAAGTGGCTTTACCCTTCATCATATTAACAATGTGACGGGTTTTTTCTGCAAACTCAGGAATGAACCTTCGCAGAAAATTCACCTTTCCAAAGAAAGAATGAACAACAGTCTTACTTGCTGGCAGAGTGAGACTTTGAATAGATTTGACCCTCTCCAGGTCGATCTTAGTACCTTCTCGGGATACAATGTGTTCGAGAAGCTTGCCTTCTGTTACCCCAAAAACTGACTTCTTGGGATTGAGTGAAATACCATTTTGCCGACAGCGCTCCAGCACTTGTCGCAAATGATGTGCATGATCATGACGGTTTTTGGAGAACACAGTCAAGTCATCGAGATACACCACGATGAACTTACCCATTTCATCTCTGAAAGCAAGATCCATCGCTCTCTGAAATGTTGCGCCAGCGTTGATCAGACCAAAAGGCATTCTGCGATATGCAAATGTGCCCCGCGGTGTGGTGAAGGCGGTCTTGAACTGATCAGCTTCATTTACCTCCACTTGATTGTACCCTGAAAAACCATCTAACATAGATAGCATTTCTGAACCTGTCACTGTTTGCAATACTTGGTCCATGATGGGCAAAGGGTAGTTATCTTTCAAAGAAGACTGGTTGAGATTTCTGAAATCAACACAGATACGGATTTCTCCGTTCTTCTTCCTTACAGGTACTATGTTTGAAATCCATGTGGAATGATGAATTGGAAAGATAATCCTCGCATTCAGCATCTTCTGAATTTCAGAAAGAATCGTACCTGATATCTTTGGATTGTATTACCTCTGCTTCTGTTTGTAAGGCAACGATCCAGCTTTGAGGGGAATTTCGTGTCGAACCTCCTTAGGCCTGAAAGACTTCAGATCATCATAGGAGTAAGCCAAAACATTAATGTAATGGCGGAGGAGGGTAATGAATTTGAATCTTTCATCAGCAGTGCAGCATTTTCCAATGTTGACCATCTTAGGATCTGTTTCTGTACCCAAATTGACCTGTTCAAATTCCATGGAGGAATTCGAATCCTGCTGTTGTTGCCGCTGCTTGATATACCTGTCGTGTTTATCAAAGAGCCTCTCAAGGGAAACCAATCCTTTTGGGATTTTATTTCCTTTCAACTGTAGAAATTCTTCGCCCGTCTGCGAATCTACCTCAGAAACATATTCACGAGGTGGTGATTCACTTCCTTCAAAGTAAAGCTCATCAAAGCTATCCATCTTTTCCAGGAAAGCAATGATCTGATTGTCACCATTGAACACCTGCCAATGGTCAGCGTTATCAGGTACACTTGGTCGGAAGACCAGTTCAATAGTGTACTTATTTCCTTTGAAATCTTTGTGAGGCACCATGAGAGTGGCAGAAACAGCCAATGAATCTGCACGGTCATTGAACTCTCTTGGCACAGCTGAAATATTGAAAGCATCGAAATCTTCAATGCAATCCCATACGCGATTGCGATAGTGTCTCAACCTTTCATTTTTTGTTTGGTACAAATTTCTTACTTGACAAACCACCAATTCGGCGTCCCCTTGAGCATGAAGGATCTTAACACCTCTGGCACGCGCCGCTTCCAATCCGAGCAACAAGGACTCGTATTCGGCGGTGTTATTGGTATTGTCAAATTGTAGCTTGTATGAAAAAGGCAAAATATCACCTTGTGGCGATATCAAAACCACTCCGGCTCCAGAACCGGTAGAAGAACAGCTGCCATCAAATTCTAAAATCTAGACTCCATCAGAATTTGATTTCTTGGACTTCCTCTGATCAGAAGACTCCTCTTCATCGGTGAGGGAAGAATCTGGAATTGCTATATCTTTACCTGAACTTTCGTCTGAAAACTCCTCTGAGTCTCCATCTGACATATCAGAGCTATCACCCGATGTAGCCTCATCTGATGAATCAGAACAATCTTCAGTAGATAGAAAATAGTTACCCATTCCCGAGGATTCAAACAAAATTTGAGCTTTGGGGTTTGATGTTTGAGTAACAATATATTTCGCTTCCTTCTCAGGAAGCAATTTCTGCATGACACCTTTAACGGGTATCCTAGCTTCAGACAAATCCATGTTCAATTCACCACCCACATCTTTGCAGAAATTTCATCCAAGAAGAATGCCATATGAAGCTGGAACATCAGCTACCAAGACTGTCATCTTGATTCTCTTATCCGGAAAAGTTGCAAATGCAAATTGGGCATCTTTGATTTGACCCAAAAGTGGAACTTGCTTATTCTCCATAGAGAAACACCTCCCAAAAGTTTTGGTTAAGGTGAGGCCAAGGGCATCTGCTACCTTAGCAGGCATCACATTGTCTGAGGCTCCAGAATCTATTACACAATTGCTCAATTTATGGCCATTTACTAATAGGGAAACATAGAAGGGTTCAATTTTTCCAGAAACCTCAGGGGGAGTAGTAACAAGATTGTTTTGGGTAGGTTTACTTTTAGAGGAGTCATGAGTAGCTTTGGGAAACTCTTGTCCTGCAGGGACGGTCTTATTTTTGACATATTTGGCTAATCTATCAAATTGTTTAGGATTAGCCTGTAAATATTCAACTTCAGACATTTGTATCTTAGTTCTCCTAGCATGGTCTATTATATTGAACTGCTGAAAAGAATTAGATACGGAGGAAGAAAAACCATCATTTTGATTTTTGGTTGAAACAGCACTAGTCTGAGGATTAGAAGTGGAAGGTGCAAATTCATTAGAAACACTTACCTGTTTATTAACCACTGGGTCTTTTGACTGGAAAGGTAGTGGAGTCCCTCGTTTAGCGATTGAAATCACCGGCTGAGATTCTTCTCTCACCTTCCCTTTATCAGCTTGAGGAGCTGACTGATTTTGAGACCTAGTGAAAACAGCATATGCTCCTTCACTCACTTCTCCCTTTTCAGCTTCGTCCTGGTAGTTCAGAAAGCTGATGGTAGAGTCGCCAGCTAACTCTTCTTCTCCTTCTGTGAAGAGATTAGCACCGTTTTCATATTCCAACTCAGGTTGGAAAGAGAGTTCATTCTTGGCTTCATAGTAGCCAACAGCAGAGTTGACCGGCGCTGCCTCAATAGCAAGCTTCCCCTGAGTAGGAGGAAGACAGTTTTGCTGTCCTTGATTCCTAGCAGCAGCGCCTTGATATGAATTGTTTGGGAATGTCCTCCTGGGTATATCTCGGTAAGAAGGAGACGCAGATACACCTTGGGACATTTGTCTCTTGAGAGCCAGCAATTCATTTGCTAGCTTTTGCACCATGGGATCCGTGGTGCTTGTGGAATGGTTTTCAGTAGAAGAGGAGCTTTTGTTTCTATTAGCATCCCTTCTTATCTTACCTGCCAGGATAAGATCATCTTCTACTTCTGTTGCCAGAATCTGAGCCGCAGCAAGATCAGTAGGAGCAGCTCACCTCAATAGGAAACTTACCTCCAGAAGCTGTGTATTAATAAAGAAACATTTGAGATTCTCCGCTGTGGGCTCAGCGGTAGCGGGAATCCTATTCCTCAATTTGTTGAACTTAGCGATGAAATCTCGCATTGGTTCCTGAGGTTCCTTTTTCATCTGTGTCAGCTGTGCTAACAACGCATGAGCATCTTCCGCAGGTTTGAACCTGGCCTCGAACTTAGTTTTGAGAGTAGCCCAGTTTGTTATAGTTTGGGCTTGGAGGTGATAGAACCAGTCTGCAGCAGCGCCTTGTAGTGTTTCTACAAAGAGTCGTACGGCCACGTCTTCGTGCTCAACACCTATTACACCGCAGGCTATATAGAAAGCCGCAATGTGCTCATCAGGATGAACTTTTCTGTCACCACAGAATTTGGGGAAATTCTTTCTTGAACTACGAGGTAGTTCATGTAATGGTGGGGTCAAGTTTAGAGGACCAAAGGTATTACCCCAAGGGCCTTGGGCTGCCATGATACGCCGGTTGAAAGGTGGTATAGCAAACCTTGGTGGTGTATGAACAGCCAAAACTCTATTAGTACTGGCAATAGAAACTTCACCTGGTATTGGAGACCTGGTGTTTGTAGGGGGAAAACTCCTGGTGCGCTGAAGACGAGGTCATGGAGTTAAGAATCCAAAATTATTCTGCCGCATTAATTCAAATGCAGGATCAATAATACCCTGAGCCCTCTTACTTCTGGTGTACCGGGAATCTGCCAGACTGTATTATACTAACCACAATATTTGCAAGAAAAATGTAAAAGAACTGAAAAATGCTTCAACTCGAAGCGTGAGGCTTCAAGTTGCGCGTTCCTTCCCCAGCAGAGTCGCCAAAAAACTGTTGGGTGAATATTTTGTCGTTAACTCGCTAACGGCAAAATGGGTATATCAGCCACAGCTATGATGAGACAAAGTCTCTCCTCTCAGCAAGGGGAGGTTCCCTCTAATTACTTAACTTTTGTAAATCAAACACTTATCAAATTTATGTACACTAAAAACTATGTTTGGGGTGGTTCCATCTCATCTCATTCTCTTTTTTCAGAATAGATGTTTATATTTCAAACTCTTGATATAAAACTTATAAATTATCACAATATCACAGAAACACAAAGTTTTCTGTTACCTCACTCACTACTTGTAACCAGAACTTTTTTTGAAGAAAAATGCAGCCCAAAGTCTTCACTCTTCTTCAATATGATAAAAATAATTCAAATATAACAACTTGTAGCACAAAGTCCCCAAACTGTTGTATTTTCACAAACATGAACATATAACCCGCAACCGATTTGATAACACAAAGTTTATCAGAATCAAATCTAGAGCGCTCTTCAATCACTTGAAACAAACTCCACCGTTCAATTATTATCAATTAAGATTATGATAGCAAGACATAAGAACAAAACTATCACAACACAAATAATCCCAAGACAAAGATTGGAATTGAACTTGCTTTCTTGTATTGATGAATATTTGAATATTGATTTTCACAATAAGCACAAAGTCTTGATTTGCTTTTCAATTCGCCAGAGTTTTCTTGCAATAGATAAAAGATAATATTTACAAAAGAGGTCCCCTTTATTTATAGGGAAAGACCTTGAGAAAATCTAGGAAATCTACAACTACTTTGACTTATTAAAAAATAGGAGTCCTTATTGACTTGGGACTTCCTATTTTTTACATGTAATTGCATATCAAAAATGTACATGTAAAAATGTCCAAAACTGTTTTGAAAGTACATATGGAAATCAGAAAATAAACTAAGGGAAAAACCAGCTGCTTCAACTTGTGTCACCACCCTTTCTCACGCGGTCATCATACATAGTGAAGGTCACCTGCATTTCAATGCTATCTGGTTTGAATGTGTTTTTGAAGATCATCCTGGCCCTCACTATGGCATCCCTTACTGTAGTGATTGACTTGGCATGATTGGTTAACCTGGTTTTCAAATTGTCCAAGGTTAACTGGTTGTCTAATATGCTGTCCACAGAAGTTATTGAAAATACCTTGTCTTCAAATTCCTGCTGAAACATGTCCTCAAATTCCTTAACCATTTCTTCTGTAGAAAGAAACTGGTTATCCTGTGATACCAATTTACAAGGCAACTCCTCCAGCTTATGCAAAATGTTAACATCATTTTCTTCACTGGTTTCCTTTGCAGCTTCGAGATCCTTGATCAAATTTCTTAGCACATTGCTCCTGTACATTAGAGCTTCCTTTGTCTCTATATATGAATCCCTATTGGAAATGGTGCCAATGGATATTAAAGTGCTCATTTTCAGCTTCCTCATTTCAACCCACTTATCATGAGTATCCTCTGTGTGCTCAATATCATGAGAGATGGCATCAATGAGATCGTTGAGTTCTGCTCTTACTTTCCTCATCTTATCCGTTTTCTCAAATACCTCCTTGAGCAAAGAGATTCCCTGGGCTCGCATCCTGTCCAAGTATTCTTCAAGTACTTTCCCTCGGAGGTGAGTCTTTTCCGCTTTCAGGATGACGGGGTCTTCTACAGACACGGCCTCTGGAGTAACTGCTTCTGAATTCAACGTGATCTTTCTTACCACTGCAGTCAGTTGTTCTGCTTTTGCCTTGTAGTAGTCTTTCATTTCTTTTTCCCTGTCAAATTTCTGGATCAGGATGTCCATGGCTGACTGCATATCATTTTTAGCGCTTTCATGGGTGATTTTGCCCAATTCAACCCTAGAAATAGAATAGTCATTCATGTCAAAATTTTCGACAGTTGCATCCTGCGGGGGTTTTGCTATCTCCAAAACCTTCTGCCCCTTTTCTTCAAGTACCCTTGAAAGGATCTTTGGTTTCTTCGGAGCCTTAGGTTTTGCAGGTGTCAGCTTAGTGAAATCAAAATCATCTGGAGAGATGACTTGCTTTTTTCTCTTTGGCGTGTAAGCTGACAACCAAGGTGGCAGCAGAGAAGTATTCACATTGGAGTCCATTCCTACCACTGGTGTTACTGGAACTGTACTTGTGCTGGTGGTAGAAACAATAGGCGGGGTGTTGGTAAAAACCGCACCTGTTACATTGGCACTTGAAACTTGCTCAGTATTCATCACAAAATGATCAAACATAGAAGTATCTCCTATATCAAATGACGAAGAAGACAAACTAGGAATGGAATCAGAAGAATGGAGAACATTTTCAAAAGTGCCCTGGGGATTATCAAAGATTATCTTAGGAGGAGAGGGGGATTCAGAGGAAGGAATGATAATGGGGGAAGCAGGCACAGGGGGTGCAACAGGTGTATTGTCTTGTGGAGACAAAGCCTCTTTATCTTGTTCCTCTGACCCCTTGTCTTCGACATCCATCTCTTCTGTAGCTGGCTCTTCAGTTGTTGGATCCTCTGCCGCTGGCTCCTCAAGTTCCATATCTTTCGCTTCAGGTTCCTTCTCAACAACCTTTGCTTTCTTTGTCACAAATCTGATTTTAGGTTTATGTGTTTTAGAGGATGATGGAGCATCACTCTTATTCTTCGTTCTATTTTCAACCTTCTTACCAGTTTGCTCTTGAACTTCAGTTTCTGAACCAGTGAGGAATTCCTTCAGCGTAATTCCTTTATCTTCCAGCCACTTATTGGTGTTGGCCAATATGGGTTCAAATCTCTTCCTTAGGGAAGTCAGCTCCTTTTGGGACCATTGGATTGGCGGTAGAGGAGTACCAGCTATCTGTTCTGCTTCATACTTGACATCAACCAATTCGCCATCATCCACAAGGTCCTCTGGGATATCAGCAAGTCCTAGGTATTCAATTTGCTCTAGAGACAGCCTGCTATAGTCCAGTTTCCTGATGTCTTCCTCTGTTCTCAAATCTATCCAGACATCTTCCACCATGGGTTCATGGAACTGTGTTTTCCTCTTGATTTTATCCTTTACACCCCGGTAATCAAACTTTGGTCTCCTCTTGAATTGCTTCATGGTGACCAACTGCATCTCCGTTTCCATAGCTCTTGCCTTTGCGGCAGTCAATACTGAGTATCTGCCGATTTCTACAGGAAATCTGAAGCCAGGCTTCTTGAGTTCCATCTGTTTGTTATGCACGACAATCATTTGCCTGCACAACTCCATCAAGACCAATCTATCTGAAGGAAACCTTGGAAGCATATAAGGGTAACCTTGGAAAAAGCCAACCCTCAAGTAGGAGAAAGATGGAAATTGCAAAAACATACAACCAAAACCATTAACCACTGTCCATGCCTCATCTGAGATTCTTCTCTGCTCCAGTTGGGGATTGAAAAGACACAAGAATACAGCAAAGAATGCATCATTCACTCTCCTGAAATGGTGAATTGAGCCTTTCAATGTTAGCTGAGAATAGTACTGGTATACTGGGACTACTCTTTTATCCCCTTCTGACGACAATCCTGGAAAAATCCTCATGGAGGCTGCAATGTATACCAGATAGGAAGTCATGAAGAACTTGGAGGTAGTGGATACCTTCGTCAACTGATCATGCAAAGCGTTACTGATTTGCTCTCCCCAGAAAATAACCTGCTTGCCTTGGAGTATGACCTTAATGAAGGGATACATCCATTCCTGAAATTGTGAAGAGGAAGACAAACCTCTTATCCTGCTGAGGAGGGTAATCAAGTCACCAACTTCTTCCACGAAATCACTTCGAGGGAAGCTGCGTGGCCATCTAGACAAACTTGACCTCGCAATCTTCAACCATTTGTTGTTGATTACTTTCTTCGCCTTCTCTGGATTCTTATCATATTCCTTTTGAGCTTCGGTGAAATCAAGCTTCAACACCTCTGTTGCAGGAGGACACATGAACACCTTGTCAATGAACTCAGGGTCCAACCTGATTATTACATTACCACTGGCATCCACCACAGCTCTGATATCTTTGTTGTAGAAATGGGCGCACTGAAGAACAAATTCTGTATTGTGAGCCGCCACTGGGAAGGAGGATACCAGATGAATATTACTTTCCACTATTTTCCTCATCATAGCACTGGGGTTCCTCGACTTGGTTCTCTCTACAAACTCAGCCATATCAACATGGCCAATCTCTGTATCTCTAATATCTTCAACATTAGAGTGGACTGAGGTGATTGGGAAAACACCTTGATATTTGTACTTCATAGCTTTTGCCTTCTTCGGAGACAAATCAGTCATTTGGACGATCTTTCACTGAGAAGAAATTTGACGTCGAAAGGAGCTCCGCAGAAGAAACTGCAACAGAAATCATGATCATGCAATCAGGGAAAATATGGGCAATCTGGGAAAATTGCATGTTGACGATCACGACTATGGGAGTGCGCTTGAAAAAGGGCTATAGTGCGAGCTGGCCAAGAATCAGAGGAGAAGCGGGCTCGGGAAAATGAAATTGGAAATTTTCCAGTTTTAGGAAAATTTGAGATATTTTTTGCACGGGCAGCGAAATTCGCCGCCCTTGCATGTGAGGGGTTTGATATTGTGCATCGGCGGTGAATTTTGCCTCCTTTGCAGTTTGAGAGAACCGTGAGATGGTTGGAGCGGCAAAATTTGCCGTCGATGCAGGAAATAGGAAAGCGGAGGTTTGTTTGGTAAGAGCGGCAATTTTCGCCGACGCTGCACAAAGGTTTATCGTTTTTTGATGTTTTGTCGGCAAATTTCGCCGACTTTGCTTTGAATGGTAGGGTTCCATATATGTACGAGCGGTGAATTTCGCCGACATTACATAGCAAGGTAAAGTGAAGAAGTCTGGGCAGCGAAAAACGCCGACGTTGCATTGTAATGTGAAGTTAGCAGGTTTTGAGTGCGAAAACCTGAGGAATCCACCGACTGGACACTTGGCTAGGGTCGCGTAGCTTTTTTTTTAGGAAGGCTTCGGCGAAATCGACCGATGCTACAACGATGGCATACTGCCAGGGTTTGGGGAAGAAGAAAGCTTTAAGGGTTTGAGGGCGAAAAACCTAGGGCAGCCTAGGGTTGACAACACAAAACGAAAACCAAAAAACCTAGCAAACAAAAACGAAAACAAAAAATAAAAACTAAGAAACAAAACGTCGAACGCGAAAAACCTATTCTAAACAATCAAAGAAAAGGTAGAACGAAGAAACTCACCCGTGCTTAGATCCGAACCCTAAGACAGATGGCAGAGATCGATGACGCGGTCGAGTAGTGAATAAGAAGTCTGGAAGATAGCTCGGGACAACGAAATAATAAAACCACCTTCAAAACGCAATATATAACCCGCGCATAGACGCTGGGCGAGTGGCACGAGTGGCCATTAATGGCACTGCGTGACCAAAATCCCGAGGATCTTGTGCGAGCGGGGTTTCCGGCGGTCGATGCAGGTGTTTGGTCGAAACACGCAGTGATGACCTAATTCGCCGGCTTCGGATCAAAACAAAAGTATGTAGTGGCGGCAAAATTTGCCACCTCTACATGAAAAAAGGGAAAGCTTATGTATAAGCGGCAAATTTTGCCGCTACTACACAAGTTTAAAAAACAAACCGAATTACACATGAAGGAGCGGCAAAATTTGCTGCTTTCGCATGTGTAGTCAGAAAAAAGAAGGTATGCAGGAGCGGCAAATTTCACCGCTCTTACATATCAAGAGTCAAAAATTTTCCAACTCGAAAACGACTAAAATTAACATCCTAACCAATTTACGACTTGGATTTTTCTCGCAAATATCAGGAAATTAATTTCAAGGAAACATCGCAAACGAGTTTTAAAATGTCGACTGACCTTGCACGAGAACAAGAAAATCTTTTCTCGATTTGCGAGCTTAAAGTGTAGATTCACGAAACGGACAAGTTTCGTGGGGTTGTCTACAAAATGAGCGTAGCTGATTTTGAGAACAACAATGGTTTAGGGTTTAGGGATTAGGGTTTCAGGTTTAGGGTTTATGGTTTAGGTTTTAGGGTTTGGGGTTTAGGGTATAGGTTTTAGGGTTTAGGGTTAATGTTTTACGATTTAAGGTTTACGGTTTAGGGTTTAGGGTTTATGGCTTAGGGTTTAGGGTTTAGGGTTTATGGTATATTGTTTATTATTTAGGTTATAGGGTTTAGGGATTATAGATTAGGGTTTAGGGTTAACAATTTGGGGTTGGTGGTTTGTGGTTTGTGGTTTGTGTCTTATGGTTTATGGTTGACGGTTTAGGGTTTATGTTTTATGGTTTAGGGTTTAGTGTTTAGGGTTTAGGGCTTTAGGGTTTAGTGTTTATGGTTTATAGTTTAGGGTTTAGGGTTTAAGGTTTACAGATTAGGGTTTAGGGTTTACGATTTATGGTTTGGGGTTTAGGGTTTAAGGTTTTAGGATTTTAGAGTTTAGGGTTTAGGGTTTATGGTATAGGGTTTATGGTTTATGGATTAGGGTTTAGGGTTTAGGGTTTATGATTTAGGGCTTATGGTTTAGGGGTTAGGGGTTAGGGTTTAGGGTTATGGTTTATGATTTAGGGTTTAGGTTTTAGGTTTTATGTTTTAGGGTTTATGGTTTATGGTTTAGCGTTTATGGTTTATGGTTTAAGGTTTAGGGTTTAGCGTTTAGAGTTTAGGGTTTTGTTGTTTAAGGCTTATGGTTTGGGGTTTATGGTTTAGGGCTTATGGTTTATGGCTTAGGGTTTAGGGCTTAGGGTTTGGTTTTATGGTTTATGGTTTATGGTTTATGGTTTAGAGTTTAGGGTTTAGGGTTTATGGTTTATGTTTCAGGGTTTATGGTTTACGTTTTATGGTTTCAAGTTTATTGTTTGGGGTTTGGGGTTTAGGGTTTAGGGTTTAGGGTCCAGGGTTTATTGTTTATTGTTTAGGGTTTAGGGTTTATGGTTTATGGTTTAGGTTTAGGGTTTAGGGTTTATGGGTTTAGAGCTTAATTTTAGGGTTTTAGGGTTTAGGGCTAAGGGTTTAGGGTTTAAGGTTGAGGGATTAGGGTTTAGGGTTTAGTGTTTAGGGTTTGGGGTTTAGGGTTTAGGGTCTTGGGTTTAGGTTTTTTGGTTTACGGTTTAGGGTTTAGGGCTTAGGGTTTACAGTTTATGGTATAGGGTTTATTGTTTATGGTTTAGGGTTTAGGTTTTAGAGTTTAGGGTTTAGGATTAATTTTTTAGGGTTTAGTGTTTTGGGTTTTTGGTTTAGGGTTTATGGTTTAGTGCTTATGGTTTATGGTTTAGGAATTAGGGTTTAGGGTTTAGGGTTTAGATTTAGGGTTTAGGGTTTATGGGTTTAGAGTTTAGGTTTAGGGTTTAGGGTTTGGGGTTTAGGGTTGACAGTTTAGGGTTTAGGGTTAAGGTTTTAGGGTTTAGGGTTTAGGGTTTAGTGTTTAGGGTTTATGGTTTGGGGTTTATGGATTAGGGTATAGGGTTTAGTGTTTAGGGTTTAGGGTTTAGGGCCTATGGTTTATGGTTTATGGTTTAGGGTTTTCGGTTTACGGTTGATGGTTTATGGTTTATGGTTTATGGTTTATGGCTTAGGGTTTAGGGTTTAGGGTTTAAGTTTTAGGGTTTATGGTTTTCAATTTTTGGTTTAGGGTTTAGGGTTTAGGGTTTAGAGTATAGTGTTTAGGGTTTAGGGATTTAGGGTTTGGAGTTTTAGGGTTTAGGGGTTTAGGGTTTAGGGTTTAGGGTTTATGCTTTAGGTTTTATGGTTTAGTTTTAGGATTTAGGGTTTAGGGTTTAGGGTTTAGATTTAGGGTTTGTTAGTGCCTGAATTGACTGACAGTTTTTGAGCAATTTTCATGCAGGCACCTTCCTTAAAAATGTTCTAAGTGTTGGACCTCCTCAGCATTTTTCAGCTGCAGCATCATTTTTTCCTGAGGAGGAGGTCATCATCATCATGTTTTCTTCGATGGTGGTCAGCATCATCCCGATCCTGCTGATGAGCTACAGTGTGCCCTGATTTTCTTGCGGGGGGTGATTTTTCAAATATCTGGTGATCTTCCAATTATCACCCTGCCCTTATATGATGATGATGTCACCCCAATCTTCCGAAGGGGTCATTTTCTAAGTTGTTCGACCCTACCTATTTTTTCTTAAGGGTCGTCATCATCATCATCATATTTCCAGACATCACCCTGATGTTGCTTGCGAGGGTCATCATATTT
Organism: Cunninghamia lanceolata; assembly: GCA_027924645.1. NCBI lineage: Eukaryota > Viridiplantae > Streptophyta > Pinopsida > Cupressales > Cupressaceae > Cunninghamia > Cunninghamia lanceolata. The sequence goes on along the minus strand of BSBN01001257.1, from coordinate 176,390 downwards.
TCTGCCTACATGATCTTTCGCCGGGGTGATATTTGAACATCGGGTGATCTTGGTTAAGATCATCCTGATGATGTTGCTGTAAAGTTCTAAGTGTGACCCGATATTCATCGTGGTCATCATATTTTGAACGTCAGGATGATCTTAGTCAATATCATCCTGATGTTGTTGTATCACTTCATGTTCGTTGTTTTATCATCCTGATGATGCTGACGTCATTCTTACGTCAGGGTGATATCCGCTTTTCTGGCTGTCTGCATCATGATATTTTCGAAGGGAGATATCCGCCTGTCGGCTTCGTGCATTATCTAGTGGGGGTGATCTTTTCAAATATCTGGCATATTCATCTATCACCCTGATCTTATGGTGGAGCTACAGTGCAGCATGATATTTGTGCATCAGGATGATATTTCCAAATATCCGGTTATCTTTCGAATATCATCCTGATGCCGACATGTGGTGGTGACGTCATCAAGGTCCGAGGGGTCATATTTCTAACATTACTCATCTTATGAAGATCCCCCAATGTTGCGAATATGACGATGACGTCATCCGGATATGAGGAGGTGCGCAGTAGGCAGATATGCTGATGACGTCAGCAGGATATGACAGTGACGTCATCAGGATGTTCATCGGCCAGACATTTGGTATCGGCTAAGCAGGAGGATCTTCCTCCGATGGATCAGGTTGTGCCGATGAAGGCGATTATCATGCAGGTGATATTGCGATATGATGCTAACGTCAGGGTGATATTTCAAGCGACAGGATATCATGCTGCTGGAGGATGATGATGAAGGTTTATACTAGTGTCGTCGGGAGCAAAAGCCCCGACATCATGTGCTCGTGACCTAGTATATAAAGTGTTGAAAAGGCTGCCGCGGGGTGCATGTGGGATAATTGATATCCTGCATATTTTCAAATATCATGACGATGTATCTTGGCGGGAAACGGTTGCGACGCACAGTATTCTGCATTTCCCAAGGCCGCGGGTTGGTGCGCCATTAATGGCGATTGTTGCAGAGGTATGGGCGATGGTGTGGACGGATCTAGTACCTGATTAAAGATGTGGATCCCTAGGCGGCGGCGCAAGGCTCAAGGTTTCTTCCTGTCTCCTCCCCTACCTACTGCATTCATGTTTGAGCGCCAATCTGGTAATGTGTTGGGCACCATTTTTCTGATACTGTGTATCTGGCAGGATTTTTGGTCAACCATGTAATTAATTGCTGTGGTACACTACCTGGCTGTTATAAGCAGGAAGTGTTACTCATTTTTGGTTGTTGAAAACTAGACATTTTGGCTCTGTAATAAGATACAACTGGTTTGGGTTGCTCTGTGCAGCTAAACTTGTGAGTTTATGTATCTCCTGTTGTACGATTTGGCATGAATCCACTGATTTCATGGTTAATCTTATATGAATAATGTTATATTTGCATGTGTTATGCTGATTCTGTCTCCAGTTTTGCATGTATCTTTCTTCTGAGTCTAGGTATTCAAGGAATGTCTGAGATTCTAGAACATAGAATTCCTGTGTTGAATGTTTAATCTTTTAACTTCTGCTCAAGGAGTAGATTAAATTGTTTTCAGATTGAATATTGGGAAGGGTATACTGCAATAGGGATGCCATAAGTATCGACAGCTTAACACTCTGTATTGGGAGATATCTGTAAGGCAGATATCATGTGTATCCCCCTGAAATCCAGTTTTAGCTATTCATGCTGATCATTCACAGGTGTATGTCTATCGACTCCAAGCCCTGGATAGGCACCAATCTAGCTCTGTGTTGAGGTTATACACCAGGTCCAGGTTTGCATCCAAACATCATTTCAAACCATCTCATCCTTCAACCTGTTAGTTGTAGGAGTAGGATTAGGATCCCTGCATGCTCTCATACCCAACCAGACATATATGTCCAAGAATGTTGCCAACCTTGTGATCTATCATACAGATCTTGGTCCATACATGAGAGTATTCTGCCTGTTGTTGTCAAGTTAGATCTTTCTATCTTTGAGCTAGTCAAGGTTACATCTTGAGTTATAGGGATACCCCCTTGGTGCGGCAGAACCAGAAGTGAAGGGGAGGCAGCTCACGCAACCTCCTGTATTTAGTTGGCTGAATCTGCCTGTGCATTAGAAGTGGCAAACCCTAATGCTGATTCAGAAGAAAAAGTCAACATAATGGCGACTCCGCTGGGGAAAGAGAGAGTCAAGTAACCTGAGGGCTGGAAACTCTAGTTTCCAGTGAAGTTGTTGCAGCAAAAAGGAAACATGTGGTGCTCTGCTGGGGTGATGAATCCAGAAAACAAAAGTGCCTTGTTGACATTCTGTCCTCTCTCTGAGAGGTGGCGACTCTGTTGAAAGAACCTATCAGTGCTGCAACATATATCCAGGTATTCATCTTTGATTCAAAATGTTGAGTTTAGAACAGCAAGCCTGGTCGTGCTCTCAGAGAAGGCCATTCTTTATTGAAAGATATAAAGCCCTAAATTTCATAGGGATATATGGTTACCCAAATATTATTCCCAATAAAATTAGAAGATGTTTGCCAAAATATAGTGCATCAGATTCTGAATCGGCAAACAAACATCTGCAAAGATTTTGTAATTTAATAGAAGATTATGAGGTAGAGGATGAAGATGTAGTAACGAGACTCTTTGTTCAGTCATTAGAAGATGATGCTAGGATATGGTTTTCAGACTTGCCTGTTTGTTCAGTTTCTTCATGGATAGATTTAGAAGTTGCATTCCTAGGGCAGTTTGGTGAAAGGTTTGATGTGGCCTCATTGATCATACATTTTATGAATATCCAAAGGGAAGATGAGGAACGGGTTCCAGCCTTTAATCTTAGGTTTATTAAATTGCTCAGGCAGATCCCTGAATATATGAGACCTAATAATGCATTGTGCTTGACAATTTATTTGGCTGCATTTGATGAAGAAATGAGTTATCTGTTGAGAGATAAAGAACCAGTCACACTTCACCAGGCTTTCCAATTTGCTATGGACATAGAAAACAATGAGAAATATGGAATGCCAGTAGGTTTCATGGCTGCAAGTTGTCAAAGCAGTTATCAAAGTGAATATATTTCAGCTCTCCCAGTATGTGCATTGAGAGATGATTGTATAGAGGGAAATATATTTTAGAATAATGTGTGCAGCCATGATGTGATGCATGAAGAAAATGTTGTAGAAAATGTAAGCACATCTTGTAATAATGAAAACAAAGATTGTTATCAGCCTTTAGAAGACAAGCCTGCAGACACAAGGTGCCCTCCAATTGATCAAATGAGAGACATACATGAAGTTGTGTCTTGCAGCAGTGTGCATATCTCAGTTATGCCTGATTATTTATATGAAGTGGATATGCAAAGCTTCACTCTGAATATAGAAAATATTGATTCAAGGGATGGCAGTGAATATGCTAGTGATTGCCAGCATTCAGATGCATATGTGAGCCTTTCAGATGATGAAATATATTTGGATGTTGATTATGAATGTTTCCTTGAAGATTTTGGCCACCTTCATAGTGCAGAGGTTGAAAACTTTGTTTTTGATTATCAGGGCACTGGTGAAGATAAAAAACAAGGTCACCATTCAGAGGTGGATGGGAAAATTGCAGATGTGTGTGCTCATACAGTTGGGAATAGTGTTGATTGCAGGGGTGACTATGAAGCTTTCAGTGTAGGGCTGCATTCTGAGTTATTTCTGCCTTCTCTTGAGACATTTCAGGTGGACATTAATGACAAAACTACTGTGCATGATGATGATGGATATCTATATGTTCATCAAGATAAATTTGATTATGAGATGTTGCTTGTGCCTGAATATTGCGTGTTTGACGCAGAGGAGCTCTTGTTTTTTGAGGAAGGGCACAATTCTGATGTGGATTCATTTGTTTCATGTGAGTCTGTTATTTTTCCAAGCAACATCAGTGACTCATATGATGATGACATTCTACAACTGATAATGATATATGCTAATGAAGCTAGTTGTAGATTTGTTGAAGAAAAAGAAATGAGCAGCAGCACAAATAATTGCCAAGGGGCTTGCTGCAGACAGTTAAATGCTTTTAGGCTTCATTTGAAGAAATCAAAAGAAAATCAGGTGTTTGACAAAGGAAAAGTCTAGTTTTTCCTTTTTGGTGGCCCTGGGCCACCATGTTTATTTTTAAAAAAAAAAATAATGTGTTTGGTGATGCAGATCATGGTAACTTTATGCTTCTGTGCCCAATGGATAAGGCACTGGTCTGCATCCCAGAGATCTGGGGTTCTCGCTGCAGTCTTGCACCTGCACGTCCCCAGACAGAGCCATTGTTAGTGCCTGAATTGACTGATAGTTTTTGAGCAATTTTCATGCAGGCACCTTCCTTAAAAATGTTCTAAGTGTTGGACCTCCTCAGCATTTTTCAGCTGCAGCATCATTTTTTCCTGAGGAGGAGGTCATCATCATCATGTTTTCTTCGATGGTGGTCAGCATCATCCCGATCCTGCTGATGAGCTACAGTGTGCCCTGATTTTCTTGCGGGGGGTGATTTTTCAAATATCTAGTGATCTTCCAATTATCACCCTGCCCTTATATGATGATGATGTCACCCCAATCTTCCGAAGGGGTCATTTTCTAAGTTGTTCGACCCTACCTATTTTTTCTTAAGGGTCGTCATCATCATCATCATATTTCCAGACATCACCCTGATGTTGCTTGCGAGGGTCATCATATTTTCTACCTACATGATCTTTCGCCGGGGTGATATTTGAACATCGGGTGATCTTGGTTAAGATCATCCTGATGATGTTGCTGTAAAGTTCTAAGTGTGACCCGATATTCATCGTGGTCATCATATTTTGAACGTCAGGATGATCTTAGTCAATATCATCCTGATGTTGTTGTATCACTTCATGTTCGTTGTTTTATCATCCTGATGATGCTGACGTCATTCTTACGTCAGGGTGATATCCGCTTTTCTGGCTGTCTGCATCATGATATTTCCGAAGGGAGATATCCGCCTGTCGGCTTCGTGCATTATCTAGTGGGGGTGATCTTTTCAAATATCTGGCATATTCATCTATCACCCCGATCTTATGGTGGAGCTACAGTGCAGCATGATATTTGTGCATCAGGATGATATTTCCAAATATCCGGTTATCTTCTGAATATCATCCTGATGCTGACATGTGGTGGTGACGTCATCAAGGTCCGGGGGGTCATATTTCTAACATTACTCATCTTATGAAGATCCCCCAATGTTGCGAATATGACGATGACGTCATCCGGATATGAGGAGGTGCGCAGTAGGCAGATATGCTGATGACGTCAGCAGGATATGACGGTGACGTCATCAGGATGTTCATCGGCCAGACATTTGGTATCGGCTAAGCAGGAGGATCTTCCTCCGATGGATCAGGTTGTGCCGATGAAGGCGATTATCATGCAGGTGATATTGCGATATGATGCTGACGTCAGGGTGATATTTCAAGCGACAGGATATCATGCTGCTGGAGGATGATGATGAAGGTTTATACTAGTGTCGTCGGGAGCAAAAGCCCCGACATCATGTGCTCGCGACCTAGTATATAAAGTGTTGAAAAGGCCGCCGCGGGGTGCATGTGGGATAATTGATATCCTGCATATTTTCAAATATCATGACGATGTATCTTGGCGGGAAACGGTTGCGACGCATAGTATTCTGCATTTCCCAAGGCCGCGGGTTGGTGTGCCATTAATGGCGATTGTTGTAGAGGTATGGGCGATGGTGTGGACGGATCTAGTACCCGATTGAAGATGTGGATCCCTAGGCGGCGGCGCAAGGCTCAAGGTTTCTTCCTGTCTCCTCCCCTACCTACTGCATTCATGTTTGAGCGCCAATCTGGTAATGCGTTGGGCGCCATTTTTCTGATACTGTGTATCTGGCAGGATTTTTGGTCAACCATGTAATTAATTGCTGTGGTACACTACCTGGCTGTTATAAGCAGGAAGTGTTACTCATTTTTGGTTGTTGAAAACTGGACATTTTGGCTCTGTAATAAGATACAACTGGTTTGGGTTGCTCTGTGCAGCTAAACTTGTGAGTTTATGTATCTCCTGTTGTACGATTTGGCATGAATCCACTGATTTCATGGTTAATCTTATATGAATAATTCTATATTTGCATGTGTTATGCTGATTCTGTCTCCAGTTTTGCATGTATCTTTCTTCTGAGTCTAGGTATTCAAGGAATGTCCGAGATTCTAGAACATAGAATTCCTGTGTTGAATGTTTAATCTTTTAACTTCTGCTCAAGGAGTAGATTAAATTATTTTCAGATTGAATATCGGGAAGGGTATACTGCAATAGGGATGCCATAAGTATCGACAGCTTAACACTCTGTATTGGGAGATATCTGTAAGGCAGATATCATGTGTATCCCCCTGAAATCCAATTTTAGCTATTCATGCTGATCATTCACAGGTGTATGTCTACCGACTCCAAGCCCTGGATAGGCACCAATCTAGCTCTGTGTTGAGGTTATACACCAGGTCCAGGTTTGCATCCAAACATCATTTCAAACCATCTCATCCTTCCACCTGTTAGTTGTAGGAGTAGGATTAAGATCCCTGCATGCTCTCATACCCAACCAGACATATATGTCCAAGAATGTTGCCAACCTTGTGATCTATCATACAGATCTTGGTCCATACATGAGAGTATTCTGCCTGTTGTTGTCAAGTTAGATCTTTCTATCTTTGAGCTAGTCAAGGTTACATCTTGAGTTATAGGGATACCCCCCTTGGTGCGGCAGAACCAGAAGTGAAGGGGAGGCAGCTCACGCAACCTCCTGTATTTAGTTGGCTGAATCTGCCTATGCATTAGAAGTGGCAAACCCTAATGCTGATTCAGAAGAAAAAGTCAACAGGGTTTATGAGTTTATGGTTTATGGGTTTATGGTTTTCAGTTTTTGGTTTAGGGTTTAGGGTTTAGGGTTTTGAGTTTAGAGTATAGTGTTTAGGGTTTAGGGATTTAGGGTTTGGGGTTTTACGGTTTAGGGTTTTAGGGCTTAGGGTTTCAGGTTTATGCTTTAGGTTTTATGGTTTAGTGCTTATGGTTTATGTTTTAGGATCTATGGTTTAGGGTTTAGGATTTAGATTTTAGGGTTTAGGGTTTAGGTTGGGGTTTAGGGTTTAGGGTCTAGGGTTTAGGGCTTAGGGTTGAGAGTTTATGGTATAGGGTTTATTGTTTATGGTCTAGGGTTTAGGATTAAGGTTATAGGGTTTAGTGTTTAGGGTTTATGGTTTAGGTTTATGGATTAGGGTTTAGGGTTTAGGGTTTAGTGTTTATGGTTTATGGTTTATGGTTTATGGTTTAAGGTTTATGGTTTAGGGTTTATGGTTTACGGTTTAGGGCTTATGGTTTATGGTTTATTGTTTAGGGTTTAGGGATTAGGGTGTAAGGCTTAGTGTTTAGGGTTTATGGTTTAGGGTATAGAGTTTATGGTTTATGGTTTTGGGGTTTATGTCTTATGGTTTAGGGTTAATGGTTTACGGTTTAAGGTTTAGGGTTTAGGGTTTAGGGTTTAGGGTTTATGGTTTAGGGCTTATGGTTTAGGGTTTAGGGTGTATGGTTTAGGGTTTATGGTTCATGGTTTATGGTTTATGGTTTATGGTTTATCATTTAGGGTTTAGGGTTTTGGGTTTAGGGTTTAGGGCTTATAGTTTAGGGTTTAGGGTGTATGGTTTATGGTTTATGGTTTAGGGTTATGGGTTTAGGGTTTAGTGTTTATGGTTTATGGTTTAGGGTTTAGGGTTTAGGGTTTTTGGTTTATCATTTAGGGTTTAGGGTTTACGGTTTAGGGTTTAGGGTTTATGGTTTAGGATTTACGGTTTATGGTTTATGGTTTTGGGTTTAGGGTTTAGGGTGTAGGGTTTATGGTTTAGGGTTTAGATTTAGGGTTTAGGGTTTGTGGGTTTAGATTTTAGGTTTAGGGTTTATTTTTAGGTTTTATGGTTTAGGGTTTATAGATTAGGGTTTAGGGTTTATTGTTTAGGTTTTATGGTTTAGGGTTTAGGGTTTAGGGTTTAGGGTTTAGGGTTTGGGGTTTAGGGTTTTAGGGTTTTAGGGTTTTATGGTTTATGGTTTAGGGTTTAGGGTATAGGGTTTATGGTTTTAGGGTTTAGGGTTAAGGGTGTAGGGTTTAGGGTTTGGAGTTTATGGTTTATGGTTTAGGGTTTAGGGTTTAGGGCCTAGGGTTTACGGTTTAGGGTTTAGGGTTTTAGGTTTTAGGGTTTAGGGTTCATTGTTTAAGGTTTAGGGGTTTAGGGTTTAGAGTTTAGATTTAGGGTTTATGGTTTAGGGTTTATAGATTAGGGTTTAGTTTTTACAATTTAGGGTTTAGGGTTTATGGTTTATGGTTTAGGGTTTAGGATTTAGATTTTAGGGTTTAGGGTTTAGGTTGGGGTTTAGCGTTTAGGGTTTAGTGTTTAGGGTTTATGGTTTACGGTTTATGGATTAGGGTTTAGGGTTTAGAGTTTATGGTTTATGGTTTATGGTTTATGGTTTAGCATTTAGGGTTTAGGGTTTATGGTTTATGGTTTAGGGTTTAGGGTTTATGTTTTAGGGTTTAGTGTTTATGGTTTATGGATTAGGGTTTAGGGTTTAATGTTTAGGGTTTATGGTTTATGGTTTAGGGTTTAGGGTTTTGGGTTTAGGGTTTAGGGTTTAGGGTTTATGGTTTATGGTTTATGGTTTATGGTTTAGGGTTTAGAGCTTAGATTTAGGGTTTAGGTTTTATGGGTTTAGATTTTAGGTTTAGGGTTTAGGGTTTAGGGATTAGGGTTTATTGTTTAGGTTTTATGGTTTAGGGTTTATAGATTAGGGTTTAGGGTTTACGATTTATAGTTTATGGTTTATGGTTTGGGGTTTATGCATTAGGGTTTAGGGTTTATGGTTTATGGTTTATAGTTTATGGTTTAGGGTTTAGGGTTTAGGATTTAGGGTTTAGAGTTTAGGGTTTAGGGTTGAGGGTTTAGGGTGTATGGTTTATGGTTTATGGTTTAGGGTTGAGGGTTATCGGTTTAGGGTTTAAGGTTTATGGTTTAGGGTTTAGGGTTTAGGGTTTAGGGTTTAGGGTTTATGGTTTATGATGTATGATTTAGGGTTTATGGTTTATGGTTTATGGTTTAGGGATTAGGGTTTAATTTTTAGGGTTTAGGGTTTAGGGTTTAGGGTTTAGGGTATAGAGTTTAGGGTTTAGGGTTTTGGGGTATAGGTTTTACAATTTAGGGTTAATGGTTTACGATTTAAGGTTTATGGTTTAGGGTTTTTGGTTTAGGGTTTAGGGATTAGCGCTGGTTTAGGGTTTAGGGTGTATGGTTTACGGTTTATGATTTAGGGTTAAGGATTAAGGGTTTATGGTTTAGGGTTTAGGGTTTAGTGTTTAGGATTTACGGTTTACGGTTTATGGTTTATGGTTTAGGTTTTATGGTTTATGGTTTAGGGTTTAGGGTTTAGGGTTTGGGGTTTAAGGTTTATGGTTTTAGGGTTTTAGGGTTTAGGATTTAGGGTTTTAGGGTTTAGGGTATAGGGTATAGGGTATAGGGTTTAGGGTTTTAGGGTTTAGGGTTTAGGGTATAGGGTTTAGGGTTTAGGGTTTAGGGTTTGGAGTTTAGGGTTTAGGATTTAAGGTTTAGGGTTTATGGTTTATTGTTTAGGGTTTAGGGCCTAGGGTTTAGGGTTGATTGTATTGGGTTTATGGTTTAGGGTTCAAGGTTGAGGGTTTAGAGTTTAAGGTTTAACGTTAAGGTTTTAGGGATTAGTGTTTAGGGTTTATGGTTTGGGGTTTATGGATTAGGGTTTAGGGTTTATGGTTATGGTTTAGGGTTTAGGGTTTATGGTTTATGATTTAGGGTTTAGGGTTTAGTGTTTATGGTTTAGCGTTTAGGGTTTATGGTTTATGGTTTATAGTTTATGGTTTAGGGTTTAGGGTTTAGGATTTATTGATTAGGGTCTATGATTTATGGTTTAGTGTTTATGGTTTAGGGTTTAGGGTTTAGGGTTTAGGGTTTATGTTTTAGGGCTTAGGGTTTAGGGTTTATTGTAGGTTTTAGGGTTTAGAGTTTAGGTTTTATGGTTAAGGTTTTAGGGTTTAGTGTTTAGGGTTTATTGTTTGGGGTTTATGGATTAGGGTTTAGGGTTTAGTGTTTAGGGTTGAGGATTTAGGCTTTAGGGTTTCTGGTTTCTGGTTTCTGGTTTAGGATTTATGGTTTAGGGTTTATGGTTTACAGTTTAGTGTTTAGGGTTTATGGTTTATGGTTTACAGTTTATGGTTTATGGTTTAGGGTTTAGGGTTTAGGGATTAGGGTTTAAGGTTTAGTGTTTATGGTTTAGGGTTTAGGGATTAGGGTTTCAGGTTTAGGGTTTATGGTTTAGGTTTTAGGGTTTGGGGTTTAGGGTATAGGTTTTAGAGTTTAGGGTTAATGTTTTACGATTTAAGGTTTACGGTTTAGGGTTTATGGCTTAGGGTTTAGGGTTTAGGGTTTAGGGTTTATGGTATATTGTTTATGATTTAGGTTATAGGGTTTAGGGATTATAGATTAGGGTTTAGGGTTAACAATTTGGGGTTAGTGGTTTGTGGTTTGTGGTTTGTGTCTTATGGTTTATGGTTGACGGTTTAGGGTTTATGTTTTATGGTTTAGGGTTTAGTGTTTAGGGTTTAGGGTTTTAGGGTTTAGTGTTTAGGGTTTATAGTTTAGGGTTTAGGGTTTAAGGTTTACATATTAGGGTTTAGGGTTTACAATTTATGGTTTGGGGTTTAGGGTTTAGGGTTTTAGGGTTTTAGAGTTTAGGGTTTAGGGTTTATGGTATAGGGTTTATGGTTTATGGATTAGGGTTTAGGGTTTAGGGTTTATGATTTAGGGCTTATGGTTAAGGTTTAGGGGTTAGGGTTTAGGGTTATGGTTTATGGTTTAGGGTTTAGGGTTTAGGTTTTATGTTTTAGGGTTTATGGTTTATGGTTTAGCATTTGTGGTTTATGGTTTAAGGTTTAGGGTTTAGCGTTTAGAGTTTAGGGTTTTGTTGTTTAAGGTTTATGGTTTGGGGTTTATGGTTTAGGGCTTATGGTTTATGGCTTAGGGTTTAGGGCTTAGGGTTTGGTTTTAGGGTTTATGGTTTATGGTTTATGGTTTATGGTTTATGGTTTAGAGTTTAGGGTTTAGGGTTTATGGTTTATGTTTCAGGGTTTATGGTTTAGGTTTTATGGTTTCAAGTTTATTGTTTGGGGTTTAGGGTTTAGGGTCCAGGGTTTATTGTTTATTGTTTAGGGTTTAGGGTTTAGTGTTTAGGGTTTGTGGTTTATGGTTTAGGTTTAGGGTTTAGGGTTTATGGGTTTAGAGTTTAATTTTAGGGTTTTAGGGTTTAGGGTTTAAGTTTGAGGGATTAGGGTTTAGGGTTTAGTGTTTAGGGTTTAGGGTTTAGTGTTTGGGGTTTAGGGTTTAGGGTTTAGGGTTTAGGGTCTTGGGTTTAGGTTTTTTGGTTTAGGGTTTAGGGTTTAGGGCTTAGGGTTTACAGTTTATGGTATAGGGTTTATTGTTTATGGTTTAGGGTTTAGGGTTTAGAGTTTAGGGTTTAGGATTAATTTTTTAGGGTTTAGTGTTTTGGGTTTTTGGTTTAGGGTTTATGGTTTAGTGCTTATGGTTTATGGTTTAGGAATTAGGGTTTAGGGTTTAGGGTTTAGGGTTTAGATTTAGGGTTTAGGATTTATGGGTTTAGAGTTTAGGTTTAGGGTTTAGGGTTTGGGGTTTAGGGTTTAGGGTTGACAGTTTAGGGTTTATGGTTTATAGTTTATGGTTTAGGTTTTAGGGTTTAGGGTTTACGGTTTAGTGTTTAAGGGTTTAGGGTTTAGGGTTTTAGGGTTTAGGGTTTAGGGTTTAGGGTTTGGAGTTTAGGGTTTAGCGTTTTGGGTTTAGGGTTTTAGGGTTTAGGGCTTAGGGTTTAGGGTTTAGGGTATAGGGTTTATGGTTTAGGGTTTAGGGTTTAGAGTTTAGGGTTTAGGGTTAAGGTTTTAGGGTTTAGTGTTTAGGGTTTAGTGTTTGGGGTTTATGGTTTGGGGTTTATGGATTAGGGTATAGGGTTTAGTGTTTAGGGTTTAGGGTTTAGGGCCTATGGTTTATGGTTTATGGTTTAGGGTTTTCGGTTTACAGTTGATGGTTGATGGTTTATGGTTTATGGTTTATGGCTTAGGGTTTAGGGTTTAGGGTTTAAGTTTTAGGGTTTATGGTTTTTAGTTTTTGGTTTAGGGTTTAGGGTTTAGGGTTTAGAGTATAGTGTTTAGGGTTTAGGGATTTAGGGTTTAGAGTATAGTGTTTAGGGATTTAGGGTTTGGGGTTTTAGGGTTTAGGGTTTAGGGTTTAGGGTTTAGGTTTTATGGTTTAGTGCTTATGGTTTATGTTTTAGGATTTAGGGTTTAGGGTTTAGGGTTTAGGGTTTAGATTTAGGGTTTATGAGTTTATGGTTTATGGGTTTATAGTTTTCAGTTTTTGGTTTAGGGTTTAGGGTTTAGGGTTTAGAGTTTAGAGTATAGTGTTTAGGGTTTAGGGATTCAGGGTTTGGGGTTTTAGGGTTTAGGGTTTATGCTTTAGGTTTTATGGTTTAGTGCTTATGGTTTATGTTTTAGGATTTACGTTTTAGGGTTTAGGATTTAGATTTTAGGGTTTAGGGTTTAGGTTGGGGTTTAGGGTTTAGGGTCTAGGGTTTAGGGCTTAGGGTTTAGAGTTTGCGGTATAGGGTTTATTGTTTATGGTCTAGGGTTTAGGATTAAGGTTATAGGGTTTAGTGTTTAGGGTTTATGGTTTAGGTTTATGGATTAGGGTTTAGGGTTTAGGGTTTAGTGTTTATGGTTTAGGGTTTATGGTTTATGGTTTAGGGTTTATGGTTTAGTGTTTAGGGTTTAGGGTTTAGGGTATAGGGTTTGTGTTTTAGGGTTTATGGTTCATGGTTTAGGGTTTAGGGTTTAGAGTATAGTGTTTAGGGTTTAGGGATTTAGGGTTTGGGGTTTTAGGGTTTAGGGTTTTAGGGTTTAGGGTTTATGCTTTAGGTTTTATGGTTTAGTGCTTATGGTTTATGTTTTAGGATTTAGGGTTTAGATTTAGGGTTTATGAGTTTATGGTTTATGGGTTTATGGTTTTTAGTTTTTGGTTTAGGGTTTAAGGTTTAGGGTTTAGAGTTTAGAGTATAGTGTTTAGGGTTTAGGGATTTAGGGTTTGTGGTTTTAGGGTTTAGGGTTTTAGGGCTTAGGGTTTAGGGTTTATGCTCTAGGTTTTATGGTTTAGTGCTTATGGTTTATGTTTTAGGATCTATGGTTTAGGGTTTAGGATTTAGATTTTAGGGTTTAGGGTTTAGGTTGGGGTTTAGGGTTTAGGGTCTAGGGTTTAGGGCTTAGGGTTTAGAGTTTATGGTATAGGGTTTATTGTTTATGGTCTAGGGTTTAGGATTAAGGTTATAGGTTTTAGTGTTTAGGGTTTATGGTTTAGGTTTATGGATTAGGGTTTAGGGTTTAGGGTTTAGTGTTTAGGGTTTAGGGTTTATGGTTTATGGTTTATGGTTTAGGGTTTGTTAGCGCCTGAATTGACTGGCAGTTTTTTGAGCAATTTTCATTCAGGCACTCTCCCTAAGTATCCAAAAAATGTTCTAAGTGTTGGACCTCCTCAGCAGTTTTCAGCTGCATCATCATATTTTCTTGAGGAGGAGGTCATCATCATCATGTTTGTTTCGATGAAGGTCAGCATCATCATGTTCTCCGTCTACCAGTTTCTCGTCGTCATCATCATATTGAAATATCGGGTGATGTTTGGTTTTTATCCTGATGATGCTGATGAGCTACAGTGCGCCCTTATCTGCTTGCGAGGGTGATTTTTCAAAGTCTCCGGTGATCTTCCATTTATCACCTTGCCCAGACATGATGATGATGTTGCCCCGATATTCTGAAGGGGTTATCCTCTAAGTTGTTCGACCTTACTCATTTTTTCTTAAGGGTCGTCGTCATCATCATCATGTTTCCAGTTATCACCGTGTTGCCTGCTAGGGTCATCATATTTTGAACGTCAGGATGATCTTAGTCAATATCATCCTGATGATGTTGTATCACTTGTTCGTTGTTTTGTCATCCTGATGATGCTGACGTCATCCGTATATCAGGGTGATATCTTTCTTTCTGACCATCTGCATCATGATATTTCTGAAGGAGGGGGTGATATTTTCATATCACTCGAGTGTGTGTTTGTTCCAGCATCATGATGATGCTGATATCAAGGAGATATCCGCCTGCCGGCTTCGTGTGCTATCTAGTGGGGGTGATCTTTTCGAGCATCATCATATTCATCTATCGCCCCGATCTTACAGAGGAGCTACAGTGCAACCTGATATTTGCACATCAGGATGATATTTCCAAATATCCGGTTGTCTTCCGAATATCATCCTGATGTTAATATGATGATGATGTCATCAAGGTCCGGGGGGGTCATATTTCTAACATAGATCATCTTGTGGAGATCCCCCGATATTCGCAAACATGATGATGACGTCATCCGGATATGAGGAGGTGCGCAGTAGGCAGATTTGATGATGACATCATCAGGATGTTCATCGGCCAGACTTTTGGTATAGGCTCAGCAGGAGGATGTTTCTGTTGACAACTGAGAGGGGGGGGGTGAATCAGTTGTCCTAATTATTTCTCTTATTGAACTTTCCTTTTAATTGAAGCAGCATAAAATCAAACACAAAACATTAACCATGAAATAAGAAACACATGACACAGTATTTTTGACGTGGAAACCCTGTTAAGGGAGAAAACCACGGGGTGATTAACCCAAGAATTATTCTCTGTTAGAAGAATAAGAAATTACAAAAATGGCACTTGCCAATTAGGGCTCACTGCCCGAGCACACTGCTCACAAGAGGCTCACTGCCTACAAGAAGACACACTGTCTTACAAAGTGATAAGAATCACAGTCTTGAACTGATTGGAAGCATCTGCATATGCTGGAGTTCAGTTCCGGTTAAGTTCAGTATACTGATCTGCTGCACTTCATCTTTCCTCTGTTCTTTAGTCTGCTATCCTTTCACATACCGGATCTTTCTTGCTACTTCTGCTCTACTCTGGACTTGTTCGCATATCCTTTCACACACTCACACCCTTTACAACTAAATCCATCCTCTATATATATCCGCACAAGTAATTTCATCATCTTTCTAGTCGGCATCCGGAACAGTCTAGTTTCTTACAAACTTAGTTCTGTCGGCTGAATCCTTGCTCACCAAGCAATGCGGATCAAGCATATACTTGTAGATATCATCAATTATGTCGGCCAAACATGATTCATGCCTCCGCAACCTTTATCATCATCTGTAACACATCCGGAAAGTAGTTTGATACTCAGTCAGTCAGTTCTTCCTCTGTTTTCACTGTCTCTCAGGAATCCGGTACTCAACTATTCATATCTTTTTCTTTGTCCATCTCCGGAGGCTAAATCCTTGGAATATACTACTCAAGATAGTCCTCTTGACTTCCCCCGATCCGTACTGTGCCAAGACACTTCCTCTGAGAGATCCGGACCAATCTGTCGGACCTTGCCACATGCTCTGTTCTTGTTCACCGGACCACAACAATCTTCAATCTGACTTCCGGTAGAGATATATCATGACTTGCGGATATGTGGGATGACCTTTGTTGCCATCAATGACAACAACCATGAATCCATATAGTGTCTCTTGCCAACAATCTCCCCCTTTGGCATTGATGGCAACACTTAGTGAAAAATGACTAAGTGTTTACACTATGCTCCCCCTTTGCTGATGCTCTTGTCTTTATATACAATTTCCGGAACTCCCCCTGAGTTGGATTCCTCATTTTTCACTGCTCCTCACTCCCCCTTTGACATCAATGGCAAAGGGTAGGGTCCGCACACCAAAATTCTCAAAAATTTTCTATATATAGCCGCATATTTACATACTCACATATACTGCAGAATGTCTGCAAAGGATGTCTGCAGTTGAACCATTTCAGTAGCCCAACTAAGCTTCATTCTGTCCAAGATTGAAATGTGACCACTCAACAAAAATGCAAAAGCTTCTGCCCGCCTGAGATCTGTCGGATCTTTTGTATGGGCGGTGGTCTGGGCATCACTGATGGCCTCATGCATAGTTTCCAACTTAGGGACTATAATCCTTCTAAGTTCTCCCATCCGGTTGGTAATGTTCTTCCTCTCCTTCTCAAGATTCTTTATTTCATTCAAGACTGCAATAGTCTGACATTCTTGATTTATTATAGAGGAAGAGAGAGGATCAAAACTTTGAGATAAGCTTTGAAGCTTGTCCTGTTCCTCTTTTATTTTCTTGTCAATTGCTGCTGTTGCCTTTGACCAAGATATACAAAATTTGTAGATGTCACCGCCATCCTTAAGAGCATTTTCTAAGCTCTTTATTCCAATGCTTACAATCTTCCTATCCTTAGAGATTAATTCTAATATTTCAGAAAATCTCTTATCCAAAAATTCCTTCCGGACCTTTTCTTCAGCTGATTTTTCTAGAGAATTAAAATGTGTATCAATACTGCTGACTAAGGTTTTTAGATTACCGGAAGTGGAGGCTGTCGGATCTATTTGGATTGATGGCATGATCTTTACAAGTACTCTGGAAGCAGCCTCTATCAACTCACAGTCTTCCATATGAGACTTCAGGAGCTTTTCATTTGCCTTGGCATTTGCAAATGAAGCTATCTTCATTGTTTGTACCGGAGAGAGAGAGTCAAAATCAAATGGACCTTTTAGAAGCTCCGGTTCATCAATCTCTAGAGTTTCTTTGCTCAAAAATTGTTGAACAGTTTGTGCAGTGTCTCTTGCCGGAGACAGATGTTTCTTTTCTTCTGCAGTCTTAGAACTGTCAACCTCTTTGTCTGTCACCACTACTTCCTTCTCCTGCAATTGCTCTTCTTCTTTGGATCCGGAGACTGTAGGGGAAACCGGAGGAGAGATGCTTGCTTGTTCATGGGCCACTTCTTCTGGAGCAGAGGGTCCCAAGTCCTCACTTGTCTGTTCAGGGCTCACTTCTTCCGGAACAGAAGATTCCAAATCAGCAGCTGTTTCTGCACCTAAGTCCTCTACAACAGGAAGATTGAACCTTTTGAAGGCCTTCCGGAGGATCTCTTCTGTCTCTTGTGCCACTTTGTCAGTCTCACCAAGCATGAGCTGATTCATCCTGGCTTTACTTCTGAACTCATCTTTGCAGTCCTTGAAGATCATGTTCATTGTCTTGGGATCAATTTGAGGATATAGCTGAATAGCTATCTGCTCCTGGATCTCAAGATCTTTAGCATGAGCATTATTTTTCCTCACTTCCATTTCCTTTTCTAGGCTTTTAGGAATAAGAGATATTATTTCAATGAAAGCCTTATTATATATGTTAAGATATTTCACTGTGGCCTCCTGCAGAGTCTTTTGGTCTGCCTCACTGAAGTCATCATAGGATTCAGTCATTGGTTGAAGGTTTCCATCCACCGTGACCGACTTGATTATGCTCTCTAGTGACAGAGTGGGCTTTTCAACAGTTACCTCTGCCATTTCATCCTTGTCTTGGCCTGTGGAGGGCTTACCGGATCCTTTCTTCTTCTGTTTCTTTACTTCTCTTACTTCCTCATCTGATTCTGTTTCCTCTTCATCCTTTTGGCTTTCATAAGCCCTTGATGCTTTTGTCTTGGATCTTTTACCGGATGCCTGGACTTCCGGTTTTGAGCTTTTGGTTGTGGAAGGTGCAGATCTCTTTGATGATCTGGTCCGGGTGGGGGTTTCAACCGGAGCACTTTCTTTGCTTTTCTCTTCTTCCTCAGCCTTTCTCCTCTTTTCCCGGCTGGCATCAAGTGCCTCTTTTGAGATGCCTAGGCCTTGAGCAATGTGCTCTACTTCTTTTCTCACTTTTCTCTTAATCTCAGGTTCCCTGAGTTCTACATGTAATTTCACACTCAGCTCCTCAAAGGTTCCAAACCTTTCTGCCTTAGGATCTTTGGGCTGACTTAGCATGTGTTGAACATGCAGCTCTACTATCTGTTCATCAACTTCATACCCCATGGGCATGATCCAGACAGTCCTTGGCTCCACTGCCTCCATTAGGCACTGATCAGTGTCAACCATAAAGCATACTGAGTCCTTGTATTTCTCAATGAGAGACTGGGGAATTCTCTCTCTTGCTTGCATCATGCTCTGAAAGTTTTTGAAGTATCCCCATAGAGCTGTGTTTCTCGCTTTTGCATCCCCTAGTCCATGCAAATAGTCTCTTATCTGGACTGCAACAGGTTTGTCATTCTGCCATACCCATCCGCTTGTTCCGGGTAGCTCATTCATGAAGTAAAAGAATAGACATACAATGAGAGTACCATACTTAAAGGAGTTCTTCTTGTCTTTCTTGATTTTCTGTACATTTTCCATTAATTGGCTTAGTAGTAGTTCACAAAGATCATAATCTGCATTCTTTCTTAGCATTTCATATGCTGTGTATATTGCAGTCCCGGACACAGAATTCTCCCTGTTGGAGTGATAGATCTTGTATCCTATTATCATTGATGCATATTTGATATCCGGATCCGAAATATCTTCAATGGTCATTGCCCTCTTATCATATTTTGATCCGGTGGCCTCAGTTACAACGTTGTTCTTGACAGATTTGAGGATAGGTACCCCCCCGGAAGAGTATAGACCAGTTACTGCTCTAATTGCTTCTTTTGTGATCTTACAGGGTCTATCTAGCCAAAGGAAGTTGTCATGCATCCTGCTCAGTACATACCGGACCCATTCATCTTCTTCAAAGCTAGGGAAATGAATGAATTGCTCAAATTGTTTCTTCTGGATACCCTTATACTCTGGTTTGAGCTCAAAAGCATTGTCTATCAGTTGCTTGTGATAGAGGTCTCTTAATTTGAATTCCCCAAATTCCTCAATGTTTGCGTGTATGTAAACCCTAATATCTTCAGTATGTAAGACTCCGTGGGGAACACTAGAGAAGGCTCCTAGTGGATCTACCTCCAATGATTTGTAGGGATGTTTCTTGAATGAGGGGCGAGGTCTATCAGAGATCTTAACTATGTTTGGAGTAGCCATTCTTCAAAGATTTGCAGTGAGGCAATGAAAAACGAAGAATACCTTATGCGCCTTCGGTTTGCACGGAGTGTTTGGATTGATTTCTTTATTCAATAGCTTTGGCAGGAGATCCTTGGTGTGCTTGATGAACCTTGTTGCAGAGCTCCACTATTCGCTTCTTCTCAAGTGTAGAATGAGCAGATAACTTTTGAGAAATCTTTATATTGCTCCGCAAACCCTAATATCTGTCTGCAATAAATGCTTCACCTGCATTATTCTGGTTTACCATGTCTGGACAGCTTGGAGTATCCCGGATTAGTCCTGATCACTGAATATCATCCGGATCTTTAAATCATGAATAAATCTAGGTAACATATTACAAGAACATCCCAAACACTCTGTCCAATCCGCAAGACAAGATCGTGCACTTCCGGATCTCTCCGGACCTTTTGTAATCCTTTATCATACCGGAGCATTTTCTTTGAGCAGGTCTAACTTAATCGAACACAGCTTCTTCATAACTCCATGCGGACCTCTGAAAACTTGACTGAAGCATCTCAGGACTTATATCTACAAACCCTTTAATCCGCATCTTGTGCCACATCCGGCACAACTTGTTTGGCTGGGGGAACAGAATCTTCTTTGAGTCTCCCCCTGAGCCTGAGCTCACTTTTTAATTTCCGGAAGAAATATCAGCACCAGAATCTGGTGCGGATCCAACCTCTACATTCTCTGAGCTTTTCTTCACCCAAATCTTGCTCATCTGATTCCTAACTTCATCCGCATTCATCTTTTGTTTACCCTTGTCTTGATTCTGATTATACACCGGACCTCTTTTGTCCTGATTCTTGTTTCTGCAGACTTTAGCATTATGACCGGACCTATTGCAGATTTGGCAAATAACATTTCTTTGCATATTTAACTGATATCCCCTTGATCTGCATTGATTAGCCATATGACCTATTCTATTGCATGTAAAGCATCTACCTTTGAATGATTTGTTTACTTGCATAATTCTGCATTCATGGGATTTGTGTCCATACCTTTTGCAGTTGAAGCACTGTCCGGAGAAGGATGAATTAATCTGATTCATTCTCATTCTGCACTGATTAGCTTTGTGACCAAAGTGGTTGCAGCTGTGGCAGTATCCATTGAAGGATGGATATCTTTGAGCATTTGGCTGTCTTACCAGAGGTCTTCTAGGCCTGCTCCTTGGATTTTCTGATCCAAGATTCTTCTGACCGGATCCGGAGCTTTCTCCTTTCTCATATCCCAAGCCATACTTGTCATCTATCCTCTTTTGACTTCCAAGAAGAACTTCAAGTTGAGCAGAACTTATCTTGAATTTCTCTTTACATTCATTTGCTGTTTGAAGGTCTCTTTTGAGAGAGGCAATTTGATCCTCAAGTTTTCCTTCATTATCTTTGGAATCTTCAAGATCAGATTCAAGGTGTCTGATAATCCTGTCCATCTGGTGGCATTCTTCTGATTTTTCTTTAAGAGATTGTCTTAGATTGTCTTCAGCCTTTCTTTTTTCTTCAATCTCTTGAGTAAACTTTATAGTTCCTGATTCCATTTCATGTCTTAACATAATGACTTCTTTTGATAACTTTTCACATAACTTGGTTTGCTCAGTCAATTCCTCACTTGTATTGCTTTCTTCACTTTGTCTTGCCAACTGTTGAAGCAGCTCCTTTCTCTTTTTCATAGAGAGACTTAATTTGTCTTTTAATTCTCTCATGAATTCATCAGCCTGTTTGAGTCTTTCCTTTAATTCACTGACTTCAGAATTTGACTGTTCAAGATCCTCAAGGGCAGTCTTGAGTTGCTCCCTTAAACCATATGCATCCATTTGAAATCCCAGATCTTCCTCAAGCTGTTAGGCTCTATTAGGAGGAACTTGGCTCTGATACCAATTGTTGACAACTGAGAGGGGGGGGTGAATCAGTTGTCCTAATTATTTCTCTTATTGAACTTTCCTTTTAATTAAAGCAGCATAAAATCAAACACAAAACATTAACCATGAAATAAGAAACACATGACACAGTATTTTTGACGTGGAAACCCTGTTAAGGGAGAAAACCACGGGGTGATTAACCCAAGAATTATTCTCTGTTAGAAGAATAAGAAATTACAAAAATGGCACTTGCCAATTAGGGCTCACTGCCCGAGCACACTGCTCACAAGAGGCTCACTGCCTACAAGAAGACACACTGTCTTACAAAGTGATAAGAATCACAGTCTTGAACTGATTGGAAGCATCTGCATATGCTGGAGTTCAGTTCCGGTTAAGTTCAGTATACTGATCTGCTGCACTTCATCTTTCCTCTGTTCTTTAGTCTGCTATCCTTTCACATACCGGATCTTTCTTGCTACTTCTGCTCTACTCTGGACTTGTTCGCATATCCTTTCACACACTCACACCCTTTACAACTAAATCCATCCTCTATATATATCCGCACAAGTAATTTCATCATCTTTCTAGTCGGCATCCGGAACAGTCTAGTTTCTTACAAACTTAGTTCTGTCGGCTGAATCCTTGCTCACCAAGCAATGCGGATCAAGCATATACTTGTAGATATCATCAATTATGTCGGCCAAACATGATTCATGCCTCCGCAACCTTTATCATCATCTGTAACACATCCGGAAAGTAGTTTGATACTCAGTCAGTCAGTTCTTCCTCTGTTTTCACTGTCTCTCAGGAATCCGGTACTCAACTATTCATATCTTTTTCTTTGTCCATCTCCGGAGGCTAAATCCTTGGAATATACTACTCAAGATAGTCCTCTTGACTTCCCCCGATCCGCACTGTGCCAAGACACTTCCTCTGAGAGATCCGGACCAATCTGTCGGACCTTGCCACATGCTCTGTTCTTGTTCACCGGACCACAACAATCTTCAATCTGACTTCCGGTAGAGATAGATCATGACTTGCGGATATGTGGGATGACCTTTGTTGCCATCAATGACAACAACCATGAATCCATATAGTGTCTCTTGCCAACAGTTTCTCCGATGGATCAGGTTGTGCCGATGAAGGCGATTATCATGCGGTTGTATTGCGATATGATGCTGACGTCAGGGTGATATTTCGGGCAACAGGATATCGTGCTGCTGGAGGATGATGATGATGAAGTCTTATACTAGTGTCGTCAGGAGCAAAAGCACCGACATGATATATGCTCATGACCTAGTATATAAAGTGTTAATGAGGTTGCTGCGGGGTGCATGTGGGATAATTGTTATCCTGCATTTTTGAAATATCATGATGATGAATCTCGGCGGGAAATGTTTGCGATTAACTGTCTGATGTTCTTCCCAAGGCTGCGGGTTGGTGCGCCATCAATGGCGATTGTTGCAGAGGTATGGGCGGTGGCGCAGGGCTCGAAAAATCTTCCTGTCTCCTCCCCTACCTGCTGCATTAATGTGTTTGAGCGCCATTTTTATGATACTGTGTATCTGGCGGGATTTTTGGTCAACCTGGTAGTCAATGCTGAAGACACCCTCCTGCTATATAAGGCAGACGGTGTTTTTCATTCAAGGTTGTTGAAAGTTGAGGATTTTTGGCTCTGTAATCCAAAACCAGCTGATCTGGTTGCTCTGTATAGCTTAAACTTGTGAGTTTATGTATCTCCTGTTGTACGACTTGGCATGAATCCACTGATTTCATGGTTGATCTTATATGAGTAATGCTATCTTAGCATGTGTTGTGTTAATTCTGTCTCCAGTATTGCATGTATTCTTCTTCTGGATCTGGATATTTGCGTAATGTTTAGATTCTAGAGCATAGAATTCCTATGTTGAATGTCTGATCTTTTAACTTCTGCTCAAGGGGCAGATTAAACTGTTTTCAGGTTGAACATTGGGAAGGGTATAC
The DNA here is from genome assembly GCA_027924645.1 of Cunninghamia lanceolata. Taxonomy (NCBI): domain Eukaryota; kingdom Viridiplantae; phylum Streptophyta; class Pinopsida; order Cupressales; family Cupressaceae; genus Cunninghamia; species Cunninghamia lanceolata. The sequence continues at coordinate 153,431 of BSBN01001257.1, read as the reverse complement.
TGCAGTAGGGATGCCATAAGTAGAGATAACTTAACACTCTTCATTGGGAGATATCTGTAAGGCAGATATCATGTGTATCCCCCTGAAATCCGGTTTTAGCTATTCATGCTGATCATTCACAGGTGTATGTCTACCGACTCCAAGCCCTGGATAGGCACCAATCATGCTGTGTTCTTGTGTTATACACCATGTCCAGCTTTGCATCCAAAATTCAAACTAAAACATTTCATACTTCCACCTGTTAGTTGTAGGAGTAGGATTAGGAACCCCCTGCATGCTCTCATACCCAACCAGACATCATGTCCAAGAATGTTGCCAGCCTTGTGATCTATCATGCAGATCTTGGTCCATACATGAGAGTATTCTGCCTGTTGTTGTCAAGTTAGATCTTTCTATCTTTGAGCTAGTCAAGGTTACATCTTGAGTTATAGGGATACCCCCCTTGGTGCGGCAGAACCAGAAGTGAAGGGGAGGAGCTCACGCAACCTCCTGTATTCAGTTGGCTGAATCTGCCTGTGCATTAGAACTGGCAAACCCTAATGCTGATTCAGAAGAAAAACCAACAGGGTTTATGGTTTAGAGTTTATGGTTTATGGTTTTGGGGTTTATGTCTTATGGTTTAGGGTTAATGGTTTACGGTTTAAGGTTTAGGGTTTAGGGTTTAGGGTTTATGGTATAGGGATTATGGTTTAGGGTTTAGGGTGTATGGTTTAGGGTTTATGGTTCATGGTTTATGGTTTATGGTTTAGGGTTTATCATTTAGGGTTTAGGGTTTAGGGTTTAGGGCTTATAGTTTAGGGTTTAGGGTGTATGGTTTATGGTTTATGGTTTAGGGTTATGGGTTTAGGGTTTAGTGTTTATGGTTTATGGTTTATGGTTTAGGGTTTAGGGTTTAGGGTTTGTGGTTTATCATTTAGGGTTTAGGGTTTACGGTTTAGGGTTTAGGGTTTATGGTTTAGGATTTACGGTTTATGGTTTATGGGTTAGGGTTTAGGGTTTAGGGTTTAGGGTTTAGATTTAGGGTTTAGGGTTTGTGGCTTTAGATTTTAGGTTTAGGGTTTAGGGTTTAGGGTTTATTTTTAGGTTTTATGGTTTAGGGTTTATAGATTAGGGTTTAGGGTTTATTGTTTAGGTTTTATGGTTTAGGGTTTAGGGTTTACGGTTTACGGTTTAGGGTTTAGGGTTTAAGGGTTTTAGGGTTTAGGATTTAGGGTTTTATGGTTTAGGGTTTAGGGTTTAGGGTATAGGGTTTATGGTTTTAGGGTTTAGGGTTTAGGGTGTAGGGTTTAGGGTTTGGAGTTTAGGTTTTAGGGTTTAGGGTTTAGGGTTTATGGCCTAGGATTTACGGTTTAGGGTATAGGGTTTTAGGTTTTAAGGTTTAGGGTTCATTGTTTAAGGTTTAGGGGTTTAGGGTTTAGAGTTTAGATTTAGGGTTTATGGATTTAGGGTTTATGGTTTAGGGTTTATAGATTAGGGTTTAGTGTTTACAATTTAGGGTTTGTGGTTTATGGTTTATGGTTTAGGGTTTAGGATTTAGATTTTAGGGTTTAGGGTTTAGGTTGGGGTTTAGCATTTAGGGTTTAGGGTTTAGGGCTTAGGGTTTAGAGTTTATGGTATAGGGCTTATTGTTTATGGTTTAGAGTTTAGGGTTTAGGATTAAGTTTTTAGGGTTTAGTGTTTAGGGTTTATGGTTTAGGGTTTATGTATTAGGGTTTAGGGTTTAGAGTTTATGGTTTATGGTTTAGGGTTTATGGTTTATGTTTTAGGGTTTAGTGTTAAGGGTTTAGTGTTTATGGTTTATGGATTAGGGTTTAGGGTTTAGTGTTTAGGGTTTAAGGTTTAGGGTTTAGGGTTTAGGGTTTTGGGTTTAGGGTGTAGGGTTTAGGGTTTACGGTTTAGGGGTTATGGTTTAGGGTTTAGGGTTTAGGGTTTAGGGTTTAGGGTTTAGGGCTTAGATTTAGGGTTTAGGTTTTATGGGTTTATATTTTAGGTTTAGGGTTTAGGGTTTAGGGTTTAGGTTTTATGGGTTTATATTTTAGGTTTAGGGTTTAGGGTTTAGGGATTAGGGTTTATTGTTTAGGTTTTATGGTTTAGGGTTTACGATTTATAGTTTATGGTTTATGGTTTGGGGTTTATGCATTAGGGTTTAGGGTTTAGGGTTTATGGTTTATAGTTTATGGTTTATGGTTTAGGGTTTAGGATTTAGGGTTTAGGGTTTAGGGTTCAGGGTTTATGGTTTAGGGTTGAGGGTTTAGGGTGTATGGTTTATGGTTTATGGTTTAGGGTTAAGGGTTATCGGTTTAGGGTTTAGGGTTTATGGTTTATGGTTTAGGGTTTAGGGTTTAGGGTTTAGTGTTTAGGGTTTAGGGTTTAGTGTTTAGGGTTTAGGGTTTAGGGTTTATGGTTTATGGTTTATGGTTTATGGTTTAGGGTCTACGGTTTAGGGTTTAGGGTTTAGATTTAGGGTTTTAGGGTTTAGGGTTTAGGGTTTTAGGTTTTAGGGTTTAGGGTTTGGAGTTTAGGGTTTAGGGTTTAAGGTTTAGGATTTAGGGTTTAGGGTTTAGGGCCTAGAGTTTACAGTTTAGGGTTTAGGGTTTTAGGTTTTAGTGTTTTGGGTTTTAGGGTTTAGGGTTTATTGTTTATGGTTTAGGGTTTTAGTGTTTAGGGTTTAGATTTAAGATTTAGGGTTTATAGTTTATGGTTTATAGATTAGGGTTTAGGGTTTATAGTTTAGGGTTTAGGGTTTAGGGTTTATGATTTAGATTTTAGGGTTTAGGTTGGGGTGTAGCATTTAGGGTTTAGGGTTTAATGTTTAGGGTTTAGGGCTTAGGGTTTAGAGTTTATGGTATAGAGTTTATTGTTTATGTTTTAGTGTTTAGGGTTTAGAGTATGGGGTTTAGGATTAAGGTTTTAGGGTTTAGTGTTTAGGGCTTATGGTTTAGGGTTTATGGATTAGGGTTTAGGGTTTAGGGTTTAGTCTTTATGGTTTATGGTTTATGGTTTATGGTTTATGGTTTAGGTTTTAGGGTTTATGGTTTACGGTTTATGGTTTATGGTTTATGGTTTATGGTTTATGGTTTAGGGATTAGGGTTTAAGGTTTAGGGTTTAGTGTTTAGGGTTTAAGGTTTATGGTTTATGGTTTAGGGTATAGAGTTTAGGGTTTAGGGTTTTGGGGTTTAGGTTTTACAGTTTAGGGTTAATGGTTTACGGTTTAAGGTTTAGGGTTTAGGGTTTAGGGTTTAGAGTTTAGGGCTTATGGTTTATGGTTTAGGGTATACGGTTTATGGTTTAGGGTTAAGGGTTAATGGTTTAGGGTTTAGGGTTTATGGTTTATGGTTTAGGGTTTAGGGTTTAGGATTTATGGTTTAGGGTTTAGGGTTTACGGTTTATGGTTTATGGTTTATGGTTTAGGATTTAGGGTTAAGGGTTTAGGGTTTAGGGTTTAGGGTTTAGGGTTTAGGGTTTAGATTTAGGGTTTAGGGTTTATGGGTTTAGATTTTAGGTTTAAGGTTAGGGTTTATTGTTTAGGTTTTATGGTTTAGGGTTTATAGATTAGGGTTTAGGGTTGAGGGTTTAGGGTTTAGGATGTAGGGTTTTAGCATTTAGGGTTTAGGGTTTAGGGTTTCATGGTTTAGGGTTTAGGGTTTATGGTATAGGGTTTATGGTTTATGGTTTAGGGATTATAGTTTAGGATTTAGGTTAAGGTTTTAAGCTTTAGTGTTTAGTGTTTATGGTTTGGTGTTTATGGATTAGGGTTTATGGTTTAGGGATTAGTGTTTAGGGTTTATGGTTTATGGTTTAGGGTTTAGGGTTTATAGTTTACAATTTATGGTTTACGGTTTAGGGTTTATTGTTTAAGGTTTAGGGTTTTGTGTTTAGGGTTTAGGGTTTATTGTTTATGGTTTATGTTTTATGGTTTAGGGTTTAGGGATTAGGGTTTAAGGTGTATGGTTTATGGTTTAGGGTATAGAGTTTAGGGTTTTGGGGTTTAGTTTTTACGGTTTAGGGTTTAAGGTTTAGGGTTCAGGGTTCAGGGTTTAGGGTTTAGGGTTTAGTGTTTAGGGCTTATGGTTTAGGGTTTAGGGTATATTGTTTATGGTTTAGGGTTAAGGGTTAATGGTTTAGGGTTTATGGTTTAGCGTTTATGGTTTATGGTTTAGGGTTTACGGTTTAGGGTTTAGGGTTTAGGGTTTAGGGTTTAGATTTAGGGTTTAGGGTCTATTGGTTTAGATTTTAGGTTTAAGGTTTAGGGTTTAGGGTTTAGGGTTTATTGTTTAGGTTTTATGGTTTAGGGTTTATAGATTAGTGTTTAGGGTTTAGGGTTGAGGGTTTGGGTTTAGGATTTAGGGTTTAGGGTTTTAGCATTTAGGGTTTAGGGTTTAGGGTTTCATGGTTTAGGGTTTAGGGTTTATGTTTTACTATTTACGGTTTATGGTTTAGGGTTTATGGTATAGGTTTTATGGTTTAGGTTTTATGGTTTAGGGATTATAGTTTTGGATTTAGGGTTAAGGTTTTAAGCTTTAGTGTTTAGGGTTATGGTTTAGGGATTAGTGTTTAGGGTTTATGGTTTATGGTTTAGGGTTTAGGGTTTAGGGTTTATAGTTTACAGTTTATGGTTTATGGTTTAGGGTTTATGGTTTAAGGTTTAAGGTTTAGTGTTTAGGGTTTAGGGTTTATTGTTTATGGTTTATGTTTTATGGTTTATGGTTTAGGGATTAGGGTTTAATGTTTATGGTTTAGAGTTTAGGGTTTGGGGTATAGGGTTTAGGGTTTTAGGGTTTTTGGTTTACGGTTTAAGGTTGACGGTTTAGGGTTTAGGGTTTATGGCTTAGGGTTTAGGGTTTAGGGTTTAGGGTTTATTGTTTATGATTTAGGGTTTAGGGTTTATGGTTTGTAGATTAGGGTTTAAGATTTAGGGTTTAGGGTTTAGCGTTAACAGTTAGGGGTTTGTGGTTTGTGATTTATGGTTTATGGTTGACGGTTTATGGTTCAGGGTTCATGGTTTATGGTTTATGGTTTAGGGTTTAGGGTTTTAGGGTTTAGGATTTAGGGTTTAGGGTTTAGGGTTTATAGTTTAGGGTTTAGGGTTTAGGGTTGAAGGTTTAGGATTTGGGGTTTAGGGTTTAGGGTTTAAGGGTTTTAGTGTTTAGGGTTTAGGGTTTAGTGTTTTAGGGTTTAGGGTTTAGGGTATAGGGTTTATGGTTTATGGTTTATGGTTTAGGGTTTGGAGTTTGGGGTTTAGGGTTTAGGGTTTAGAGCTTAGGGTTTAGAGTTTATGGTATAGGTTTTATGGTTTAGGGTTTAGGGTTTAGGGTTTAGAGTTTAGGGTTAAGGTTTTAGGGTTTAGTGTTTAGGGTTTATGGTTTATGGTTTAGGGTTTAGGGTTTACAGGTTAGGGTTTAGGGTTTAGGGTCTAGGGATTAGGCTTTATGGTTTAGCGTTTAGAGTTTAGGATTTTAGGGTTTAGGGTTTAGGGTTTAAGGTTTAGAGTTTAGGGTTTAGGGTTTGGGGTTTGGGGTTTAGTGTTTATAGAGTAGGGTTTAGGGTTTAGGGTTTAGGGTTTAGTGTTTAGGGTTTAGTGTTTTAGGGTTTAGGATTTAAGGTTTAGGGTTTTAGGGTTTACGGTTTAGCGTTTAGGGTTTAGAGTTTAGGGTTTTAGGGTTTAGGGTTTATGCTTTATAGTTTATGGTTTAGGGTTTATGGTTTAGGGTTTAGGGCTTAGGGTTTAGGGTTTATGTTATAGGGTTTATGGTTTATGGTTTATGGTTTATGGTTTAGAGTTTAATGGTTTAGGGTTAAAGTTTTAGGGTTTAGTGTTGAGAGGTTGTGGTTTAGGATTGATGGATTAGTATTTAGGGATTATGGTGTAGTCTTTACAGCTTATGGTTTATGGTTTAGGGTTTAGGGCTTATGGTTTATGGTTTATGGTTTGAGGTTTTGGGTTCAGGGTTTAGGTTTATGGTTTAGGGATTAGGGTTTAAGGTTTAAGGTTTAGGGTTTAGGGTTTAGGGTTTAGGGTTTAGAGTTTAGGGTTTAGGTTTAAGGTTTTAGGGTTTAGTGTTTAGGGTTTATGGTTTAGTATTTAGGGTTTAGGGATTATGGTTTATGGTTTAGGGTTTAGGGTCCAGGGTTTAGGGTTTAGATTTTAGGATTTAGTGTTTAGGGTTTATGGTTTAAGGTTTATGGTTTATGGTTTATGGTTTTAGGTTTATGGTTTGTGGTTTATGGTTTAGGGTTTATATTTTATGGTTTATGGTTTATGGTTTATGGTTTATTGTTTAGGTTTAGGGTTTAGGGGTTTAGAGTTTAGGTTTAGGCTTTTACGGTTTAGGGTTAAGCGTTTAGGGTTTAGGGTTTAAGGTTTAGGGTTTAGTGTTTGGGGTTTAGTATTTAGGGTTTATGGTTTATGGTTTATGGTTTAGTGTCTAGGGTTTAGGGTTTAGGGTTTAGGGTTAATGGTTTATGGTTTTGGTTTAGGGTTTAGGGTTTATGGTTTAGGGTCGAGGGTTTGGGGTTTAGGGTTTAGGGTTTACGGTTTAGGGTTCATGGTTTATGGTTTATGGTTTATGGTTTATTGTTTATGGTTTGTGGTTTGTTGTTTAGGGTTTAGGGTTTATAGTGAAGGGTTTATGGATTAAGGTTTAGGATTTATGGTTTAGGGTTTATGGTTTAGGGTTTATAGTGAAGGGTTTATGGATTAAGGTTTAGGATTTATGGTTTAGGGTTTAGGGTTTAGAGTTTAGGGTTTAGGGTTTAGGGTTTTAGGTTTTAGGGTTTAGGGTTTAGTGTTTAGGGTTTAGGGGTTTAGGGTTTAGGGTTTAGGTTTTATGGTTTATGGTTTAGGGTTTATGGTTGAGGGTTTAGGGTTGAGGGTTGAGGGTTTGGGGTTTGGGGTTTTGGGTTTATGGTTTATGGTTTATGGTTTACGGTTTATGATTTAAGGCTTAGGGTTTATGGTTTATGGTTTATGGTTTATGGTTTAGGGCTTATGGTTTAGGGTTTAGGGTTTCAGATTTATGCTTTATAGTTTAGGGTTTAGGGTTTAGCATATAGGTTTAGGGTTTAAGGTTTATGGGTTTAGGGTTTAGGGTTTCTCGTATAGTGTTTAGGGTTTCATGGTTTATGGTTTACGTTTTACGGTTTATGGTTTATGGTTTACGTTTTACGGTTTATGGTTTATGGTTAGTTTAGGGTTTAGGGTTTATGGAATAGGGTTTAGGGTTTAGGGTTTAGTTTTTGGAGTTTAGGGTTTAGGTTTTAGGGTTTAGGGTTTAGAGTTGAGGGTTTAGGGTTTATGGTATAGGGTTTATGGTTTATCATTTATAGTTTAGGGTTTAGAGTATAGGTTTAAGGTTTAGGGTTTATGGGTTTAGGGTTTAGGGTATAGGTTTAGGGTTTAGGGTTTATAGGTTTAGGGTTTATGGTTTAAGGTTTAGGGTTTAAGGTTTAGGGTTTAGGGTTTATGATTTAGGGTTTAGGGTTTTAGTGTTTAGGGTTTAGGGTTTTAATGGTTTAGGGTTTAGGGTTTAGGTTTTACGGTTTACGGTTTATGGTTTATGGTTTATGGTTTATGGTTTATGGTTTATGGTATAGGGTTTATGGTTTAGGGTTTAGGGTTTAGGGATTAGAGTTTAGGGTTTAGGGTTAAGGTTTTAGGGTTTAGTGTTTAGGGTTTATGGTTTATGGTTTAGGGTTTAGCATTTATGGTATAGGGTTTATGGTTTAGGGCTTATGGTTTAGGGTTAGGGTTTAGGGTTTAGGTTTTAGCATTTAGGGATTATGGGTTAGGGTTTAGGGTTTAGCATTTAGGGTTTAGGTTTTAGGGTTTAGGGTTTAGGGTTTAGGGGTTAGTGTTTAGGGTTTATGGTTTCAAGTTTAGGGTTTATTGTTTAGGGTTTTGGGTTTAGGGTTTATGCTTTAGGGTTTATGGTTTAGGGTCCAATGTTTATTGTTTATTGTTTAGGGTTTAGGGTTTAGGTTTAGAGTTTAGGGTTTATGGGTTTGGAGTTTAGGTTTAGGGTTTTAGTGTTTAGCGTTAAGGGATTAGGGTTTATTGTTTATGGATTAGGGTTTAGGGTTTAGGGTTTATTGTTTATGGTTTATGGTTTGTGTTTTTTGGATTAGGGTTTAGAGTATAGTGCTGAGGGTTTAGGGTTTTAGGGTTTAGGGTTTAGGGTTTATTGGTTTTGTGTTTAGGTTTAGGGTTTTAGGGTTTAGGGTTTAGGTTTTACAGTTTAGGGTTTATCGTTTATAGTTTATGGTTTAGGGTTTAGGGTTTATGGTTTATGGTTTATGGTTTATGGTTTATAGTTTAGGGTTTAGGGTTTAGGGTTGAAGGTTTAGGGTTTAGGGTTTAGAGTTTAGGGTTTAGGGTTTTAGGTTTTAGGGTTTTGGGTTTTAGGGATTAGGGTTTTAGAGATTAGGGTTTAGTGTTTAGGGTTTAGGGTTTGGGGTTTTAGGGTATAGAGTTTAGGGGTTTATAGTATATGGTTTATGGTTTAGGGTTTATGGTTGAGGGTTCAGGGTTTAGGGTTGAGGGTTGAGGGTTTGGGGTTTGGGGTTATGGGTTTATGGTTTATGGTTTATGGTTTATGGTTTATGATTTAGGGTTTAGGGTTTATGGTTTATGGTTTTGGGTTTATGGTTTAGGGCTTATGGTTTAGGGTTTAGGTTTAGGGTTTTGGATTTATGGTTTATTATTTAGGGTTTAGGGTTTAGCGTATAGGTTTAGGGTTTAGGGTTTATGGGTTTAGGGTTTAGGGCTTATGGTTTAGGTTTTGTGGGGTTTAGGGTTTAGGGTTTTAGTGTTTCATGGTTTAGGGTTTACATTTTACGGTTTACGGTTTATGGTTTATGGTTTATAGTTTAGGGTTTAGGGTTTATGGAAGAGGGTTTAGGGTTTAGGGTTTGGAGTTTAGGGTTTAGGGTTTCGAGTTGAGGGTTTAGGGTTTATGGTATAGGGTTTATGGTTTATCGTTTATGGTTTAGTGTTTAGAGTACAGGTTTAAGGTTTAGGGTTTATGGGTTTAGGGTATAGGGTTTAGGGTTTAGGGTTTAGGGAATAGGTTTATGGTTTATGGTTTATGGTTTATGATTTAGGGTTTAGGATTTTAGCGTTTAGGGTTTAGGGTTTCATGGTTTAGGGTTTAGAGTTTAGGTTTTACGGTTTACGATTTACGGTTTATGGTTTATGGTTTAGAGTTTATGGTTTATGGTATAGGGTTTAGGGTTTAGGGTTTAGGGTTTAGAGTTTAGGGTTTAGGGTTAAGGTTTTAGGGTTTAGTGTTTAGGATTTATGGTTTAGGGTTTATGGTTTAGCGTTTATGGTATAGGGTTTATGGTTTAGGGTTTAGAGTTTAGGGTTTAGGGTTTAGGGTTGATGGTTTAGGACTTATGGTTTAGGGCTTGTGGTTTAGGGCTTAGGGTTTACGGTTTAGGGTTTAGGGTTTAGGTTTTAACATTTAGGGATTATGGGTAAGGGTTTAGGGTTTAGCGTTTAGGGTTTAGGGTTTAGGGTTTAGGGGTTAGTGTTTATGGTTTATGGTTTATGGTTTATGGTTTCGAGTTTAGGGTTTATTGTTTAGGGTTTTGGGTTTAGGGTTTATGGTTTAGGGTCCAATGTTTATTTTTTAGGGTTTACGGTTTAGGGTTTAGGTTTAGAGTTTAGGTTTGGAGTTTAGGGTTTATGGGTTTAGAGTTTAGGTTTAGGCTTTTAGGGTTTAGGGTTAAGGGTTTAGGGTTTATGGTTTAAGGTTTAGGGTTTAGGGTTTAGCATTTAGTGTTTAGGGTTTATTGGTTATGGTTTAGGGTTTAGGGTTTATGGTTTATTGTTTATGTTTGTGCTTTATGCATTAGGGTTTAGAGTATATTGTTTAGGGTTTAGGGTTTTAGGGTTTAAGGTGTAGGGTTTAGGGTTTATTGGTTTAGTGTTTAGGTTTAGGGTTTTAGGGTTTAGGGTTTAGGTTTTACGGTTTAGGGTTTATGGTTTAGGGTTTATGGTTTAGGGTTTAGGGTTTATAGATTAGGGTTTAGGGTTTACAGTTTATGGTTTAGGGTTTAGGGTTTAGGGTTTAGGGTTTAAGGGTTTTGGGTTTTAGGGTTTAGGGTTTTAGGGTTTAAGGTTTAGGGTTTTAGGATTTAGGGTTTAGGGTATAGGGTTTAGGGTCTAGGGTTTAGGGTTTAGGGCTTAGGATTTATAGTTTATGGTATAGGGTTTATGGTTTAGGGTTTAGGATTTAGAGTTTAGGGTTTAGGGTTAAGGTTTTAGGGTTTAGTTTTTAGGGTTTATGCTTTATGGATTAGTGTTTAGCGTTTATGGTTTATGGTTTATGGTTTATGGTTTAGGGTTTATGGTTTAGGGTTTAGGGTTTATGGTTTATGGTTTAGGGATTAGGGTTTAAGGTTTAGGGTTTACGGTTTATGGTTTCTGGTTTAGGGTATAGAGTTTAGGGTTTAGGGTTTTAGGGTTTACAGTTTGGGATTAATGGTTTATGGTTTATGGTTTAAGGTTTATGGTTTATGGTTTATGGTTTAGGGTTTATAGATTAGGGTTTATAGTTTAGGGTTTAGGGTTTATGGTTTGGGGTTTAGGGTTTACTGTTTATGGTTTAGGGTTTAGGATTTAGGGTTTAGGGTTTAGGGTTTAGGGTTTTAGGGTTTAGGGTTTTGGGTTTAGGGTTTCTAGTTTATGGTTTATACTTTATGGTTATGGGTTTAGGGTTTAGCGTTTAGGGTTTAGGGTTTATCGTTTATGGTTTAGGGTTTAGGGTTTTAGGGTTTGGAGTTTAGGGTTTAGGGTTTAGGGTTTTAGGGTTTAGAGTTTAGGGTTTAGGGTTAATGGTTTAGTGTTTAAGGTTTATGGTTTATAGATTAAGGTTTAGGGTTTAGGGTTTATGGTTTAGGGTTTAGGGTTTAGGGTTTAGGGTTAATGGTTTAGGGTTTAGGGTTTAGGGTTTAAGGTTTACTGTTTAAGGTTTATGGTTTACGATTTATGGTTTAAGGTTTAGGGTTTAGGGTTTAGGGTTTTAGGGCTGAGGGTTTAGGGTTTTAGGGTTTAGGGTTGAGGGTTTAGGATTTTAGAGTTTAGGGTTGAGGGTTTATAGTTTAGGGTTTATAGTTTAGGGTTTATGGATTAGGGTTTAGGTTTTAGGGTTTAGGGTTTAGCGTTTCAGGTTTAGGGTTTAGAGTTTAGGGTTTAGGGTTTAGGTTTTTAGGGTTAGGGTTTAGGGTTTAGTGTTTAGGGTTTTAGGGCTTAGGATTTAGGGTTTAGGGTTTTAGGGTTTAGTGTTTAGGGTTTTAGAGTTTAGGGTTTAGTGTTTATGGTTTATGGTTTAGGGTTTAGGGTTTAGGGTTGAGGGTTTAGGGTTTATGGTTTATGGTTTATGGTTTATGGTTTATGGTTTAGAGTTTATGATTTAGGGTTTAGCGTTTATGGTTTAGGGTTTATGGTTTAGGGCTTATTGGTTAGGGTTTAGGGTTTAGGGTTTTGGACCTAGGGTTTGTGGTTGATGGTTGATGGTTTAAGGTTTAGGGTTTAGGTTTAGGTTTTAAGGGTTTAGGGTTTAGGGTTTAGGGTTTATGATATATGGTTTATGGCTTAGGTTTTAGGGTTTAGGTTTTATGGTTTATAGTTTATGGTTTAGGGTTTAGGGTTTAGGGGTTAAGGTTTATGGTTTAGGTTTAGGGTTTAGGGTTTATGGGTTTATAGTTTAGGTTTAGGGTTTAGGATTAAGGGTTTTGCATTTAAGGTTTAGGGATTAGGGTCTATGGTTTAGGGTTTAGGGTTTATGGTTTAGGGTTTATGGTTTATGGTTTATGGTTTATTGTTTAGGGTTTATTGTTTAGGGTTTACGTTTTAGGGTTTAGGGTTAATGGTTTAAGGTTTTGGTTTAGGGTTTAGGGTTTGGGGTTTAGGGTTTAGGGTTTAGGTTTTAGGGTTAGGGTTTAGGGTTTAGGGTTTAGGGTTTATTGTTTATGGTTTGTGGTTTAGGGTTTAGGGTCTAGGGTTTAGTGTTTAGGGTTTAGGATTTATGGTTTATGGTTTAGGGCTTGTGGTTTCGGGTTTAGGTTGTAGAGTTTATGGTTAAGGGTTTAGGGTTTAGGGTTTATAATTTAGGGTTTAGGGTTTATGGTTTAGGGTTTATGGTTTAGGATTTAGGGTTTAGGGTTTATGGTTTAAGGTTTATGGTTTATGGTTTAGGGTTTTAGGACTTATGGTTTTGGGTTTTGGGGTTTAGGGTTTAGGGTTTAGGGTTTAGGGGTTTAGAGTTTATGGTTTATGGTTTAGGGTTGACAGTTTTGGTTTTCAGTTTACGGTTTATGGTTTAGGGTTTAGGGTTTATAATTTAGGGTTTAGGGTTGAGGGTTTAGGGTTTATGGTTTAGGGCTTATGGTTAAGGGTTTAGGGTTTATGGTTTTGGATTTAGGGTTTATGTTTTATGGTTTAGGTTTTAGGATTTAGGGTATAGGTTTAGGGTATAGTTTTTATGGGTTTAGGGTTTAGGATTTACGTTTTACGGTTTATAGTTTATGGTTTATGGTTTAGGGTTTAGGGTTCAGCGTATAGGGTTTATGGTTTAGGGTTTATTGTTTAGGGTTTAGGGTTTCGGGTTTAGGGCTTGGGGTTTAGAATTTATGGTATAGGGTTTATGGTTTAGGGTTTAGTGTTTAGGATTTAGAGTTTAGGGTTAATGTTTTAGGGTTTAGTGTTTAGGGTTTATGGTTTAGGGTTTCTGGATTAGGGTTTAGGGTTTAGTGTTTAGGGTTTAGGATTTAGGGTTTATGGTTTATAGTTTAGGGTTTAGGGTATAGGGTTTATGGTTACGGTTTAGGGTTTAGGGTTTAGGGAGTAGGGTTTGAGGTTTATGGGTTATGGTTTATGGTTTAGGGTATAGAATTAAGGGTTTAGGGTTAGGGTTAATGGTTTACGGTTTAAGGTTTAGGGTTTACGGTTTAGGGTTTATGGTTTAGTGTTTATGGTTTCGAGTTTAGGGTTTATTGTTTAGTGTTTAGGGTTTATGCTTTAGGGTTTATGCTTTAGGGTCCAAGGTTTATTGTTTAGTGTTTAGGGTTTAGGGTTTAGGGTTTAGGATTTAGGGTTTACGGTTTAATTTTAGAGTTTAGGGTTTATGGGTTTAGAGTTTAGGTTTAGGGTTTAGGTTTAAGGGTTTAGGGTTTATGGTTTAAGGTTTAGGGTTTAGGGTTTAGGGTGTAGTGTTTAGGGTTTAGGGTTTATGGTTTAGGGTTTATGGTTTATGGTTTAGGGTCTAGGATTTATTGTTTAGGGTTTAGGGTTTAAGGTTTAGGGTTTAGGGTTTAGGGTTTAGGTTTTATGGTTTATTGTTTATGGTTTATGGTTTGTGGTTTAGGGTTTAGAGTATAGTGTTTAGGGTTTTAGGGTTTAGGGTTTAGGGTTTTAGGTTTTAGGGTTTATGCTTTAGGGTTTATGGTTTAGTGCTTATGGTTTATTGTTTAGGGTTTACATTTAGGGTTTAGGTTTTATGGGTTTAGAGTTTAAGTTTATGGTTATAGGGTTTAGGGTTTAGGGTTTAGGGTTTGGGGTTTTATGGTTTATGGTTTTATGGTTTAGGGTTTAGGTTATGTTATAGCGTTTAGGGTTTAGGGTTTATTGTTTAGGGTTTATGGTTTATGGTTTATGATTTAGAGCTTATGGTTTCGGGGTTAGGGATTAGGGTTCAGGGTTTATGGTTTATGGTTTAGCGTTTATGGTTTATGGTTTAGGGTTTAGAGTTTATGGTTTAGCGTTTATGGTTTATGGTTTAAGGTTTAGGGTTTAGGGTTTAGGGTTTATGGTTTATGGTTTATGGTTTAGGGTTTCAAGTTTAGGGTTTAGAGTTTAGGGTTTAGCTTTTAGGGTTTAGTGTTTAGGGTTTATGGTTTAGCATTTAGGGATTAGGGTTTAGGGTTTAGGGTTTAGGGTTAATGGTTTACGATTTAAGGTTTAAGTTTTAGGGTTTATAATTTATCATTTAGGGTTTAGGGTGTCAGGCTTAGGGTTTAGGGTTTCAGGTTTATGGTTTTAGGGCTTATGGTTTAGGGTTTACTGTGTATGGTTTATGGTTTATGGTTTAGCGTTTATGGTTTATGGTTTAAGGTTTAGGGTTTAGGGTTTAGGTTTTATGGTTTATGGTTTATGGTTTAGGTTTTATTTTTTAGCGTTTATGGTTTAGGGTTTAAGGTTTAGGGTTTAGGGTTGAGGGTTTATGGTTTATGGTTTAGGGTTTATGGTTTCAAGTTTAGGGTTTAGCTTTTAGGGTTTAATGTTTAGGGTTTATGGTTTAGTATTTAGGGATTAGGGTTTAGGTTTTAGGGTTTAGGGTTTAGGGTTTAGGGTTTAGGGTTTTAGGGTTTGGGGTTTAGGTTTAATGGTTTACGGTTTAAGGTTTAGGGTTTATGGTTTACGGTTTAGGGTTTATCGATTAGGGTTTAGGGTTTATGGTTTTGGGTTTTGGGTTTAAGGTTTAGGGTTTAGAGTATAGTGTTTAGTGTTTAGGGTTTTAGGGTTTAGGGTTTTAGGGTTTAGGGTTTATGCTTTAGGGTTTATGGTTTAGTGCTTATGGTTTATGGTATAGGGTTTAGGGTTTAGATTTAGGGTTTAGGGTTTTAGGGTTTAGAGTTTAGGGTTTAGGGTTTAGGGTTTAGGGTTTAGGGATTAGGGTTTAGGGTTTTAGGGTTTAGGGTTAAGGGTTTATAATTTAGGGTTTATGGTTTAGGGTTTGAGGTTTAGTGTTTATGGTTTAGGGCTTATGGTTTATGGTTTAGGGTTTAGGGTTTAGGGTTTTAGGGTTTAGGGTTTAGGGTTTATGCTTTAGGGTTTATGGCTTATAGTTTATAATTTATGGTTTAGGGTTTAGGGTTTAGGGTTTAGGGTTTAGGGCTTAGGGTTTAGGGTTTATGGTATAGGGTTTATGGTTTAGGGTTTAAGGTTTAGAGTTTAGCGTTTATGGTTAAGGTTTTAGGGTTTAGTGTTTAGGGTTTATGGTTTAGGGTTTATGGATTAGTATTTAGGGTTTATGATTTAGGGTTTAGGGTTTAGGGTTTAGGGTTTAGGACTTACGGTTTATGATTTATGGTTTATGGTATAGGGTTTAGGGTTTAGGTTTATGGTTTAGGGATTAGGGTTTAAGGTTTAAGGTTTAGGGTTTAGGTTTTAGGGTTTTGAGTTTAGGGTTTAGGTTTTAGGGTTTAGGGTTTAGTTTTTAAGGTTTAGGGTTTAAAGTTGAGGGTTTAGGGTTAAGGTTTTAGGGTTTAGTGTTTAGAGTTGAGGGTTTAGGATTTAGAGTTTAGCGTTTAGGGTTAAGGTTTTAGGGTTTAGTGTTTAAGGTTTAGGGTTTATGGATTAGTATTTAGGGTTTATGGTTTAGTGTTTAGGGTTTAGGTTTTAGGGCTTATGGCTTATTGTTTATTGTTTATGGTATAGGGTATAGGGTATAGGGTTTAGGTTTATGGTTTAGGGATTAGGGTTTAAGGTTTAAGGTTTAGGGTTTAGGGTTTTGGGTATGGGGTTTAGGGTTTATGTATTAGGGTATAGTGTTTAGGGTTTAGGGTTTAGGGATTAAGGTTTAGGGTATATGGTTTAGGGTTTAGGGTTTAGGGTTTAAGGTTTAAGGTTTATAGTTTAGCGTTTATGGTTTGGGGTTTATGGTTTAGGGCTTAGGGTTTAGGGTTAGGGTTAGGGTTTAGGGTTTAGTGTTTAGGGTTTAGGGATTATGGTTTATGGTTTGTGGTATAGTGTTTAGGGTTTAGTGTTTACGGTTTATGGTTTATGGTTTTAGGTTTATGGTTTACGGTTTATTGTTTATGGTTTAGGGTGTAGGGTTTAGGGTTTAGGGTCCAGGGTTTATTGTTTAGGGTTTAGGGTTTAGATTTTGGGGTTAATGGTTTATGGTTTATGGTTTAGGGTTTAGAGTTTGTGGTTTATGGTTTGGGGTTTAGGTTTAGGGTTTAGGGGTTTAGAGTTTAGGTTTTGGGTTTTAGGGTTTAGGGTTAAGCGTTTGGGGTTTAAGGTTTAGGGTTTAGGGTTTAGTATTTAAGGTTTATGGTTTAGTGTCTAGGGTTTATTGTTTAGGGTTAATGGTTTACGGTTTTGGTTTAGGGTTTAGGGTTTAGGGTTTAGGGTTTAGGGTTGAGGGTTTGGGGTTTAGGGTTTACGGTTTAGGGTTTATGGTTTAGAGTTTAGGGTTTAGGGTTTAGCGTATAGGTTTAGGGTTTAGGGTTTATGGGTTTATGGTTTATGGTATAGGGTTTATGGTTTAGGGTTTACATTTTACGGTTTATGGTTTATAGTTTAGGGTTTAGGGTATATGGAATTGTGTTTAGGGTTTAGGGTTTAGGGTGTAGGGTTTAGAGTTGAGGGTTTAGGGTTTATGGTATAGGGTTTTATGGTTTATCGTTTATGGTTTAGGGTTTGGAGTATAGGTTTAGGGTTTAGGGTTTATGGGTTTAGGGTTTAGGGTTTAGGCTTTAGGGTTTATGTTTTAGTGTTTAGGGTTTAGGGTTTAAGGTTTAGGGTTTAGGGTTTATGATTTAGGGTTTAGGGTTTTAGCATTTAGGGTTTCATGGTTTAGGGTTGAGGGTTTAGGTTTTACCGTTTACGGTTTATGGTTTATGGTATAGGATTTATGGTTTAGGGTTTAGTGTTTAGGGATTAGAGTTTAGGGTTAAGGTTTTAGGGTTTAGTGTTTAGGGTTTATTGTTTGGGGTTTATGGATTAGGGTTTAGGGTTTAGGGATTAGTGTTTAGAGTTTATGGTTTATGGTTTACGGTTTAGAGTTTATGGTTTAGGGTTTAGAGTTTATGGTTTAAGGTTTAGGGTTTAGTGTTTAGGGTTTATGGTTTATGGTTTATGGTTTATGGTTTATGGTTTAGGGATTAGGGTTTAAGGTTTAGGGTTTATGGTTTAGTGTTTAGGGTTTAGGGTTTAGGGTTTAGGGTATAGGGTATAGGGTTTAGGGTTTTATGGTTTAGGGTTCATGGGTTTTGGTTTGCGGTTTAAGGTTTAGGGTTTAGGGTTTATGGCTTACGGTTTAGGATTTAGGGTTTATGATTTATGGTTTATCGTTTAGGGTTTAGGGTTTAGGGTTTCGAGTTTAGGGTTTAGGTTTTAGGGTTTAGGGTTTAGGTTTTAGGGTTTCGTGTTTAGGGTTTATGATTTGGAGTTTATGGATTAGGGTTTAGGGTTTAGGGTTTAGGGATTAGGGTTTAGGGTTTATGGTTTAGGGCTTAGGGTTTAGGGTTAGGGTTTAGTGTTTAGGATTTAGGGTTTAGGGATTATGGTTTAGGATTTAGTGTTTAGGGTTTATGGTTTATGGATAATAGTTTAGTGTTTAGGGTTTAAGGTTTAGGGTTTAGTGTTTAGGGTTTAGGGTTTAGGATTTATGGTTTAGGGTTTATGGTTTTGAGTTTATGGTTTATGGTTTAGGGTTTAGGTTTAGGGTTTACAGGTTTAGAGTTTAGGTTTAGGGTTTTAGGGTTTAGGGTAAAGTGTTTAGGGTTTAGGGTTTAAGGTTTAGGGTTTAGTATTTATGGTTTATGGTTTAGTGTCTAGGGCTTATTGGTTAGGGTTTAGGGTTTAGGTTTAATGGTTTACGGTTTTGGTTTAGGGTTTACGATTTACAGTTTAGGGTTGAGGGTTTGGGGTTTAGAGTTTAGGGTTTAGGGTTTATTGTTTATGGTTTGTGGTTTAGAGTTTAGGGTTTAGGGTTTAGGGTTTAGGGTTTATGGTTTAGGGCTTATGGTTTAGGGTTTATGGTTTATGGTTTAGGGTTTAGGGTTTAGGATTTAGGGTTTAGGGTTTATAGTTTAAGGTTTATGGATTAGGGTTTAGGGTTTAGGGTTTATGGTTTATGTTTTAGGGTTGAAGGTTTAGGGTTTAGGGTTTAGTGTTTAGGGTTTTATGTTTTAGGGTTTTGGGTTTTAGGGTTTAGCGTTTAGTTTTTAGGGTTTAGGGATTCATGGTTTATGGTTGAGGGTTTAGGGTTTAGGGTTGAGGGTTTAGGGTTTCAGGTTTGTGGTTTATGGTTTAGGGTTTATGATTTATGGTTTAGGGTTTAGGGCTTATGGTTTAGGGTTTAGGGTTTAGAGTTTTGGATTTGGGGTTTATGTCTTATAGTTTATAGTTTAGGGTTTAGGGTTTAGCGTATAGGTTTAGGGTTTAGGGTTTATGGTTTATGGTATAGGTTTTATGGTTTAGGGTTTCATGGTTTAGGGTTTAGGATTTACATTTGGGGGTTTACGGTTTATGGTTTATAGTTTAGGGTTTAGGGTTTATGGTATAGGGTTGATGGTTTAGGGTTTAGGGTTTATGGTATAGGGTTGATTGTTTAGGGTTTAGGGTTTGGAGTTTAGGGTTTAGGGTTTAGGGTTTAGGGTTTAGAGTTTAGGGTTTATGGTATATTGTTTATGGTTTAGGTTTTAGGGTTTAGAGTATAGGTTTAGGGTTTAGGATTTATGGGTTTAGGGTTTATGGGTTTAGGGTTTAGGGTTTAGGGTTTAGGTGTAGGGTTTACGGTTTATGGGTTTAGGGTTTAGGATTTATGGTTTAGGGTTTATGATTTAGGGTTTAGGGTTTAGGGTTTAGGGTTTTAGTATTTAGGGTTTAGGGTTTCATGGTTTAGGGTTTAGGTTTTACGGTTTACAGTTTTTGGTTTTTGGTTTAGGGTTTATCGTATAGGGTTTATGGTTTATGGTTTATGGTTTAGGGATTAGATTTTAGGGTTTAGGGTTAAGGTTTTAGGGTTTAGTGTTTAGGGTTTATGGTTTGGTGTTTATGGATTAGGGTTTATGGTTTAGGGATAGGTGTTTAGGGTTTATTGTTTATGGTTTATGGTTTAGGGTTTATAGTTTACAGTATATGGTTTATGGTTTAGAGTTTAGGGTTTAGGGTATAGGGCATAGGGTTTAGGGTTTTAGCATTTAGGGTTTAAGGTTGATGGTTTAAAGTTGACGGTTTAGGGTTTAGGGTTTCAAGTTTAGGGTTTAGGGTTTAGGTTTTAGGGTTTGGTGTTTATGGTTTATGATTTGGAGTTTATGGATTAGGGTTTAGGGTTTAGGGATTAGGGTTTAGGGTTTATAGTTTAGCATTTATGGTTTCAAGTTTATGGTTTAGGGCTTAGGGTTTAGGGTTTAGGGTTTATTGTTTAGGGTTTAGGGATTATGGTTTAGGGTTTAGTGTTTAGGGTTTATGGTTTTTGGTTAATAGTTTAGTGTTTAGGGTTTAAGGTTTAGGGTTTACCGTTTAGGGTTTAGGGTTTAGGGTTTAGGTTTAGGGTTTACAGGTTTAGAGTTTAGGTTTAGGGTTTTAGGGTTTAGGGTAAAGTGTTTAGGGTTTAAAGTTTAGGGTTTAGTATTTATGGTTTATGGTTTATGGTTTATGGTTTAGTGTCTAGGGTTATTGTTTAGGGTTTAGGGTTTAGGGTTAATGGTTTACGGTTTTGGTTTAGGGTTTACGGTTTAGGGTTGAGGGTTTGGGGTTTAGGGTTTAGGGTTTAGGGTTTATTGTTTATGGTTTATGGTTTGTGGTTTAGAGTTTAGGGTTTAGGGTTTATGGTTTAGGGCTTATGGTTTAGGGTTTATGGTTTATGGTTTAGGGTTTAGGGTTTAGGATTTAGGGTCTAGGGTTTATAGTTTAAGGTTTATGGATTAGGGTTTAGGGTTTAGGGTTTATGGTTTAGGGTTGAAGGTTTAGGGTTTAGGGTTTAGGGTTTAGATTTTAGGGTTTAGGGTTTAGGGTTTAGGGTTTTAGGTTTTAGGGTTTTGGGTTTTAGGGTTCAACGTTTAGTGTTTAGGGTTTAGGAATTCAGGGTTTATGGTTTATGGTTTATGGTTGAGGGTTTAGTGTTTAGGGTTTAGGGTTGAGGGTTTATGGTTTATGGTTTATGGTTTAGGGTTTACGGTTTAGGGTTTATGATTTATGGTTATGGTTTAGGGCTTATGGTTTAGGGTTTAGGGTTTAGGGTTTTGGATTTGGGGTTTATGTCTTATAGTTTATAGTTTAGGTTTTAGGGTTTAGCGTATAGGTTTAGGGTTTAGGGTTTAGGGTTTATGGTTTAGGTTTTATGGTTTAGGGTTTCATGGTTTAGGGTTTAGGATTTACATTTTACGGTTTACGGTTTATGGTTTATAGTTTAGGGTTTAGGGTTTATGGTATAGGGTTGATGGTTTAGGGTTTGGAGTTTAGGGTTTAGGGTTTAGGGTTTAGGGTTTAGAGTTTAGGGTTTAGGGTTTATGGTATAGGGTTTATGGTTTATGGTTTATGGTTTAGGGTTTAGAGTATAGGTTTAGGGTTTAGGGTTTATGGGTTTAGGGTTTAGGGTTTAGGTTTAAGGTTTACGGTTTATGGGTTTAGGGTTTAGGATTTATAGTTTAGGGTTTAGGGTTTAGGGTTTTATGGTTTAGGGTTAAGGGTTTAGGTTTTATGGTTTACGGTTTATGGTTTATGGTTTAGGGTTTATGGTATAGGGTTTATGGTTTATGGTTTAGGGATTAGATTTTAGGGTTTAGGGTTACGGTTTTATGGTTTAGTGTTTAGGGTTTATGGTTTAGTGTTTATGGATTAGGGTTTATGGTTTAGGGATAGGTGTTTAGGATTTATGGTTTATGGTTTAGGGTTTATAGTTTACAGTTTATGGTTTATGGTTTATGGTTTAGGGATTAGGGTTTAAGGTTTAGAGTTTAGGGTTTAGGGTTTAGGGTATAGGGCATAGGGTTTAGGGTTTTAGCGTTTAGGGTTTAAGGTTGACGGTTTAAAGTTGACGGTTTAGGGTTTAGGGTTTATGGCTTAGGGTTTAGGGTTTATGGTTTATTGTTTATGATTTAGGGTTTACGGTTTATAGATTAGGGTTTAGGATTTAGGGTTTAGGGTTTAGGGTTAACAGTTAGGGGTTTGTGGTTTGTGATTTATGGTTTATGGTTGACAGTTTAGGGTTTAGGGTTTAGGGTTTATGGTTTTTGGTTTATGGTTTAGTGTTTAGGGTTTAGGGTTTAGGGTTTGGGGGTTACGGTTTAGGGTTTAAGGGTTTTAGTGTTTAGGGTTTAGGGTTTGTAGTTTAGGGTTTAGGGTTTAGGGTTTATGGTTTATTGTTTATGATTTAGGGTTTATGGTTTATAGATTAGGGTTTAGGATTTAGGGTTTAGGGTTTAGGGTTAACAGTTAGGGGTTTGTGGTTTGTGATTTATGGTTTATTGTTGACGGTTTAGGGTTTATGGTTTTTGGTTTATGGTTTAGTGTTTAGGGTTTAGGGTTTAGGGTTTGGGGGTTACGGTTTAGGGTTTAAGGGTTTTAGTGTTTAGGGTTTAGGGTTTGTAGTTTAGGGTTTAGGGTTTAGGGTTTAGGGCTTAGGGGTTAGAGTTTATGGTATAGGTTTTATGGTTTATGGTTTATGGTTTAGGGTTTAGAGTTTAGGGTTATGGTATTAGGGTTTAGTGTTTAGGGTTTATGGTTTATGGTTTATGGATTAGGGTTTAGGGTTTAGTGTTTATGGTTTAGGGTTTAGGGTTTAGGGTTTAGGGTTTAGGGTTTAGGGATTAGGGTCTAAGGTTTAGGTTTTATGGTTTAGGGTTTAGGTTTTATTGTTTAGGGTATAGAGTTTAGGGTTTCAGATTTATGGTTTGGGGTTTAGGGTTTATAGATCAGGGTTTAGGTTTTAGGGTTTAGGGTTTATGGTTTATGGCTTATGGTTTAGGGTTTAGTGTTTAGGGTTTAGGGTTTTAGGGTTTAGGATTTAGGGTTTAGGGTTTTAGGGTTTACGGTTTAGGGTTTCAGGGTTTAGGGTTTAGGGTTTAGGGTTTAAGGTTTATGGTTTATGGTTTATGGTTTAGGGCTTAGGGTTTAGGGTTTATGTTATAGGGTTGATGGTTTATGGTTTATGGTTTAGGGCTTAGAGTTTAGCGTTTAGGGTTAAGGTTTTAGGGTTTAGTGTTTAGGGTTTGTGGTTTAGGGTTTATGGATTAGTATTTAGGGTTTATGGTTTAGTCTTTAGGGTTTATGGTTTATGGTTTATGGTTTAGGGCTTATGGTTTATGGTTTATGTTTTAGGGCTTAGGGTTTATGGTTTAGGTTTATGGTTTAGGGATTAGGGTTTAAGGTTTAAGGTTTAGGGTTTAGGGTATAGGGTATAGGGTTTAGGGTTTAGGTTTTCGAGTTTAGAGTTTAGGTTTTAGGGTTTAGGGTTTAGGTTTTAGAGTTTAGTGTTTAGGGTTTATGGTTTGGGGTTTATGGATTAGGGTTTAGTGTTTAGGGTTTAGGGTTTAGGGATTAGGGTTTAGGGTTTATGGTTTATGGTTTATGGTTTATGGTTTAGGGTTTAGGGTTTAGGTTTTATAGTTTAGTGTTTATGGTTTGGGGTTTATGGTTTAGGGCTTATGGTTTAGGGCTTAGGGTTTAGGGTTTAGGGTTTAGTGTTTAGGGATTATGGTTTATGGTTTATGGTTTATTGTATATGGTTTAGGGTTTAGGATCCAGGGTTTATTGTTTAGGGTTTAGGGTTTAGATTTTAGGGTTTAGTGTTTAGGGTTTATGGTTTACGGTTTATGGTTTTAGGTTTATGGTTTATGGTTTATGGTTTAGGGTCTAGGGTTTATTGTTTAGGGTTTAGATTTTAAGGTTAATGGTTTATGGTTTATGGTTTATTGTTTAGTGTTTAGGGTTTAGGTTTAGGGTTTAGGGGTTTAGAGTTTAGGTTTAGGGTTTTAGGGTTTAGGGTTAAGCGTTTAGGGTTTAGAGTTTAGGGTTTAGGATTTAGTATTTATGGTTTATGGTTTAGGGTTTAGAGTCTAGGGTTTATTGTTTAGGGTTTAGGGTTAATGGTTTACGATTTTGGTTTAGGGTTTAAAGTTTACAATTTAGGGTTGAGGGTTTGGGGTTTAGGGTTTAGGGTTTAGGGTTTAGGGTTTATGGTTTATTGTTTATGTTTTGTGGTTTAGGGTTTAGGGTTTAGGGTTTAGGGTTTAGGGTTTATAGTTTGGGTTTATGGATTAGGGTGTAGTGTTTAGGGTTTATGGTTTAGGGTTTAGGGTTTAGAGTTTAGGGTTTAGGGTCTTAGGTTTTAGGGTTTTGTGCTTTAGGGTTTAGGATTTAGTGTTTAGGGTTTTGAGGTTTAGGGTTTAGGGTTTAGGGTTTAGGGTTTAAGGTTTAGGGTTTATTGTTGAGGGTTTAGGGTTTAGGCTTGAGAGTTGAGGTTTTGGGGTTTGGGGTTTTGGGTTTATGGTTTATGGTTTATGGTTTACGGTTTAGGGTTTATGATTTAGGGTTTAGGTTTTATGGTTTATGGTTTAGGGTTTAGGGTTTATGGTTTAGGGCTTATGGTTTATGGTTTAGGGTTTAGGGTTTTGGATTTATTGTTTATGGTTTATAGTTTAGGGTTTAGGGTTTAGCGTATAGGTTTATGCTTTAGGGTTTATGGGTTTAGGGTTAAGGGTTTATGGTTTCTGGTATATGGTTTAGGGTTAAGGGTTTCATAGTTTAGGCTTTAGGGTTTACATTTTACAGTTTACGGTTTATGGTTTATGGTTTATAGTTTAGGGTTTAGGGTTTATGGAATAGGCTTTAGGTTTTAGGGTTTGGAGTTTAGGGTTTAGGGTTTAGGGTTTAGATGAGGGTTTAGGATTTATGGTATAGGGTCGATTGTTTATCTTTTATGGTTTAGGGTTTAGGGTTTAGAGTTTAGGATTTAGGGTTAAGGTTTTAGGGTTTAGTGTTTATGGTTTATGGTTTATGGTTTATGGATTAATATTTAGGGTTTATTGTTTAGTGTTTAGGGTTTATGGTTTATGGTTTACGGTTTAGGGTTTAGGGTTTAAGGTTTAGGGTTTAGGGTTTATAATTTAGGGTTTAGGGTTTTGGCGTTTAGGGTTTAGGGTTTCATTTTTAGGGTTTGGGGTTTAGGCTTTAGGGTTTACGGTTTATGGTTTAGGGTTTAGGGTTTATGGTTTCTGGTTTAGGGTTTAGGGATTAGAGTTTAGGGTTTAGGGTTAAGGTTTGAGGGTTTAATGTTTAGGGTTTATGGTTTATGGTTTATGGTATAGGGTTTATGGTTTATGGTTTATGGTTTAGGGTTTAGAGTTTAGGGTTTAGGGTTTAGGGTTGATGGTTTAGGGCTTTAGGGTTTAGGGTTTAGTGTAGACACCCTAAAATGACCAAGTTGTCACATCACTGGCATTTCAACACTTCTGTCGCATCACCTGTATTTCACACATTAATTAAATAATCTAATTATTTAATTAATTTTCACCAAATTCTTCTAAATCACAAAATTGCAACATTAATTAAATAAATTCTCTTTATTTAATTAATTAAACTAAATTCCTCTGTTATTCTTCCAAAATTAAGTAATTTTAATTATTTAATTAGATCATTATCCTTTTTCAAAATTCAAGTCCACATTAATTAAATAAATCTCATTATTTAATTAATTCAACAAATTCATCACAATTCCCTCTTGTCTACAATTAAATAATTCCTAATTATTTAATTAAATCAAAATCATTCTTCCAAAACCATGCACAACAATTAAATAAATTTATTTATTTAATTTGCTTTCAAATCTTCTAAATTAAATAATTCCAATTATTTAATTATTTCTTCCAAAATATCTCCTCTAAATTTAAATAAATCAATTATTTATTTAAGTTGCTTTTTCTTCTGAATTTGAGTTATCTCTAATAACTCAAGCTTTCTATATTTAATAAAGCAAAATATCTTCTAATTCTCATGCAAATCTCTTCTTCTTGTTTTAAATCACTTAACTGATTGTTTTATTCTTTTAATTGATTTATCTCTTCAGTTAACTCATTCTTCTATTCTTGATAACTCCTCTCATGCAAAAGAAAGCAAGACACATGTCTTCTTCTCATTGGTTGCATGTTCCTCAACTGTTCTCCTCCGTTGATTCTTCTGAATGATCTGGACCGTTGATTGATCTTCGTTGAAACCTATATAAACCCCCCTCATCTCCTTCATTGAGTCTCTCTCTTCGATCGTATTCTCAGGCATATTTAACAGAGCTTTGAGCATACAAAACGCGTCGATTGAGCACTCTCACGATCTTTTGACATTGATCTCTTGAGCACACTACTTGCTTGTTGCAGCTATGGTTTCACAACTTCATTGAGCAATCCACACATTCAATCCAAAGGAAACAATACAGATTTCGGTAAAAGTCTTTATTTCATTGATTATTTGTCATGGCTTTTATTTAAATTTGTTTTCTTTATGTTATTGGGTTCTTTGATTTTATTAGTTTGATTTAATCAATTTTTCCTCATACACATTTAGTGTTTAGGGTTTTGGGGTTTAGGGTTTATGGTTGAGGGTTTAGGGTTTAGGGTTGAGGGTTGAGGGTTGAGGGTTTGGGGTTTATGATTTATGGTTTATGGTTTACAGTTTAGGGTTTATGATTTAGGGTTTATGTTTTATGGTTTAGGGTTTATGGTTTAGGGTTTAGGGTTTGTGGTTTAGGGCTTATGGTTTATGGTTTATGGTTTATGGTTTTGGATTTATTATTTATGGTTTATAGTTTAGGGTTTAGGGTTTAGCGTATAGGTTTAGGGTTTAGGGTTTAGTGTTTAGGGTTTCTGGTATAGGGTTTAGTGTTTCATGGTTTAGGCTTTAGGGTTTACGTTTTACGGTTTACGGTTTATGGTTTATAGTTTAGGGTTTAGGGTTTATGGAATAGGCTTTAGGGTTTAGGGTTTGGAGTTTAGGGTTTAGGGTTTAGGGTTTAGGGTTTAGATTTGAGGGTTTAAGGTTAATGGTATAGGGTTGATGGTTTATCATTTATGGTTTAGGGTTTAGGGTTTAGAGTTTAGCGTTTAGGGTTAAGGTTTTAGGGTTTATGGTTTTGGGTTTATGGATTAGTATTTAGGGTTTATGGTTTAGTGTTTAGGGTTTATGGTTTATGGTTTACGGTTTAGGGTTTAGGGTTTAAGGTTTAGGGTTTAGGGTTTATGATTTAGGGTTTAGGGTTTCATGTTTAGGGTTTAGGGTTTAGGTTTTACGGTTTACGATTTATGGTTTAGGGTTTAGGGTTTGGGGTTTATGGTATATGGTTTATGGTTTGTGGTTTAGGGTTTAGGGATTAGAGTTTAGGGTTTACGGTTAAGGTTTGAGGGTTTAGTGCTTAGGGTTTATGGTATAGGGTTTATGGTTTATGGTTTAGAGTTTAGGGTTTAGGGTTTAGGGTTGATGGTTTAGGGCTTATGGTTTAGGGTTTATGGTTTAGGGCTTAAGGTTTAGGGTTTAGGGTTTATGGTTTATGGTTTAGGTTTTAATGTTTAGGGATTATGGGTTAGGTTTTAGGGTTTAGCGTTTAGGGTTTAGGGTTTAGGGTTTAGTGGTTAGGGTTTAGGGTTTATGGTTTCGAGTTTAGGGTTTATTGTTTAGGTTTTAGGGTTTATGCTTTAGGGTTTATGGTTTAGGGTCCAATATTTATTGTTTATGGTTTAGGGTTTAGGTTTAGAGTTTAGGTATAGAGTTTAGGGTTTATGGGTTTAGAGTTTAGTTTTAGGGTTTAGGGTTTAGGGTTTAGCGTTTAGTGTTTAGGGTTTATTGTTTATGGTTTATGGTTTATGGTTTATGGTTTGTGCTTTAGGGATTAGGGTTTAGAGTATAGTGTTTAGGGTTTAGGGTTTTAGGGTTTAGGGTTTAGGGTTGATTGGTTTAGTTTTTAAGTTTAGGGTTTTAGGGTTTATGGTTTATGGTTTATGGCTTATGGTTTATGGTTTATAGATTAGGGTTTAGGGTTTACAGTTTATGGTTTATGGTTTAGGGTTTGGGGTTTAGGGTTTAGGGTTTAAGGGTTTTTGGGTTTAGGGTTTAAGGGTTTTTGGGTTTAGGGTTTTAGGATTTAGGGTTTAGGGTTTTAGAGTTTAGGGTTTAGGGTGTAGGGTTTTAGGGTTTAGGGTTTAGGGTCTAGGGTTTAGGGTTTATAGTTTAGGGTTTAGGGTTTAGTGTTTAGGGTTTATGGGTTAAGGTTTATGGTTTATGGTTTATGGTTTAGGGTTTAGGGTTTATGGTTTATGGTTTAGGGTATGGGGTTTAGGGTTTAGGTTTTAGGGTTTATAGTATATTGTTTATGATTCTGGGTTTATGTTTTTGGGTTTATATTTTAGGGTTTATGGTTTATGGTTTAGGGTTTATGATTCATGGTTTAGGGTTTAGGGTTTAGGGTTTAGGGTTTATGGTTTAGGTTTAGGGTTTAGGGTTTAGGGTTTAGGGTTTATGGGTTTAAGGTTTATGGTTTATTGTTTATGGTATAGGGTTTATGGTTTATGGATTATGGTTTGGGGTTTAGGGTTGAGGGTTTATGGTATAGGGTTTATTGTTTATGGTTTTGGGTTTAGGGATTAGGGTTTACGGTTTAGGGTTTAGGGCTTAGGGTATAGGTTTTAGGGTATAGGGTATATGGTTTAGAGTTTAGGGTTTATGGTTTATGGTTTAGGGTTTAGGGCTTAGGGGTTAGGGATTAGGGATTAGGGTTTATTGTTTATTGTTTATGGTTTAAGGTTTATGCTTTATGGTTTAGGGTTTAGGGTTTATGTTTTAGGGTTTAGGTTTAGGTTTTAGGGTTGAGGGTTTAGGATATTAGGTTTTAGGGTTTAGGGTTTTATGGTTTGGGGTTTATGCTATAGGGTTTATGGTTTATGGTTTATGGTTTAGGGTTTAGGATTTATGGTTTAGAGTTTAGGGTTTAAGGTTATGGTTTATGGTTTATGGTTTATGGTTTAGGATTTAAGGTTTAGGGTTTAGATTTAGGGTTTAGTGTTTATGGGCTTAGGGTTTAGGTTTAGCGTTTTAGGGTTTAGGTTTTATGGTTGAGGGTTTAGGGTTTATGGTTTAGTGTTTAGTGTTTAGTGTTTAGGGTTTATAGTTTATATTTTATGGTTTATGGTCTAGGGTTTATTGTTTAGGGTTTAAGGTTTATGGTTTATGATTTAGGGTTTAGGGTTTATGGTTTATGGTTTAGGGTTTAGGGTTTATGGTTTTAGGGTTTATGATTCAGGGTTTATTGTGTATTGTTTATGATTTAGGGTTTAGGGTTTATAGTTTAGGGTTTATGTTTTTAGTTTATGGTTTATGGTTTATGGTTTATGGTTTATGGTTTATGGTTTAGGGTTTATGATTTAGGCCTTATGGTTTATGGTTTATGGTTTATGGTTTATGTTTTAGGGTTTAGGGTTTAGGTTTATGGTTTGTGGTTTATTGGTTTAGGGTTTAGGGTTTATGGTTTATGGTTTATGGTATAGGGTTTATGGTTTAGGGTATATGGTTTGGGGTTTAGTGTTTAGGGTTTAGGGCTTAGGGTTTAGGGTTTATGTTTTATGGTATAGGGTTTATGGTATAGGGTATAGGGTTTAGGGTATAGGGTTTAGGGTTTGTGGTTTATGGTTTATGATTTAGGATTTAGGGCTTATGG